>WEDG01000071.1:0-198014 GCA_017591395.1 Schistocephalus solidus | reverse complement strand
TGAGAACGCGTCAATTGGATCCATTTTACGACTATAGCGAATAACAGTGTCTAAGTGGGTTGGTGATAGCTGCTGATAGCTGAAAGAGCCGATTCTCTCTATTAGCTGAGAACGCATCGATTGGATCCATTTTATGACTATAGCGAATAACAGTGACTAAGAGGGTTGGTGATAGCTGCTGATATCTGAAAGAGCCGATTCTCTCTATTAGCTGAGAACGCGTCAATTGGATCCATTTTACGACTATAGCGAATAACAGTGTGTAAGATGGTTGCTGATAGCTGCTGATAGCTGAAAGAGCCGATTCTCTCTATTAGCTGAGAACGCGTCAATTGGATCCATTTTACGACTATAGCGAATAACAGTGTCTAAGAGGGTGGCAGATAGCTGCTGATAGCTGAAAGAGCCGATTCTCTCTATTAGCTGAGAACGCGTCAATTGGATCCATTTTACGACTATAGCGAATAACAGTGACTAAGAGGGTTGCTGATAGCTGAAAGAGCCGATTCTCTCTATAAGCTGAGAACGCGTCAATTGGATCCATTTTACGACTATAGCGAATAACAGTGTATAAGATGTTTGCTGATATCTGCTGATAGCTGAAAGAGCCGATTCTCTCTATTAGCTGAGAACGTGTCAATTGGATCCATTTTACGACTATAGCGAATAACAGTGTCTAAGAGGGTTGCTGATAGCTGATGATAGCTGAAAGAGCCGATTCTCTCTATTAGCTGAGAACGCGTCAATTGGATCCATTTTACGACTATAGCGAATAACAGTGTCTAAGAGGGTTGCTGATAGCTGATGATAGCTGAAAAGAGCCGATTCTCTCTATTAGCTGAGAACGCGTCAATTGGATCCATTTTACGACTATAGCGAATAACAGTGTCTAAGTGGGTTGGTGATAGCTGCTGATAGCTGAAAGAGCCGATTCTCTCTATTAGCTGAGAACGCATCGATTGGATCCATTTTATGACTATAGCGAATAACAGTGACTAAGAGGGTTGGTGATAGCTGCTGATATCTGAAAGAGCCGATTCTCTCTATTAGCTGAGAACGCGTCAATTGGATCCATTTTACGACTATAGCGAATAACAGTGTGTAAGATGGTTGCTGATAGCTGAAAGAGCCGATTCTCTCTATTAGCTGAGAACGCGTCAATTGGATCCATTTTACGACTATAGCGAATAACAGTGTCTAAGAGGGTTGCTGATAGCTGCTGATAGCTGAAAGAGCCGATTCTCTCTATTAGCTGAGAACGCGTCAATTGGATCCATTTTACGACTATAGCGAATAACAGTGTCTAAGTGGGTTGGTGATAGCTGCTGATAGCTGAAAGAGCCGATTCTCTCTATTAGCTGAGAACGCGTCAATTGGATCCATTTTACGACTATAGCGAATAACAGTGACTAAGGGGTTGCTGATAGCTGCTGATAGCTGAAAGAGCCGATTCTCTCTATTAGCTGAGAACGCGTCAATTGGATCCATTTTACGACTATAGCGAATAACAGTGTGTAAGAGATGGTTGCTGATAGCTGCTGATAGCTGAAAGAGCCGATTCTCTCTATTAGCTGAGAACGCGTCAATTGGATCCATTTTACGACTATAGCGAATAACAGTGTCTAAGAGGGTGGCAGATAGCTGCTGATAGCTGAAAGAGCCGATTCTCTCTATTAGCTGAGAACGCGTCAATTGGATCCATTTTACGACTATAGCGAATAACAGTGACTAAGAGGGTTGCTGATAGCTGTGAAGCTGAAAAGAGCCGATTCTCTCTTAGCTGAGAACGCGTCAATTGGATCCATTTTACGACTATAGCGAATAACAGTGTCTAAGAGTTTGCTGATATCTGCTGATAGCTGAAAGAGCCGATTCTCTCTATTAGCTGAGAACGCGTCAATTGGATCCATTTTACGACTATAGCGAATAACAGTGATCTAAGAGGGTTGCTGATAGCTGCTGATAGCTGAAAAGAGCCGATTCTCTCTATTAGCTGAGAACGCGTCAATTGGATCCATTTTACGACTATAGCGAATAACAGTGTCTAAGTGGGGTTGCTGATAGCTGCTGATAGCTGAAAGAGCCGTTTCTCTCTTTTAGCTGAGAATGCGTCAATTGGATCCATTTTACGACTATAGCGAATAACAGTGTCTAAGAGGGTTGCTGATAGCTGCTGATAGCTGAAAGAGCCGATTCTCTCTATTAGCTGAGAACGCGTCAATTGGATCCATTTTACGACTATAGCGAATAACAGTGTCTAAGAGGGTTGCTGATAGCTGCTGATAGCTGAAAGAGCCGATTCTCTCTATTAGCTGAGAACGCGTCAATTGGATCCATTTTACGACTATAGCGAATAACAGTGTCTAAGAGGGTTTGCTGATAGCTGCTGATAGCTGAAAGAGCCGATTCTCTCTATTAGCTGAGAACGCGTCAATTGGATCCATTTTTACGACTATAGCGAATAACAGTGACTAAGAGGGTTTGCTGATAGCTGCTGATAGCTGAAAGAGCCGATTCTCTCTATTAGCTGAGAACGCGTCAATTGGATCCATTTTACGACTATAGCGAATAACAGTGTCTAAGATGGTTGCTGATAGCTGCTGATAGCTGAAAGAGCCGATTCTCTCTATTAGCTGAGAACGCGTCAATTGGATCCATTTTACGACTATAGCGAATAACAGTGTCTAAGAGGGTTGCTGATAGCTGCTGATAGCTGAAAGAGCCGATTCTCTCTATTAGCTGAGAACGCGTCAATTGGATCCATTTTACGACTATAGCGAATAACAGTGTCTAAGTGGGTTGGTGATAGCTGCTGATAGCTGAAAGAGCCGATTCTCTCTATTAGCTGAGAACGCGTCGATTGGATCCATTTTACGACTATAGCGAATAACAGTGACTAAGAGGGTTGGTGATAGCTGCTGATATCTGAAAGAGCCGATTCTCTCTATTAGCTGAGAACGCGTCAATTGGATCCATTTTACGACTATAGCGAATAACAGTGTGTAAGATGGTTGCTGATAGCTGCTGATAGCTGAAAGAGCCGATTCTCTCTATTAGCTGAGAACGCGTCAATTGGATCCATTTTACGACTATAGCGAATAACAGTGTCTAAGAGGGTGGCAGATAGCTGCTGATAGCTGAAAGAGCCGATTCTCTCTATTAGCTGAGAACGCGTCAATTGGATCCATTTTACGACTATAGCGAATAACAGTGTCTAAGAGGGTTGCTGATAGCTGCTGATAGCTGAAAGAGCCGATTCTCTCTATTAGCTGAGAACGCGTCAATTGGATCCATTTTACGACTATAGCGAATAACAGTGTATAAGATGTTTGCTGATATCTGCTGATAGCTGAAAGAGCCGATTCTCTCTATTAGCTGAGAACGCGTCAATTGGATCCATTTTACGACTATAGCGAATAACAGTGTCTAAGAGGGTTGCTGATAGCTGATGATAGCTGAAAGAGCCGATTCTCTCTATTAGCTGAGAACGCGTCAATTGGATCCATTTTACGACTATAGCGAATAACAGTGTCTAAGTGGGTTGGTGATAGCTGCTGATAGCTGAAAGAGCCGATTCTCTCTATTAGCTGAGAACGCGTCAATTGGATCCATTTTACGACTATAGCGAATAACAGTGTCTAAGAGGGTTGCTGATAGCTGCTGATAGCTGAAAAGAGCCGATTCTCTCTATTAGCTGAGAACGCGTCAATTGGATCCATTTTACGACTATAGCGAATAACAGTGTGACTAAGAGGGTTGGTGATAGCTGCTGATAGCTGAAAGAGCCGATTCTCTCTATTAGCTGAGAACGCGTCAATTGGATCCATTTTACGACATTAGCGAATAACAGTGTCTAAGGGTTGTGATAGCTGCTGATAGCTGAAAGAGCCGATTCTCTCTATTAGCTGAGAACGCGTCAATTGGATCCATTTTTACGACTATAGCGAATAACAGTGTCTAAGAGGGTTGCTGATAGCTGCTGATAGCTGAAAGAGCCGATTCTCTCTATTAGCTGAGAACGCGTCAATTGGATCCATTTTACGACTATAGCGAATAACAGTGCTCTAAGGGGTTGTGATAGCTGCTGATAGCTGAAAGAGCCGATTCTCTCTATTAGCTGAGAACGCATCGATTGGATCCATTTTATGACTATAGCGAATAACAGTGACTAAGAGGGTTGGTGATAGCTGCTGATAGCTGAAAGAGCCGATTCTCTCTATTAGCTGAGAACGCGTCAATTGGATCCATTTTACGACTATAGCGAATAACAGTGTCTAAGATGGTTGCTGATAGCTGCTGATAGCTGAAAGAGCCGATTCTCTCTATTAGCTGAGAACGCGTCAATTGGATCCATTTTACGACTATAGCGAATAACAGTGTCTAAGAGGGTGGCAGATAGCTGCTGATAGCTGAAAGAGCCGATTCTCTCTATTAGCTGAGAACGCGTCAATTGGATCCATTTTACGACTATAGCGAATAACAGTGACTAAGAGTGTTGCTGATAGCTGCTGATAGCTGAAAGAGCCGATTCTCTCTATAAGCTGAGAACGCGTCAATTGGATCCATTTTACGACTATAGCGAATAACAGTGTATAAGATGTTTGCTGATATCTGCTGATAGCTGAAAGAGCCGATTCTCTCTATTAGCTGAGAACGCGTCAATTGGATCCATTTTACGACTATAGCGAATAACAGTGTCTAAGAGGGTTGCTGATAGCTGATGATAGCTGAAAGAGCCGATTCTCTCTATTAGCTGAGAACGCGTCAATTGGATCCATTTTACGACTATAGCGAATAACAGTGTCTAAGTGGGTTGGTGATAGCTGCTGATAGCTGAGAGAGCCGATTCTCTCTATTAGCTGAGAACGCGTCAATTGGATCCATTTTACGACTATAGCGATTAACAGTGTCTAAGAGGGTTGCTGATAGCTGCTGATAGCTGAAAGAGCCGATTCTCTCTATTAGCTGAGAACGCGTCAATTGGATCCATTTTACGACTATAGCGAATAACAGTGACTAAGAGGGTTGCTGATAGCTGCTGATAGCTGAAAGAGCCGATTCTCTCTATTAGCTGAGAACGCATCGATTGGATCCATTTTATGACTATAGCGAATAACAGTGACTAAGAGGGTTGCTGATAGCTGCTGATAGCTGAAAGAGCCGATTCTCTCTATTAGCTGAGAACGCGTCAATTGGATCCATTTTACGACTATAGCGAATAACAGTGTCTAAGAGGGTTGCTGATAGCTGCTGATAGCTGAAAGAGCCGATTCTCTCTATTAGCTGAGAACGCGTCAATTGGATCCATTTTACGACTATAGCGAATAACAGTGTCTAAGAGGGTTGCTGATAGCTGCTGATAGCTGAAAGAGCCGATTCTCTCTATTAGCTGAGAACGCGTCAATTGGATCCATTTTACGACTATAGCGAATAACAGTGTCTAAGAGGGTTTGCTGATAGCTGCTGATAGCTGAAAGAGCCGATTCTCTCTATTAGCTGAGAACGCGTCAATTGGATCCATTTTACGACTATAGCGAAACACAGTGTCTAAGAGGTTTGCTGATAGCTGCTGATAGCTGAAAGAGCCGTTTCTCTCTTTTAGCTGAGAATGCGTCAATTGGATCCATTTTACGACTATAGCGAATAACAGTGTCTAAGAGGATTGCTGATAGCTGCTGATAGCTGAAAGAGCCGATTCTCTCTATTAGCTGAGAACGCGTCAATTGGATCCATTTTTACGACTATAGCGAATAACAGTGTCTAAGAGGGTTGCTGATAGCTGCTGATAGCTGAAAGAGCCGATTCTCTCTATTAGCTGAGAACGCGTCAATTGGATCCATTTTACGACTATAGCGAATAACAGTGTCTAAGAGGGTTGCTGATAGCTGCTGATAGCTGAAAGAGCCGATTCTCTCTATTAGCTGAGAACGCGTCAATTGGATCCATTTTACGACTATAGCGAATAACAGTGTCTAAGAGGGTTGCTGATAGCTGCTGATAGCTGAAAGAGCCGATTCTCTCTATTAGCTGAGAACGCGTCAATTGGATCCATTTTACGACTATAGCGAATAACAGTGACTAAGAGGGTTGTTGATAGCCGCTGATAGCTGAAAGAGCCGTTTCTCTCTATTAGCTGAGAACGCGTCAATTGGATCCATTTTACGACTATAGCGAATAACAGTGTCTAAGAGGGTTGCTGATAGCTGCTGATAGCTGAAAGAGCCGATTCTCTCTATTAGCTGAGAACGCGTCAATTGGATCCATTTTACGACTATAGCGAAAAACAGTGTCTAAGAGGTTTGCTGATAGCTAAGAGAGCCATTTCTCTCTTTTAGCTGAGAATGCGTCAATTGGATCCATTTTACGACTATAGCGAATAACAGTGTCTAAGAGGGTTGCTGATAGCTGCTGATAGCTGAAAGAGCCGATTCTCTCTATTAGCTGAGAACGCGTCAATTAGATCAATTGTACGACTATAGCGAATAACAGTGACTAAGAGTGTTGCTGATAGCTGCTGATAGCTGAAAGAGCGGATTCTCTCTATTAGCTGAGAACGCGTCAATTAGATCCATTTTACGACTATAGCGAATAACAGTGTATAAGATGGTTGCTGATAGCTGCTGATAGCTGAAAGAGCCGATTCTCTCTATTAGCTGAGAACGCGTCAATTGGATCCATTTTACGACTATAGCGAATAACAGTGTCTAAGAGGGTTGCTGATAGCTGCTGATAGCTGAAAGAGCCGATTCTCTCTATTAGCTGAGAACGCGTCAATTGGATCCATTTTACGACTATAGCGAATAACAGTGTCTAAGAGGGTTGGCTGATAGCTGCTGATAGCTGAAAAGAGCCGATTCTCTCTATTAGCTGAGAACGCGTCAATTGGATCCATTTTACGACTATAGCGAATAACAGTGTCTAAGAGGGTTGCTGATAGCTGCTGATAGCTGAAAGAGCCGATTCTCTCTATTAGCTGAGAACGCGTCAATTGGATCCATTTTACGACTATAGCGAATAACAGTGTCTAAGAGGGTTGCTGATAGCTGATGATAGCTGAAAGAGCCGATTCTCTCTATTAGCTGAGAACGCGTCAATTGGATCCATTTTTACGACTATAGCGAATAACAGTGACTAAGAGTGTTGCTGATAGCTGCTGATAGCTGAAAGAGCCGATTCTCTCTATTAGCTGAGAACGCGTCAATTGGATCCATTTTACGACTATAGCGAATAACAGTGTCTAAGAGGGTTGCTGATAGCTGATGATAGCTGAAAGAGCCGATTCTCTCTATTAGCTGAGAACGCGTCAATTGGATCCATTTTACGACTATAGCGAATAACAGTGACTAAGAGGGTTGCTGATAGCTGCTGATAGCTGAAAGAGCCGATTCTCTCTATTAGCTGAGAACGCGTCAATTGGATCCATTTTACGACTATAGCGAATAACAGTGTCTAAGAGGGTTGCTGATAGCTGCTGATAGCTGAAAGAGCCGATTCTCTCTATTAGCTGAGAACGCGTCAATTGGATCCATTTTACGACTATAGCGAATAACAGTGTCTAAGAGGGTTGCTGATAGCTGCTGATAGCTGAAAGAGCCGATTCTCTCTATTAGCTGAGAACGCGTCAATTGGATCCATTTTACGACTATAGCGAATAACAGTGTCTAAGAGGGTTGCTGATAGCTGCTGATAGCTGAAAGAGCCGATTCTCTCTTTAGCTGAGAACGCGTCAATTGGATCCATTTTACGACTATAGCGAATAACAGTGTCTAAGAGGGTTGCTGATAGCTGCTGATAGCTGAAAGAGCCGATTCTCTCTATTAGCTGAGAACGCGTCAATTGGATCCATTTTACGACTATAGCGAATAACAGTGTCTAAGAGGGTTGCTGATAGCTGCTGATAGCTGAAAGAGCCGATTCTCTCTATTAGCTGAGAACGCGTCAATTGGATCCATTTTACGACTATAGCGAATAACAGTGTCTAAGAGGGTTGCTGATAGCTGCTGATAGCTGAAAGAGCCGATTCTCTCTATTAGCTGAGAACGCGTCAATTGGATCCATTTTACGACTATAGCGAATAACAGTGTCTAAGAGGGTTGCTGATAGCTGCTGATAGCTGAAAGAGCCGATTCTCTCTATTAGCTGAGAACGCGTCAATTGGATCCATTTTACGACTATAGCGAATAACAGTGTCTAAGAGGGTTGCTGATAGCTGCTGATAGCTGAAAGAGCCGATTCTCTCTATTAGCTGAGAACGCGTCAATTGGATCCATTTTACGACTATAGCGAATAACAGTGTATAAGATGTTTGCTGATATCTGCTGATAGCTGAAAGAGCCGATTCTCTCTATTAGCTGAGAACGCGTCAATTGGATCCATTTTACGACTATAGCGAATAACAGTGTCTAAGAGGGTTGCTGATAGCTGATGATAGCTGAAAGAGCCGATTCTCTCTATTAGCTGAGAACGCGTCAATTGGATCCATTTTACGACTATAGCGAATAACAGTGTATAAGATGGTTGCTGATATCTGCTGATAGCTGAAAGAGCCGATTCTCTTTTATAAGCTGAGAACGCGTCAATTGGATCCATTTTACGACTATAGCGAATAACAGTGTCTAAGAGGGTTGCTGATAGCTGCTGATAGCTGAAAGAGCCGATTCTCTCTATTAGCTGAGAACGCGTCAATTGGATCCATTTTACGACTATAGCGAATAACAGTGTCTAAGAGGGTTGCTGATAGCTGCTGATAGCTGAAAGAGCCGATTCTCTCTATTAGCTGAGAACGCGTCAATTGGATCCATTTTACGACTATAGCGAATAACAGTGTACTAAGATGGGTTTGCTGATAGCTGCTGATAGCTGAAAGAGCCGATTCTCTCTATTAGCTGAGAACGCGTCAATTGGATCCATTTTACGACTATAGCGAATAACAGTGTCTAAGAGGGTTGCTGATAGCTGATGATAGCTGAAAGAGCCGATTCTCTCTATTAGCTGAGAACGCGTCAATTGGATCCATTTTACGACTATAGCGAATAACAGTGTCTAAGAGGTTTGCTGATAGCTGAAAGAGCCGATTCTCTCTATTAGCTGAGAACGCGTCAATTGGATCCATTTTACGACTATAGCGAATAACAGTGACTAAGAGGGTTGCTGATAGCTGCTGATAGCTGAAAGAGCCGATTCTCTCTATTAGCTGAGAACGCGTCAATTGGATCCATTTTACGACTATAGCGAATAACAGTGTCTAAGAGGGTTGCTGATAGCTGCTGATAGCTGAAAGAGCCGATTCTCTCTATTAGCTGAGAACGCGTCAATTGGATCCATTTTACGACTATAGCGAATAAAAGTGACTAAGAGGATTGCTAATAGCTGAAAGAGCCGATTCTCTCTATTAGCTGAGAACGCGTCAATTGGATCCATTCTACGACCATAGCGAATTCTCCAATAATGCAGCCTTAGGTGGAGTAACAGGATACTCATTGCTGTAGAGAAACGTTCTGAAGTTCCATGCAGATTTAATATGGGCTGAAAAGTGTGGGTAATGCGAACACCTAACCAAGGAGTGCATTCCTATCAAACAAGACATACATATGTTAGCTGAACACATAATCATGTTATTTTCCACTGGCACATTGTTTAAAATTAAACACGATAACCGCTCCAACGTTCAATGTCTTATACCACTTTAGTCTTAAATTACTGATCCATTGCATTTCCTTGGTGATACGTTGGTGTGTTCAGTCCCAGTTATATTTTGTCCTGAAATCGGTTTCGTGTCTAGGCAAATACTAATGAGCTCATTTTCTGTTCAAAGTTAGCCGAGTAAATTTTAATTTGTACTTCTCAATGTAGAATAAATCCATTTTGGTCACTTAAATATGTTTTGAACTTTCTCTAGTCTACAGCCAGGAAAAAGAACTGTGTTGTCGAAAAGTACAAACCAAATGCATCTCCAGTCGTTTTTCCTCGATTATCTCAGTCCGGGTATGGCGTCATTAAAATCAACCTTTGTAAAGATAATTAGCTTTTCTTTCACGGTGTTTTTTCGACCTTTTATGACACAGGCAGTCATTGGCATTTTGCAAATATTAGTTGCATAGCGGCATGCGTGGGCGGAAATAATTATCAGGTGCATTTCAGTATATGGCGGACATGTGCTGTAGATAGAAGTAAACTAATATCATTTTTAGTTTTCAGTTAAGAGCATGACCCTTTTGCGTTTCATTTCGCTAGTTTACATCCCTTCTTAAAAAAGACGTAAGATTTAATTAAGAAATTTATTTCTCTGCAAGATCTGTTCGCTAGTCTAATTAAATTTAGGGCTATGGTTACATTTGCAGTGGAGTATCGTGAATATTTCATTATTACAACTGAGGGGTTTGTTAAATACTAAAAGGCAACAATGTAAGCTCCATTATACTCTGGAATAACAGTGACCAAAGGGATTGCTGATAGCTCCTTGATTGTTCACAACTACCTGCGAATACCTTTCCCTCGAAAGCTTGGGCAGAGTATACTAGGACAGGCTTCTTGGTAGTTAATGTTTTCATCGTAACTTCATAAACAACATTGCTTTGGCACATAAAACTTATCTATATTTTTCCCAATAGCAATTTTTTAGTAACAGAAAATCTGCAGATTTCAAAGAAGTCTATAATATTCTCCCAACGTTTTACGCCTAAGGTTTCTGGTCCTTAGTAGGAGCCTACATCTGTTGGGAAAAATGGATACTCGGATCTGAAGGTTAGCACAGTGCGCTTCATCTGAAGGTTACTTACGTGAACATTCTGCTGCTTTCGATGTGAGTAAATACCGTAGTGTAAGTGTTGTGGAGAACGCTAACCGGAAGAATAATACAGTTGCTGCCTCAACAACAAGTTAGTGTGGTTTAAATAAAATAAGTGAAGGTTTCACCTTGCGCGTTCGGAAAGGTCGATGCTTTTGCGGTAGATGCAATTGCCGAATTCAGCCTCTGAAAAGGTGTTGCATGATAAATTTTAGTGGCATGCAAGCCCAGGCTGTGAGAGCTGGATAGGGCTTCTGACTCCACCTCCTTGTTGTATAAAATGCAGGTCAGGTGGAGGCTATGACGAGGTGGATGTCTGCTGGGGCGTAGTGTCACGCAGGCTCACGCCGTGGAGCTGGTATCCATGCCACTTCTCCCGTCATCTTTGTTGTGCTAAAATCCTGTTCTAGTGTTTGTCTTGGACCACAGAGCGTGGTGGCATGCCCAGATGCGAGGATTTTCGCCACGGAAGCCACCTGTGCCCTTTTCCCAACCACAGCCCTTCTGACTCTGTCCTGACAACCGGTCCACATGGAAGAGGAGGAGGTTTGCATCGCACGCCCACTGTCACTGTAATCTAATCCACACCCGAAGTCACGGCGCTACTTCTCGACTGCCGCTACACGCCGTGGACCTCGTCGAAATCGGCGGTCAAACTGTCAGATGCGGCTGTACGAGGCGTAGCAAACACTGAACAGTGAAACACCCGCCTATGAAGACCGACTACTTTTGCGAACCCAAGCACCTCGAGAAATATCAAATTCTATACTTAAGTGGTTATGAATATATTCGGATTCCCAAGCGATTATGGGATTAACTGAGCTACCTTCGTTACAAAAATGCACAACTTCTTTTGGCCTTAAAGCTCCAGAGCTCGACTCCATTTAGACTGTCGACCGCTGACATTGATTGGAACATCGGGTACGTCAGCAGGACTTGGAGCATCAGTGGCCAATAATGGTAAAGAATCCGGCTGTTACTTTTAGTGTTTCATTCGTAATCAGTTATTTTTCTCGAGTAATCGTGCAATGTTCCCATTTACAACCCCTAAATGGCTTTAAATTTAAAGGGGAATTTCCAGTTGGGGATTCATCCAACCAGACGCATTCCCGTCATTAAGCCTGGCTGTCATTTTTAGCTGCAAGGTTACATGGTGGAAGTAATTTATCCGTTTCCTCGCTAAATTCACAGCCCCCTAGCATAGTAAGCCGTCATAGGACAAAAGTCTGAATGTAGGACCCGAACATGCAACATGAGCATGCAAAATGTCCAAAACTATATACAGCATTTTTGAATCCTACTTGGATGACACATAAAAGTCACTTCTTTTACCCCCGAAAATCCCATATTACCGTGCAAATACGACAGTAAATAACAATTACAGTTTTCTTGTGCTTTATCACTCAAAAATGGAAATCATCAGCATTTCAAAGGTGTTCTTTCACTATATTTGGCATTCAGAATGTTTTCGTTACTTATGATTATGCGAAATTCAAATTCTCTTTACTGAATAAACATTCACTCCGTGTAAGCAGGCCCATCTCAAATGTTGCATTGGTTTGGATGCACGTTAAAGCGCAGAAACTCTCGTTTCGATATGCGACCACAGTGTTGCTGCCTAAAATTTTCAAAAAAGGGTAATTTATGAGGACATTTTGAATCATAATATTGCACGCTTTGGGCAACAATTAGGAATAGGATGAGACGAGGCTGTTAAAATTTTGTCGTTTGATTTACTCAAGAAATGGCCCGTGGCATCTAAATAAACGGCAGATTATTAGAAAATAAATAATTAATTCTTAGGGAACAGATATTTTGATAGCGGAATTTATGTGCTTTTATATACCATTTATTCGGTTTTGATTTTGGTTCGTCCATACATCCAGAGTTTTTCGTCAGTGTTAGGCGCCGATAATAATGAGCGTTGTATCTACATGACGCCCGGTTCCGTCTCCGCTCTTTTTGACTCTCTCATGACACCGAGGACGGGTGGGTGTGGAAAATATAGATTGCGATAGATACTGTGCAAGTCTACCATCACTTCGAACTAACTTACGGCAAGGAAACGCGTTAACCTTTTAGTCTTCTCAAGCATGTGTTGACATAGTCAAACTCGACGGTCAACAGTCATATCTACATGATGAAGTCAAGATACGTCAAAATTGATGAAACAGACAAAATTTATCAAGACAATTTTTAGCTGCAAAATAGTAATTATTTAGGACTACAAAATTACTAAACGTGCTACTCTCGACGCCATTCTGGTTACTTAATCAGGAATTTTTCAGTTAAATGCTGACTTATCGATAGCTTGCCTGTCGCAAAGCGATTATGTCCGTCGCGTACCTTACAAAACAAAGGCACAATAAAAGAGGAGCTTACGTGCAACTTACGCACTTTCTTCCGTCACCGGACGGCAAGACAAATGTCAAAAACAGAAGGAGTCGCGGGCGCCAGAAGCCGACAAAAATTAAAACGGCCTGTTCACGTACGCCCACAAGAACCACCCCACCGCATACACATACAGATAAAATGCTTATCCAAGAGACTTGCGCGTCAAATGCTTCGAGACTATTGCGAGCAAAAATCAAAAGACGCGAACCAGACTTTCTTCGACCGCCCAAACCAAAACCGGCGAACACCCCGCGCCGATGAACGTGTTCAAACTTCATTAAATACACCAGAGGAAACATCAAATCCAAGTGGCGCATAAACCAACGACAATGCTGGCTGAAATCAAATTTGTTAACCCTAAGGATAGGCTTATTATTTCGATAAAAGGAAGTCATGTACAGATTCATGTGACAGTTTCAATGCGCACAGGAAAACAAAATTGGCTTCCACAACACAACGAAATACAAATGCAGCATGCGGCTATTAACCAATTTGCCGCCACGCCCACGCCGGAAACCGCCACGATCTTCCCCGGACAAAACCAAGCGGCGCTCCCGCAACATCCAAATAAGCCGCCGAATCCCTGATTACCTACTGAAATGACTTATGCATTAACTGCCAACATATTGAATTGATACTGTGTAACGCGCAACCAGAAAAGTGGCGCTATTGTCCATCCAAACGGGATCACCCCACAATGATAGCTTCATTTTGTCAGGGAATGAATAAGAAATATAGGTTTTTGGGGCATCGCTTAAAAATGTAACTGTTTCTGCATATTTACTTCACGATCGACGACGACCTGGGGAACCAGCGTCACATTTCGTACATAATACGGTATATTAAGTTGAAACCGGCATTCCACGGAAATATAATTGAAAGGCAAAGAGATGTGCTTTGAAACAAAACAGTAAACTGGATTGGTAAATTTTGACGCCGGTTCCCTCTAGGTTGTCGTCGGACTATAGTAAATAGGCAAAAAACAATTAGAATTTCAAAAGCGCCTGAGGTTTTATAAACGGCCCCTAACTTAATGAGCTCATTGATGATGATCCATCGCAGTGCATGGCTTCAAGAAACTAAAGGCTTTTCTTAGAGGTCAGGTTCCAACGAAACGAGTCTTGTCCCAATCGAAAGTGTGCCCCATATCGAGGGTGTGCATAACCACTTCGGGGACAGATGTCTTCATTGTCTTTTTACCACAAGTTGATAAGCCTGTAAATGCGGTGCAGGTAGATTTGGGTTCGTTTGTCCGCAATATATGGCATCACAGGTGCATCACACGGGATCGTAGACAACTTTTCTTTAATCAAGATGGCTGGACCATATATCCTAAGAGGTGTACGTTGAGCGTAAGTAGTTGTTTGTCGAGCGCCACTTTTATTTGGTGTTTTGCAAGTGTCC
This sequence comes from Schistocephalus solidus, assembly GCA_017591395.1. Classification (NCBI taxonomy): domain Eukaryota; kingdom Metazoa; phylum Platyhelminthes; class Cestoda; order Diphyllobothriidea; family Diphyllobothriidae; genus Schistocephalus; species Schistocephalus solidus. Next base: position 183,430 of record WEDG01000071.1, on the reverse strand, counting down.
GGCAAACGCGTCTACAGGCACATTTCTACCACAAGGAACGATCTGCCATCGGTTTCTTAAGCGAACTCATTGGAACTACCCAAAATTCTTTCTTTTGACTTTTTGCTTCCATGCATCGATGTGTGCTATTTTTAGGGTGTAACCAGCTTTGTGGAAATAATTAAACAGGTAATTTAGCTCTACTTGTTAACTTTCCTCGTCAGAGCACGTTATGTTTCGGTAATTTTTCATGGAGATCAAGTTGTTGTTTTCAAAGTGTAGAAGTATTTCTCTGAATATGTGGGGATTTTGCCGCAAAACGGTTATGCGTAATGTTCCGTCATTCTTTCCGGTAATGAGAACATCCAGAAACGGAGTCATCAACTTCTTTCGGTGCGAATTCTTTATCCCTGGAATAGTTGATTTGATGGTGTTGTGGAGTGTTCCTTTAGTTGGTTTTTCTAACGACCATAAAATGCGTCGCCTACACATTACAATCCAACAAATTCAGCACAAATTCAATGGAAGAGCCATAGATTCCAATTCTGCTTTCACCACTTTGGAAAGAAAGACAGATATAGGTGATCCAGCGGGAGCCCTTTAGTTGTTGATAGTATTTCGCGATCGAAAACGGAAAACCGGCTCTCAAAACGTTACCACGAGTTCAAGTAAAGCAGCTGCGGAACACCCGCGTCAGGACTGATGACTCTCTGCGCATTGCCTTCTAAATCCAGGCATGAAGGCAAAAGAAACGACATCAAAGCGACACCATTATCTCAATCAACGGAGCTTTGGTTATTCCCTCAATATTTCCTGAAAACTCTATAGAGTTCGGAATGGAAGTTTCAAAATCCCTCGTAAGAGGGTACAGTAGCCGGAATAGCTACTATGCATTTTGTAGTTCGGTGATAACCGACAGACGCCACCGCCCGCGAACCTCGCGGCCTGCGGAAACTCTGGCATCAACCACAAGAGATCCTCAAAGTGACAGCCGATCCGACAGTCCCGCGAACTCCCGGCACCTTCCCGACAAGTCACTTTGTCCCCGCAAGACGCAATACAAGTCCGGGTCAACAGAAAACGGCCAACCCACCTCTATTACTAGGAATCTGTCAGAACTCGTCGAAAGACACTTGCGGAAACATCAAATAATGGTGGCTCAAAAAAATCGATGCCTACTTTACGCATTCAGCTTGTACACCTTAAGGCAATGGTTGACTATCTTGATAAGAAAGAAGTCGTTCATAGATCCTAAAGACGCCTGCGATGCTATATATTGTTAAACGGGAAAGTACCCACGGTGCATCCACTAATATCAACTTACAGTCAAGATACGGTACCATCGGTCTTGCGCGGCTATACACCTTCGATACAGGGCACATATTCGCTGGGACTAAACTCGTTTCTGTCGGAGCTCAATTTCAAGAAAAGCTGATAGTTTCTTTTGAGAGCAAGTTTCCGATTAACCTGCCATGACTACAGTTTTAAGGGCAGATTGTGTGACTGGCTAATTTGTCTCTAATAGTAGAAATATCGTAATACTTTGGATAATAATATGAACGAATAAATGAGAATATTTCGTAAATTTTGAGTTATACCCAAGGTTCCGGTAATTGGTTGTGCCAGAGCGTACCTCAGAAAATTCAGAGTTGATAGATAGGTATTCATCTTTAGACAATAACCGGGAAAACATTAGTTAAAACTGGATAGCAGCAACATCACTAAATGCTCTATTCATGTTTGAAACTGTTAAATATCTGTGGAATGAATGCTATTACACAAACAATATGAAAATTTCTAGATTTGAACCGCGTTTTCTGTTTTCCTTTTTATTAATTTTGAGAAATTAGTATTGCTATAGTTATTGTTAATTATCTAAAGGTTCCATGATACCTAAAAAGGCGACAGTTAGTACTGATAAAATATCTATGTTTTGGTAACCGTACTTACTCCGCTATTGAAAAACGTTTGCATTCACAGGTCCGTAGTTGTTCAAAAAATAAGGGAAATATTTCCGGTATATTTGGTATTTTCATCACAAGCATGGTGAAACTTAATATGTAAAGGCCATTTTGCCTGAACTTGAATACGGTAGGCAAATAAAATAATTAGCGAATACATATTCCTTGGTACAGTCCTTGCTATGACAAATATTGTCACTTTTTCTAAAGAAGCGCATTTTATACAATTTTAGAAGTATGGGTGGCGAAAGTGCCACCTGAATGAAGAAAGCTCTGTGATGGAGACTTAAAACGCTGGCTGGCAGCTCTTAAAACAGAAATGGCCTGCTCTTGTTTATCTGTATATGTAAAACCTGCTAAGCAACCCTTCCTTTTGGGGAACGATTTGAAAGCTCTTTTAGATAATGTGACATTGAGTTCTGTGCTGACTCCAACAAATGTCACTCTATACGGATCTCTCTCATTCATATTTCCACGGCAACCGTCTCCCAAATTCTTATAACCATCCGAAAGAAGAAAACCCAACAAACCGACCCCTACGTCCGCACCGGAAATTAAACGATATTTGCCGGCAATCGGCTCCAAGTGTTAAGGCGCTGGTAATAAACCCACAAGGTACTTTTAACTTTCCCCAAAAAGCTAACCAGAATTGCATAGCCCCCTAATCGACTTCTCGTCCATTCCAGCGAAAACACGGAAAACTGGTGCCACCCGTCCACGCCACGCAGTCAATTGTGCCAAGAAAACAGGCTTCATGAAGCATTCACAATCACTAGACTGTTGGTAATCTTCTTTTTCAAAGTATTATTGAAATCTGACGACCTATGCAAACAGGAAACCCCTTCCTGGGGTTCTCACAGCATTCGTCGCATGCCATTGTTTAAACCGCACCAGGAGTAGCTTACCATAAAATTAAGACTTTTTCTTTAGACTCTGCAGCGAAGACCTTTACATACTCTGGACCTGGCCAAACAACAACACGAAACAAACAAACAAACAAACAAACAAACAAACGTAAACAACAACAACAGAACAAAACAAACAAACGAAACAACGGAGTCAAAAATGTTGATTGCAGCCTTCCTCAGTCTTCATTAAATCGCTTAGCCCCGCTTTGACCGGGAATACCGAATAATGGCCATATTGAGAGAAATTTCGCTTTCATTTCGTGGATATGGAAATCTTAAAACTTATTGAACCGCAACAAACAAGGTAGATTTGACATACGCTTCGAAAGTTAGGTTTTGAATTATTTGTTCAATGTTCACTTGGTAAGTTGGGATCAACTGTTCTAGATAGCGATAGATTTCTGCAGAAGAGATCGAAGGAAATGGTGGCGATGTGTTGTCCTTTTCTAGATGTCAAGAGTTCACACAGAAGGCAGAGGTTCGGGCTGAAGCGACTAAAGGTGCGTAAAGATATTTCAGTAAAAACGCTCGGATTAGAAAGTATTATATACGCGCATGTAAAGTACGCTCAAGTAGCGATCTTTTCCTTACTGGGTAATTTAGGCTAGCCGCGCGAGAGAAAATGCAGCCACTTTACGTCTTGGTCCAGCTCCATCCGCCAGATCTCGCAAAACGTTCCAGTGGCAAACGCTAATGCCACTTTCTTCAACCTTACATCAGCCACTTCTTCCAGAAGATTGTTTGTCGGTCGTGCCTAAACTAAAAACATTATTCTTTTTAGGCTGCCAAACAACAGTGCAAAGAGGAACCTCATGCCAGGAGCTGGTCTATGGGTCCATAGTCAGTTAAATTTTAAAACTGTGGTATAAATGAGCATGAGCTAATATATCTGGTTCCAAGAAACACTACTTAAAATAGTTTGTTGGATAGATAGACAATATAGTTGTTCAAACTACTAGTCAGTTACGTTGTTTAGTTCTGCTAACGAAAAAGACTTACTAGGTCTAATCCATCAATCTTTTATTATCTTAACTATTCAAATCAAGTGAGAGAGAATGAACTGCAAAACAACAATGAACAGTATTATTAAGCAGATTTTTATTGATATCGGAAAACATTTGATCCGGCGACCGTTACAGTTATCCAAAGACGGTTGTACGGAGTTCTGGGTTTGCGAAGAACGCAACATTTTCTTTTAGGTGTACGTTATAATGGATATTTAAATTACTGCTGTTATTTAAGAAATGGGCTTTGCTCTATAGTTTTCTAACTATGTGTTTTAAGCGACTTCGAACATACAAACAACTATTTTTAACCCATCAATATAATTCTCTCAATATCAACCGCCGATGCAAAACAACGCAGAGCCATTTTAACGTCGCAAAACAAATTGGGTATTTAATATGGTAGTTTGACTGTCGATTTTCGACGAGGTCCACCGTATGCTCCACACACCAGGTGGTGCAGGGACGGTGACCTGCGCGAATTAGTTTTAAAGTGATAGTAGCCTTGCGCTGCAGCTACCGCACTCTCTCCTCTTCCCCCACCTGAGCCCGGTGTCAAGACAGAGTCAAGAAGACCGGAGATGGGAGAGGGCGCAGGTGACTGGCGCTACCGGAGCTGCCCCTGGGCGTACCATCACACCTGACTCGGATCCCACGGAGTGGGAGTGCCATAAAGGCCATATTAAGAAGGAGCCATTGCAGCCTGACTCTCAGTCCGACAGTCAGCCACTACACACAAAACACACAATTGGGCTGACCAGGCGGTCCGAGTTATCCCTTCAGTTGGCAAATTTCCTAGCTACGGCTTTTAGCGCACCGTGATAGTTTCAAGCGCGTCAGATTGTTTATAGTAAGGAAAATGCGCTGAGCTGTCGACCTCACTCTCTTCCTCACCCCCACCATCAGACCACTGTCCGAGCCGGTCAGTAGCCTGATGTGGGAGTGGGACGCATTGGCTGACGGATCGGCCTACCCATCTTCACGCGCCACAGCACGACCTGTGCCCCATAACGCTCACATCAGGATTCACAAACTCAGGGGATATGGAGGAGCCATCGCCGTCTGACTTCCAGTCCACTGGTCAGCCACTCGAAACACACAGCACATACACTAAGCCAACGGCGTGGTCTGGTGGAAGCATCAGATTCGCAGCCTTCCCAGCCACGGTTTCTAGGAAACCGTGATATACTCTGGTAAATGGTGATTGTGAGGGTGTTTTCGATGTATTGGTGTAGGTAGTGTGCGCTGATAAAGCTTAGCCTCCGGTGGTTTACCGGAGGTTGTCGTAGAGGCGCATGTGTCCTAATAGGCCATTGAAGTGTGTAAATGTGCGAGAGCAGTGAGGGTGGGCACGTCGACTGTATGTCGGAACCCCAGGCACTGTTTCACCAGCCTCCGTGCGATGGATTCGCAGGTGATCGACCAGGCCGATGCGTTAGTTGAAGTTGCGGGCACAGTGTGTGCAGGAGAAATCGGTAGAGGCTGGGGGGATGTCATTCATGGTAGTGGAGGTGGCAGTGGCGCTAAGAAGGACAGGAGCGGAGGATGTGCATGGTGTATTGGTGTTGGCGGTTTTGTGGTGAATTCCGCTGTCATGTATGCGCATGTGACTGAATAGGCCCATGCGATGAGTGAATGCGCAAGGACAGTGAGGGCAGTGAAGGCGACGATGTATACTGTGTTTTGGTGCTGTAGGCACTGGCTCACCAGTCTCTGTACAATGGATTCGCAAGTGACCTACCAGGCCGATGCGTGAGGTGAATGTGCGGTCGCATTGAGTACAGCTTAGGAGAGATTCCCCATCGCTGATGGTGGTGGTGGTAGTGAAGGCAAAGGCGGTGGTGGTTGCGGTGGTGGGGGTAACAGGCGATGAGTAAAGGGATGTGGTCTCTATGACGGTGGGAGTAATGGAATTGATGCCAGGAGTGAGGGTGGGGGAGTCAGAAGGAGGATTGGCAGAATTTGACGTAGAAATTGGAATTGTCGGATTGTTGGTGCATTGTGTCCGAAGATGACCACCCAGGCCGATTCGCACGCAGAAGATGCGTTGACAGCGCGGGCATGTTGGCAGGGCCTGGGCATTGGCGGTGTTGGTCCGGGGCGCTGGTGACTTTCGTGCCGCTCTTTTGGCCTTGGCGGCGGCGATCCGGTTGGCCTCATAGATTGCTGAACCAGTCTTCACTGATCTTCTCCATGCCTGTCTATCCTGGGTGAGGTCCTCCCAGATCGCCGGGTTGATTTGAAGTTGCTTCAGCGATTTCTTCCAAGTGTCATTGTAGCGTCGTTTTTGACCTCCCTGCCAGCAAGAACCCGTAGCGAAATCTCCGTAGAATAGTCGTTTGGGTAGTCGCTCGTCGTCCATTCTTACCTGGTGGCCGCTCCATCGCAGTTGCACTTGCCTCAGCATGGCATGGATGCTCAGGATTGCGGTCCGCTCCAGGACTTCCGCGTCCGGGATCCTGTCTTGCTATCTCAGCTTCAGTATTCTTCAGAGGCAGCTGATATGAAAGTGATTCAGCTTCCTGGCTTGGTTCAAATAGACTGTTTAGGTTTCCGCTCCGCCTTGTACATCTTCAGTTTGGTGTTCAGGTGAATACCGTGGCGATTCAAAACGGAGCCCTGCAGCCGACCGACGGTCTGACTAGCTTTGGAGATCCGTTGGGCAACCTCGTTATCGATTCTCGTGTTGCGCGACATCGTGCTTCCTAGATTAGCGAAGCTTTCTACGTTTTTGAGTTGAGCACCGTTGACATTGATTGGAGGAGCATTTTATTCCGCACTGGGTGGCTGTTGGTGCATGAAAACCGTTTTGGCTGTACTGATGGTTAATCCAAAATCGGCGCAGCCTTCCGCAAAGAGGTCCATGCTCCTTTGCATATCCTCTTCCGTCACGGTGTCAAGGGCGCAGTCGTCCACGAATAGCAAGTCATGGACTGTAGTCGTACGAACGCGCGTTGGAGCCTGCGTACGCCGACTGTTGAGAACTTGCCCGTTAGTTCTGTAGGCGATGCGGATACCAGGCTGCTCATCACGGTAGGCGTCCATCAGCACAGCAGAGAACATGAGACTGAAGAGGGTGGGGGCCAGTACGCAGCCCTGCTTCACTCTGTTGGTCACTGTGATTGCTTCGGATATCGTCCCGTTGTCAGTGACGCGCGCCGTCATCCCGTCATGAAGCTGACGCACCATGTCCTTGAACCGCTCAGGACAACCAAATTTCTGCATGACTTTCCACAGTCCATCACGATTCACCGTGTCAAAGGCTTTCGTAAGATCCAAGAAGGTATTGTATCGGTAAGTTCACACCTCCTGGCACTTCTCTTGTAGCTGGCGGGCGGCAAAGATCATATCGGTTGTTCCGCGGTGTCGGCGGAAGCCACATTGGCTTCCGGGAGCAGGCCCTGCTCTAGGTGACCGTTAAGACGATTGAGAAGGATACGGGCGAAGATCTTCCCGGTGATGTTGAGCAACGAGATGCCTCTGTGATTATCACAGAGTTGCCGGTTTCCCTTCCGTTTATAAAGATGGACGATGATCACGTCTTTAAAATCCCGAGGAACTTGTCCTTGATGCCACATCTCCTAAAAGAGTGTTGTGAGATCTGCCATCAGCCTGGGCCCACCGTGCTTGTAGACTTCCGGTGGGATTGTGTTGGATCCCGGTGCTTTACCGCTGGAAATCTGCTGCACGGCCCGGATGCTTTCTGGTAGAGATGGCGGCAGACCCAGGTCATTGTTCGTGTCCACTTGAGGGAGCCGGTCAATGGCAGCATCGGAGATGGCTGATGAGCAATTAAGGACACTTCTGAATTGTTCGGCCCAGCGCTTCAGAATTTGCGATTTATTTGTCAGCAGTGTTGTGCCGTCAGAGCTGAGCAGTGGGGCGGTCCCCTTGATACACGAACCATAGATTGCCTTGATGGTTTTGAAGAAGTTTTTTATTTCATTGTGGTCCGCATACCTCTGGATTTCCTCAGCCTTTCGGATCGTCCAGGCACCCTGCATCTCGCGCAGCCGTTGCTGTACAAGGCGCCGGCATCTGAAGAAGGCTGCTTTGGTGGCGTCAGTCCGAAGGTCCATTAAGGCTTTGTGTATTCCATTTGTCTCCGCGAGTAAGTTGCTGATGTCGGCGTCATTGTCGTCAAATCAGTCCTGGTGTTGACGGCATGCGCGTCCGAGGACTTCGAGGGCGGTGGACTGGATGACATTTTGCAATTGATACCATCGTGTCTCCACGGTAGCATTATCAGCTGGAGCATGCAGGTTCTCCAGTTTCTCGGTTATTTGGTTGCTGAAGTCAAAACAGTGAGCAGGCAAATTTAACAAAAGAGTATTTAACTTACCTGGTGGCCTCTTACCTTAGGGCCTTCGTCGGTATTGCAGTCGGAGCCTCATCTGGGAGTTAACGAGGCGGGGATCTGTCCAACTATCGGCATCGCGAATCGCCTTGGTTACCAGCACGTCCTGTCGATCTCGCCTCCGGACGAGAACATAGTCCAGCAGATGCCAGCGCCGCGACCGAGGGTGCATCCACGTGACCTTCTCCCGCGTCGGAGGGCGGAAGAAGGTGTTGGTCAGCAGGAGACGGTGTTCCGCACACGTGCGCAGAAGAAGGAGGCCGTTATCGTTACAGCTACCGTGACCGTAGGGACCCAGCACTCCCTGCCAGGCAGCGTGGTCCGTCCCGGCGCGGGCGTTGAAGTCACCAAGGACAATTAACTTATCTACCTTCGACACAGTCGCCAGCAGGGCACCCAGGCCCTCGCAGAATTTGTCCTTCACCGCACCAGAGCACGTCATTGGGGGAGCGTAGGCGCTGATGATGGTGGCGAACTGGTCTCCCCAAAGAGGCAGGCGAAGGCTCATCTGGCGATCATTGATGCCCTGCGGCAGACAGGGCAGACGTCCCATGATGTCGTTCCGGACGGCAAAGGCAACACCAGCGTCTCGTCGCTCTGCCTTTGGCCGGCCGCTCCAGAAGAAGGTGTAGCCGGCAACCACCTCCTCCAGCTGACCCTGGCCAAAGCAAACTACGATAAAAAGATGCTGTCATTATTACAGGATAGGTCAACTCATACACCTCTTTACGCAGATCCCACTTAAACACAGAATTCGTCAATTGAAAAAGTACTGAGACGTCTTACAGGAAAGAAGCAAATATCAGGAGATATTGCAAATCTTTGAGACAAACTGAACTGACCATAGCTAAGATCTATGGACTACCTAAGTTTCACAAGCCAGAGGTGCACTGCGACCGATAGTATCGTTAATCGGTGCACCCAATTATAAGATTTCCAAGTTGCTTTTCCACAAATTACACTCATTGAAAAGGCATTGTGAAACATCCATTGACAACTCCCTAGGGTTTCTAGGCAAATTAAGAAGACTCAACATTGCAGCAGATAAAATAATGATGTCTTTCGATGTCTCTCTTCACATTTATACCATTATATCTGGCAAGTCAATACACAGAAAAATAACTCCACGTTTGCTCTCCATTAACGATAAAATTTTCTGTAATTTTACACTCCTATACCTATTTTTCTTTGATATTCTATCTTTTTACGTTTATTTGTTTGTCTGAAAAATGTTAATTAGGTCATCTCTACACTACGCTAGCGCCTGTTTTGAATGCTCGTAAACTGAAAAATTTACCGAATAATTTCTACGAAGCCAGCTGCTGCACTTTTAGGCCAATATGTCAGATGTGTGATTCCCCGTGCTCACGTCTTCACGCTTTTATCAACAAAACCTGCGCAGCGGAAAAAACACCGCTGCGGTTGGCAACTCGCCTTGAAGCGTCAACCGAAAGACAAACTGTCAATTTCAGGCTTTATTTCAACAAATTGTCGTTCAATCTTCAACAAAACTCCTGATATGGAGTTACTTTTGTTGAAAAAAAGAACAAAGTAAGACTCAAGTGATTGGTCTTCAAGAGACATGGTTAAACAGTGACATTGACGCACAGCTAATTAACACCCCCATCTTTCTGTTGCTTTCGAGCAGATCGAAAATCTTTATCCTCCAGTAGAGGCAGTAGGGTGGCTTTTTTGGTCAATAAGGATTGGCGTATTAACTTTAAGTCCTTATTTTCCTACTCTGAGGATTTGATAGACGTTATCGTTGTCATCTGTTAGCCCCAATTTTTATATACATTTAAGGGCATTACATTTGTTAGTATCTATATTCCCCCTCTACCTGTGAAGGTGCGCTTAACCGTTTTTTTGACGTTCTTTCAGAAAAACTTGCTTTATTGTCCTGCGAGCATCTTATTGACTTATTTGGTGATTTTAATCGTGTGAATTTACGTCCGTTTACGTTATTAGGTTTTGATGACCTTGCTTCCTTTCATACTCGCACTGATGCCCCTCTTGATAACGTTTTGACTAACCAATCCAAGTTCTTCCTTGTAAAGAACAGAGCTCCATTGTCTCGTTCCGATCACTCTACTCAAAACCCGCAAGGAAAGTAAATGTTCGCGACACATCCCCGGAAAGCATTTTTCTTCTCCAGACTTGTATATCGTACAATATCCCCGTCTTCCTCAGTCAATCCAATGTTGAGTCGTGTTCCAGCTTCCTTACAACATTTAAAAAAGAAATTTTTAATAATTGTTTTCGTATTGATACAGTTTTGTTCCGACCTAACAGAATTTCTTCCCCTTATCTAAATTCTTAAAGACGTATAAAAGAACTTATCTACAAGATAGGCCTCCATGGCTGTCTAAAGGAGGTTAACGTCTTAATGAAAAGTGAGATTTGCAGGCTAAATGCTTTGTTTGCTAGTCAGCTTTTTGCATCTCCGTCCAAACCTTCTTTTCGGCTTTCCTCTGCTGAACTCTGGAGGAATTTTAAGCGTCTGACTGGCCAATGTGGTAAACTGGCACATATTGATGCTGATTTAGACGATCTAAATGAACATTTTATCCATACTTCTACTGACTCCAATCCCCCCACAAACAACCTTTCGTTACTACCAAGCGTTTTTTCTCCCATGTCAGTGGCGACAGTGGAGAAATATTTGAAAAATGTCCGTGGTTCAAATGCTGCTGGGCCGCATGAAGTCTCACCATTTGTTTTAAAATACTGCTGCTCTCAGATCGCCCCTATTTTGACACACCTTATAAACATGTCCTTCATTAAGTCAAAGATTCCTGATATTTGGTATTCAGTAAGAATCACTCCTATCCCTAAAAAGTCCGCTTATTTTGGTCCTAAATCTTTCCGTCCAATCGCCTGCTCTTCCGCTTTACTGAAGATTGCTGAACGAGTCGCTTTCGATACAATTAAGCCTTTTTCCTCCAAGTTCTCCAACCCATTACAATTTGCCTATAAGGTCCGGCGTAGTACACTAGATGTCGTTGTTCTTATAGTACATTCGATTCTACGAGATTTAGATAAGAGCTGCCGTGCGTACGCATGCGCATTTCTTGACTACTCCTCTGCCTTCAACAACATTCAGCGCCATCTCCTCCTTAATAAAAAATCCGCATCTGGCTCTCCCGGCTGGGTTGTCTCTTGGCTTGAAGATTATTTTACTTCCCACACTCAATTCGTACACTCTGGCAAGCGGAAGTCTACTTTCCTTCTAAACAACTGTGGTGTTCTTCAATGTACCATCTTATCCCTTCACCTCTTCTCCCTTAACACTGACGATTTGAGATCACCAAACAACTATCTCTACATCAAATATGCCGATGACATGGTTGTTGGTCATTCTCTTAAAAATCAGACACATCTCCAGTCTCTGAAGGATGGCGTCGACCATGTTTCAGACTGGTCATCAGATAAGGGCCTTCAAGTGAACCATGAGAAGTCTGTCCAATGTGTTTTTCACCTGCGATCATCCCCTAGTTCTCAATTCTCAGCCGTCCTCCCCAACGAGGTATCCTCTTTTGGGTACCTTGGCATTACTCTGACATCGCATCTTTCATCCTCCCAACATATCAATACTCTTTTTACAAAAATTCGTAAACTTCTATATTATATTCACCGTTTACGTTCCTATCACACACCTCAGGTCCTTATCTGGCGATTTAAAGAGGCATGTGTTCTTCCCCTCATCCTTTATTGCGCTCCCGTGATTTTTCCAGCCTTGCTTAAAAAAGATTTTTTGATTTTAAAACGTATTCTCCGAATGCTCTCTTCTTCTACTGGGGTTTCTTATACTGTTTAAGTGGATTTGATAGCAAAACAGCAATTTACGATAGTCAAACAATTCGCTGGGCGAATCCTTGATGATGTAACCCATCCCCTCCACTCTGAGCTGATGGCTGGGAAGTCTTCTCGTCCGATGCGCCGAGGCTTTCGCCATATAGCCTGCCGTACAAAAGCATACCAGCGCTACGTTTTGCTATTTCACGCACGCTACCTCTCGTGTGAAGAGACTGAAATAAAAAAGCTGAGACTACAACTATCTCCCCGCTAGATGTCCATTTTTGACTCTTTAATTCTTGCATATTATGTTTACTTATCCTATTATCTTAGTGAATGGAGCCATTTATATTTTTGCTAAAAAATTTAAATGATACTTCAAAAAAAGCGTGTTCCTCTGTTTCTCTCTGACATGGATATCCCTACACCTGCCTTGCTTGAACTCTTGGACTTATGCTTAGAAAAACATTTTCATTCTCACAAGAGTTCTTTCAACAGCTAAAGGGAGCCCCTATGGGCTCACTCATCTCCGGCTTCCTAGCGGAAGTAACAATGCAAAGATAAGAAGCTACTGCCATACCACTGGTTAACTCCAAGTTTTGGGTACGCTACGTTGATGACACGTTTGTCATCGTTAAAATGGACCGACTGGAAACACTGCACAATATTATCAATTCGACGATACCTGGAATAACCTTAACGCTTTAAAAAGAAATTGACAACAAACTACATTTGCTTGACGTCCTCGTACAGCGAAAGACTGACGGGACCTTTGAAACATTAGCTTACCGCAAAGAGGCTAATGCGGATGTTATCCTACATTATGAGAGCAACCGCCCTGTCGCCCACAAACGAAGCGTGGTCAACACACTCATCAATCGAGCAAAAACCCACTGTTCTTCCAAGGAACTTTACCAAATTGAACTCACTTAACTATTCAGACTGTTTTCCAGCAACGGTTACCCTACAGATTTTGTACATAGATGCATGAGACATCCAGAATATAAAGAAAAATAAAAAGATAAGGAACAAGATTGTTCCGATCATGCGCCCACCATAAAACTGGCGAACACTTCCATACATTAAAAACGTGTCTGAACTCGTTGAAAGACACCTGCGGCAGCACCAAATTAACGTGGCGCACAAACCAACGACTGCAATTCGAAACCAGCTTGTACACCCTAAGGATAGGGTTGACTATTTAGATAAAAAAGAAGCCGTTTACAAAATTCCATATAACAGTTGTAATGTTGTGTATTGCGGCCAAACTGGAAACTCAGTCTCTAAACGCCTACACGAACATCAGTTGGCTGAAAAGAGACGAGACCACCTGTCTCAAGTTGCCATGCATACACTAGAAACTGGGCACAAATTTGCATGGCACAAAACGCGCACTGTTGGCTTCTGCCCATCGAAGAGAGGCCAGTAATTCTTAGAGGCAATTAATTCTGATGACTCGTGCATTAATCGGCACATTGAATTGGATTCCGTGTACAGCAATCTCAAGAAAAAGTGGAAAAGTTGGTAGCCAATCATATTGAGATGTTTAATAACAATGACAGCTATTGACAGGAATGATTCAACAATATTGATTTTCCGACATGTTTTACATTTAAACTTTTTTTGCATATTTGCAACAAGTCTAACGACGACCTGGGGAAACAGCGTCAAAAATTTACATAAAAAAATTTACTCATTGATTCCTAAAGAACTTCTTTACTTTGATATATATATATATATAAAGAGAAGTACGCAGGATTGGATTTTCCATTCACTTTATTAAGACAGTATGCTTTGTACATTGGTGTAAACAAATGCAAGTTTCATATATTCATAAAGTTTTATCACGGTGCAGCCTTATGCTTCATTTGCGGAACTTATGGTGACCTCATTCGAATTGGTGCAGTCCTACCCAACCCCAAGTGTGGACCACCTGCGATTCACACGACGGATTGGGCCCCAAGGTAAAATGGGAAGAGCATGCCCCATAAATTGATCATTGAGCCCCGCTTCATCATAATTCATTTGTTTTTAAGTAGTTTGAAATTGCTGTGCTCCAGAAAAACCGCGATGATACCAGTCAGCTAGTTTAAGTTGTTCCGCAGTAGCATAATTCATCTGCCGAGATAGTCGCACTACTTATTACTGCAGCTGGGTTTGCCTTAACATAAAAAGAGCTGCCTCAATCGGTCGTGCACATATGTTGCGGCTCCTGGACCCCACCAGTTGCGATGATCCTCAGTTCTAGGACTCCCGCTCGCATGTTGTATACTTTGAAGGTTACGGGCATTGCCCTTTTCCCGTACTTTTTTGAAAGAAAGCCTTAAAGATTTTTAAATGGCGTTCAAGTGCTGCTCGCTGCTTTTGTTCATGTTCTAATCGATTAAAGACCGTGCCCGTATAGTAAGCTGTACTTGAACTGTTCTTCAGTGCTGAAAGTACCGGGTTTGAATCCCGGATGAACGGCTCCGGCAGATGTCTTTTCTTTGCCTAAATCGATGGGATTTGAGAAGATAAGTCAAGTAGAGTCTCAATTAATCATAATTGAGCTGGTTCGCTCGTAGGGACGAGTGGAGACGATTACTGTAGTTAGCAATTTTTGCAAGAAACGGTTTGAGTTTCTGTGTAGTCTGAGCATAAATACGTGAGTTCACTGGCTCTATGATCTATTCGGTATTCTTCTTGAATTTCGTATATCTAAGACATGTTTAACCAGGATAAATTTGAAATTCTGATAGCAGGAGTTTATGATTCCCAGCAACTAACACTCTTTCTGGTTAAACTCTCTAGTAAAATAATTCCTTATCTCCAGAACAAAATGGGGTCAAGGTGAATAAGGGAACAAGTCATGACAATAAAAGGCTTTCCTAATGCATTCTAGATATTCTTTCGTCCGTTCAGGGTCACACTACGCGGTATTGTTAAGCGTTTTTTGGGCCCAACTTGTACCTCGGCCACCTGCTGTCTTTGAGACTGTTGTCCAGTTTTTGGAAGACGCATTTCTTGCTGACCAGTGTTCTTCATAGACAGCCTCCCCTTCAGCCTTCATGACAAACGGTAAGGCGTTCCCTATGAGTCCAAACTTCCTTCAAGATTTTTAAAAGTCTGTAGTACACAGGAAAAAAAGAATCGGACTCCACTTTCCTTATATACGCAGCCACTGAATTCCTCAGCCACAATGCAAATATCGATCCCGCTAGAGCACCCTAATGTTCAGATTTAAATGTTCAGTTATGCTGAGAGTGTCAGAAACTTAGAAAAATATCAACGAGCTCAAACATTTCCCAATAATATGCTTGCCTTTATGATAGGGGTATAGGTTGATCGAAATTTCTTTTAACAAAGTGAAATTAAGGAGAGTTAGATAAATCTGTCGCGAGGTTTCATACAGAAATACCGGCGGAAATATGGAATATTAATCTAATGAACCTAATCTTCAAATTGCAACACATCTGTCTCAAATTTAGCCTAAAGATGCCTCCTACCTCCTTAATGCATGTTTCTGTCATTGGCTCCGGTAGAGATGGCACACCTAAAAGCCTTCTCATATGCACCGACACCACGCGCTACCTTGTCAACTGTGGTGAGGGAACACAGAGGATCATAACTGAACATAGGTATATTATTTTTTGTTAATAAACACGCTTAAAGGTCTAAGGCATCTCGCATCCAGCACGCCTTCTTCACCAGGATGTCTTGGGACTATTTTTCCGGACTCCTGGGGGTCGCACTTACAGTTCGGGCAGCTGGTGTTAAGAAAATGTTTGTTCATGGTCCATCGAATGGGGCAAGTTCACTGAAAATTTCTGGTTTTTTAATTTTCGTTTGGACGGCATGCTAGTTTGTTCTTTATATAGATATCTTTTATGCTCAAACCACTTAATGCCGGCCGATAAAATATTTTATTAGTTTATTCGAGGTCTCCCAGGTCGATACTGACAACTACGTAATAATCTAACATTCGAAAAAATTTATTAAAATATTCATCTTCGTCATTGTCGGACTAATATAAATTTATGTATCAGTTACAAATCGCCGAAGCCTATGTCAGACGCATGTATGTCCGGTGCAAAAAAGCCTCTTCTGCGAATTCGAGTTGAACTGTCGCTCCGCTGTGTTTTCTTTTTATTAGCTTTGTGGTTGTTTGTCCACTTTATTTTATCCCGATAGGCAATTCGAGAGTGATATTAACGAAACACCAGTTTTACTTAACGAACTTAATCAGAAACCACCGACCAAAAGTTTTGGAGTGCCTCATCTGGCTAACAAATTATAAGGCACATTTGCCTCTGACTGAATACGCATTAATAATTCTAACTGCCATGGATGTCATACCATAGTTTAGTAATCACACGTGCTAGAGAATCTGCCCATCAACTTTTCGCTGTGCAATACTAACCTTGCCACTTAGAAAAAAACAGTTTAAATGTAGTTATGGCGCCATTTGTTGAATCAAATCCGCGGAAGACATTTCTGGTTACATGGAATTGATTTTCGTAGTCTAACTATAGGTCAGTGAACTTATGTGGTGGAGAAATGAAGTAAGGGAAAATACGGTATTTACACACCAGGCGGACGGGCGCCGATGACAGGGGTGTCCGAGGTGTCGGTGAGATGGTTCACATATCACGGCCACTCCAGGTTCGTCGGTGCGACTGGATGCCCGAAGCAAAACCTTGCACTGAAGTGTATACCCTGTCGTACATCCTCACATCTGAAAAAACCGTGGTCTTAAACACATTCAATCACCGCTGAAATGTTCTTTATCCAATAACAAAACGTAAAGTTCTTGCATCACATTAAATTATTGAGCTTGACTGGTTTTCACTAAATCTGCTTCTAACATGATAACCTGATGGCCCATTTTTTGTAGCATTACATCTTCTCTTAGTGTGTCTTACGCTGTCATTTTTTCATATTAGTCCTTGATAACCTGTCCGTTAACTTTCAGGCGGAGCTTATGAAACTCACTCGACATTTTGCTGATGCGAATACAACTGATGTTGGCAAGTTCTTATAAATACATAATTTTTTATTTCCAAACCCAACCTACATTGTGACGATGTGTCGATATCTTGTTTAGAGTGACAAGTATCCCAAAATTTTTCAAACAGACTGTTCTGTAGAGTGAAACGCTCATTCATATATATATATATATATATATATATATATATATATATATATATATATATATATATATATATATGGCAAAGACTTTATACCGTACTTCCGACATAGATACTAGCTAAAGTATCTATGTCGGAAGTACGGTATAAAGTCTTTGCCATATACGATTCATACTACTTGTAGTACTACTTGTTTGTAGAATGGGCATTACGTGGTTATTCCACAGTGGTTGATTGTCTTCGACCCAAATGTTTATTGAAATTTCGGATCTTGGACCCTAAAAAAGTCATGTCCGAATCACCTGACTCCATGTCCTGCACTTAATAATTTCAGAAATTATTTACCCGATATATATATATATATATATATATATATATATATATATCGAATAGCTGAGGTAGAGTGCATTCCGAGATGATATATTGAAGAAAAAAGGGCTCGTCGGAAAATAGAGTTGTACTCGTGAATTTTCAAGTTGGTCACACCAACCCGTCGTCAGACGAAATGAACAGAGGAGAAATGAAATGGTCAGATGACCAGTTTGTGCTACAGGACAGACAAGGACAGACAACCAACTGGGGTGTGAGGAATGGGTACATGATTGGATTGGGGCCGGTTAGGGGGGCGGGGGGCTGTTAGGGTTCCCTGTGTCGGAGGCGAAGGGGATGGCGAGTAAATGTGACTGCAGACGGTAAACTTAATGGTCGACGATGCGGGATGGGGACGGAGGTAATTGCATCGATTTTTTGAGGTGTTTATCGTTTCAACTGTTGTTCGCCGTGTCAGGGGGAGGGGGTGTTGAGACAGTGAGATTCTACATGGAAGCGAAGATGCGCGTTCCCGGAAATAAATGAGAAGAAGAGGCGATCACGGGAACCATGGTTTTATTGTCCTGACGTTTCAAAATCAAACAAGATTTCATCGTCGTCCGACGATATATATATATATATATATATATATATATATATATATATATATATATATATATATGATAGTATGGGGCTCACCGATCTGCTTAAGGAACACGCATGTTCCGTTGTGCCCTGGAGCTCAGACTAGAGCCCTCGCAGGCGGTCGCATAGCGACGTGTAGCATATGATAGAATGGAACCGACAAAGACAAGGGAGACCGGAATGGCCATTTCTGGCTTATTAGCCGTCATCAGCCAGTCATACCCAATCCCAAGTGTGGCACACCTGGGATTCGAACCCACGACCTTTGGTATTTGAGTCGAACGCTCTACCATTTGAGCCACGGGCTCGTTGTTTTTGTCGGTTGTGATCGGGAATATGATGATAGTATGGGGCTCACCGATCTGCTTAAGGAACACGCATGTTCCGTTGTGCCCTGGAGCTCAGACTAGAGCCCTCGCAGGCGGTCGCATAGCGACGTGTAGCATATGATAGAATGGAAGCAGATCGGTGAGCCCCATACTATCATCATATTCCCGATCACAACCGACAAAAACAACGAGCCCGTGGCTCAAATGGTAGAGCGTTCGACTCAAATACCAAAGGTCGGGTTCGAATCCCAGGTGTGCCACACTTGGGATTGGGTATGACTGGCTGATGACGGCTAATAAGCCAGAAATGGCCATTCCGGTCTCCCCTTGTCTTTGTCGGTTCCATTCTATCATATGCTACACGTCGCTATGCGACCGCCTGCGAGGGCTCTAGTCTGAGCTCCAGGGCACAACGGAACATGCGTGTTCCTTAAGCAGATCGGTGAGCCCCATACTATCATCATATTCCCGATCACAACCGACAAAAAACAACGAGCCCGTGGCTCAAAATGGTAGAGCGTTCGACTCAAATACCAAAGGTCGTGGGTTCGAATCCCAGGTGTGCCACACTTGGGATTGGGTATGACTGGCTGATGACGGCTAATAAGCCAGAAATGGCCATTCCGGTCTCCCTTGTCTTTGTCGGTTCCATTCTATATATATATATATATATATATATATATATATATATATATATATATATATATATATAGGAAAAGATGAAAAGGTGTTCTCTGGGATCAGATGTTTATTCATCCGACGTTTCGAACTCCCACGCGAACCCATCTTCAAGGAATAAAAGATTGTACAGCTCACTACATATTTAACTCACCTCTGCCGAGTATGACATTCATCAGCGCAATTTGATTTGTTCACGCAGAGTCTGACATGCAGCTGGCAGATCGATATGTCTATTGATCGATTCCGCGGTCGACTGCCACGTTTCGTGCAGCAGGCGTGAAATTCGGTCGTCTGACTGGCTCAGTATTCTCACGATGCCAAGGTAAAAGTCGTGCCCTGGCGAGGACGCGTGAATGGCTACCAAGGAGAGTTTATCCTTCCGTCTCACAGCAAGCGCGTGCTCGTGCATTCCCTTGCAAACCCGTTTACCGGTTTAGCCAACATAATTTGCTCGACCACAATAGCAGTCTATCCGGTAGATGACGCCAAAGTTTTGGTTGAAGGGGATTGGGTCTTTAGGTTGCATGAGTTGCCGGCGGATTGTCACTTCCGGTCTGTGAACCACGCCAATCCCAAATTCGCTCACTAGTCTAGCAAATTCTTCGGATACACCAGTTATGTAAGGTATTACACGCCAGCACTTCGGTTTTGGCTTCCCCTTTGGATTTATTCTCTTGGCCTTTCGCCTGCATTTCTCAACAAAACTCCCAGGGTATCCGTTTATCGTGAAGAGTTCCCGCAGAAACTGGACCTCGGCCTTCTTGTCGAGTGGTTCGGTGCAATTGGTTTCCGCTCGACGGTACAGTGTTTTCACGCAGCTGCGTTCGTGCTAGAGGGGGTGGTTGCTAAATAGCTCAGAATGCAACGAATACCTCTCGCAAGCAACCAATCTGTATCTGTTTTAATTTCCTTACGAATATTGGCCCGAGGGTTCTTTAACCAAGATGCCTAGAGTAAAAGAATACTTATAGCGGAATAATAGCATTGATACGAAAATTTGAATTATCAGTTGTCCTTTAAAGCGACCTGGCTGGAATTCCATCAAAACTTTTGATTTTTGACAAGCTATGCCACTCAATTACCCTTGACTTTTTCCGCTTGATGAAACTTCCCTGGCTTTGCAAAATATTTGTCAAACGTTTTTTCTTTTAATGTAGTGCAGAGTGATATTTTAAATCAGCCCTTTATCGACCAAGATTTCCGAATAACGGCTTTTGAGCTATCAGATCAGGACACCGATGGACCAGGTAAGCCTCGAGCGCGGACTTATACGAATATTCGTTTTTCATCATGTGTGGAACCCTTATTCTCGAAATGTCATTGACTACCGTCGAAGTTACATTCTTTTCAACTTAACTGTATGGTCGGTAGTGCTTTATGCATACCCATCTAGTGACGCCATTGCATCACTTTCACCTCAGCGATCTCATCCGATTCTTTTTAGATGCGAAGCGTCCACATCTGGACAAACCGGACAAACCCACTTACGCCTACTTCTTTCAAGTAACTGATTTAGTTAACGAATTTAAGCTCTAGGCATTTCGGTTAAACAATAAATTGGATCCCAAGGAGTGCATCGCCCATGGGATCCCCCCGTATGTTTCCATTTCGGGCAAAATTGATAATTCAACCGCCAGTCTTTACCTCAAATAACATGAAATTCTCTATTTTCTGTTATCTCGTTGACAGGCATGTTATGCGATCTCCCGCCATCAGAAAACTGACGGAAGGCGAGCCATTGATATTGGAGGACGGTCGTACGGTAAGTCTTATGGATGGTTTAAAACTCCTCCAAATGATAGTACCCTAGACATTTGGTCAACTGCTCTCTCTTGTTTGTTTTAGATTGCACCATCGGATGTTACAACTAGTGCACCCACTCCTCAAAACATTCTAGGTCAGTGACCAGCAATTTTTTTAACAGAATGACTTTGGTGATCTTTTCCTTTCGCCAGAAATTAATGCATGAATCTGGATTAAATCCTGCGAAACAAATCTCTTCTTGCTTGGTCCAATAGTTGCTATGACTAGTTGATCTGAAACCTATAATATACTGCGGAACAACCGCGTATGTTAAAAAACTGCCTACAACCGGCTAGTAGTATGAACATTTTCAATGATTCATTTCAATCTCCAAGGTTGAAAAGAAAGTTGCCCAAATAACCAACCAAAATAAGCCTGTGTCGATGTTAACTGACGACCAATAATTTTGACGCTAATCAACCGTGCAAGGCCAATTGATTCCACACATTTGTAACTGTTTGTACAGTATCTATTGACTACGATTCAGTAACAACATATTATTGAAATGCGTTTTAGTTGTCGATTGCCCCCACTCTTCCTACGTCTCTCGATTACTCAAGAATTCCGACATCTTCCACGCTCTCTCAATCTCAACTGAGGCTGCTCCTGAGAAGAAGAACAGAGGAACCGTTGCTGGTGTCAGTCTGGTCGTGCATTTTCTCCCTCGTGGATTATTTTCTGAAGAAGCATATCAGGAGTTTGTCAAGAAGTACGGTGTGTTTCGCACTAACCATCCACGGTTGCAAGATTGTTGTAAACCGTATTGGATAAAATTTACGCGTGCCATTTTTTATACTCGCTCTGCCTTAGAGCTGCTGACTGCTATTAAAAATTTTACGTACCGTGAATACTTACCGTTGAACACAGGCCTGTTATAACTTATAACGCCACAAAGTGGAACCCAAGTTTCGTGCAGTTATTAAGTGACTAATTACGTTAATAAGTCGTAGTTTCAGGTGTTTTGAGGTCAACATAAATTGCTTTATATTTTCGAACGAGTGACCAGATTGCGTATCCGAGCAGGTTCGACCGTTTACGAATGCAACTGCTCCATTTTACATGTAATTATCTCAAAAGGCGTGCAATCCAAAAAAAGGTTTGCGAGTGCCACGCTAATGCCGAGGCATGCATATTTTGCGTTTAAAATTAATCTGTTTTCTTAGAAGGCACTTTTACCACAGTCACATACTATAGTCATTTTGTGGGAAAATGTTTCTTGAAGGCGTTCGGTAGTTGCGACCCACAATGATCTACTGCAAAAATAGGGCTTTCCATGCTTTTATATAACCTAAATTCGCTCGTATATTTGATGAATCAAGTTATACCGGAAACGCTTTCGCGTCAAATTTAGGTGCTCTTACTTGGGGTGGATCCGTTTTGTTGCGAAAAATCTACATCACTCAAAACGACTGCGTGATTGGGGTAAACAACATTTATTTCGTTTGCCGCTCAAATCTACGGCCTTCTTCTCAGTAGCGCTACCGACACATCAGTCAAATATGAAAGGATAAGGGCTCCATTTTATTATTCTCCCGAGCTCCTGGTGAAACGCATGTCAGCGCATTTAACAAGGAAGTTTGTTAAAGTTCTGTCGAGGTGACGCATTCGATGTTTATTAGATACCCTCCAAATGCCGCATGTAAGTTTCCGTTCAGGAAGGGGACACTCCAAGTAGAGCTAACGTCTTTGTACTATAACTGGCAAATGAGTTTCGAACTGAAAAAAAAGAACCAGTGACCTTTGTCAAAAACTCAAGCCTCCGCGGCGTGTTTGGACTAATTTGAGTCTAGCCACTGAAACCTCCTTAGGTAGTTCGTTTCGATTTACCGTTTTCTTAAATAATCCAACCGAGACTTAATGACCAATGGCGGCTACCATATATCTCTCTGAAAGTTTGTCCTAAAAGCTCATGTTTCCTACTAGTAATAGAAATAGCATTAGTTAGAACCAACTAGCATTGCGGTTCCTCTGCTGCTCAGGCTTGAAGACTACGGACAAACAGATGACACGGATGGCACGGAATCAACTAGGAAGCAGCCCGTGCGCCACCTGGTCTTGGACGGCAGTAGCCAGCAGCCGCCCATATCCGGCATCTACGCTCAGTCCGCCGTTTTGAACCGCTTCTTTGACAGCGAAGTCTACCCGAAACTGGCGAGCCTCAAAACCCCTCCGGTAAGCAGTCCTCTGCCCTTTCCTGCTCTGTCTACAGCCAATAGGCTCGAATGCAGTTGTGACCCATAAAATCCAACCTTCCCCGTTAAGCCTTTTTCTAGCATGCTGTGTTTCACAGCGCGTCTGGATTTAAATAGATGATGTCCTGCCTACTTTCCGAATGCGTCTTTTTTCAGGGGAATGCAGAGAAACGAAAACGTTTGCATCCTGCTGGTCCCAGGGTAAGACAACCCTAACAGAACAGGTGTAAGCAATTTTATAGACCTGTCTAAAGACCATCTTTGTCTCAAAATGACCTCACTGCTCCTGTCGCACCAGCAAATCCGCACGCTGGTGGGAGAGGTCAGTGAACATGAAAGCGGTTGAAAGCCATTTCCAGAGTATGTTGCCCGTGATTAGCGGCCCATCTTCCATTGTCCTCGATGGAGAAGCTCAAAGCCTTGGTGCTTCCACAGAATCAGCGGTGCTGCGGTTCTGGAGTAATGGATTGTGGAAGTCCACAGAACCCTAATCTGCCTAAAAAATGAAGCCATATCCACCAGGATCTGGAGTTACCCATGTGGCAGCGTTTGATGGACTAACGAACATACGTGAGCCAATCGTATCTGCTTTTCAGATGGATAGATCTGAATGTTGAGATTCCTGACCGCGGGTTGGCAAAAATTGGGCCATTCGGCAAAAAAATTCCTGCCTAAAATCGAGATAGTTATAGTTTAATCGAGTTATATAGTGGTGTCATTCAATATGAATTCGCTCTTCACGAAATTTTTTTCGACTTGTGCAATCGAAATGCGCACTGATCGGCTGCATGAAAACCACGGGGATATCACAGAACCTCTGGGGTGCTGTCTCTTGGTCTACTTCGCCTTCGAGGTGATTGTGTAATAGTGGATCCACATTACTGAGACGGTCCTAAAAACAAATATTCAGGACGTTAAAAAACCCACTTTTTTGCACCTTACGTTAATTTCATTCTTGTTCTCACCGACTGGAGTAAGACTGAAAACTGCAAAGAGCAATTGCATTTGATCATTCCGGGCTTACCATTCAAGATAGTAGAGAAAATAGAGGGCTTACATCGTTGTCAAATCTCCTTTGGCGCCAATCCGGTGGATACTTTGTGCCAACTACATATAGGAAAGCAACTAGCCCACTTCAAATACTTAAATACAACTGGCGGTTTTTATCTCGTAAACGTAGCGAACTACCACACGCGTGTGAATCTGTCCACTGTAAAGCATCCGCGTGCCGTATCTAATGCCTCACCTCTTCCCACACTTAGTACATGCTGACTACGGGACAAGGTTGAGATAAGTGGCGGTAGACGTTGGGTCAGCGTCTGGCGAAACTTTACTGTCTATCTTTGTTTGTAAAACAACCTGAACGCTTATTCAATAAGTACCAGACTTCGTTAAAGGTAATTCGCATCTCACGTGGGCAGGAGTGCCATAAGGAGCCACTGTAGTCTGACCCTCGCTCTCAAATGGGGTTTACTTCTTCCATCAAGTAACAAACTTCCAAACCAAGCCGGCAATTATAGATTTGTACGCTTCATGCTTCTCAAAGTAGTGAACACGCCAAATCTTGCGGTGAAGGCCTGATTCAATATCGACCCTTGCCATTCTATCGCTTACTATCCAAGGGACGGACAACGCAGCACGCTAGTGACCCAGCGAAACGAGGTCAAACACCTTCGAAAACTTTGCATAAACAACTGGTATGTACGAGCGTTCGTAGAGAAGAGGCGGATACCCCAAAAGAAGACACAAAGTTCAGTCAGAGCACGTCATAGGCCTCTGCTGCCTAACTCTTTCCTCCTTTCCTTTGCGACTGAATGATTCCATCACCGGCCAGAAGAAGTTAGCCGTTGTTCAAAACCCTCAATGTGGTTAGGAGGGTTTCTGAAAAAAAAGCCTGGCTTTAAACTATTAATGCTCACCAGATGACTGTTCTCAAATGACAACCCATAATGAGCAGAATAGACTTCTCCTACTGGACCGAATTGACAATCATACGTAAACTCAGATGCGAAAAGCCTGATTTTCAACAACCTCTTCAATCAGCCGTTACATAACCCCGACTTTTGGAACCAACGGTATGCGAACCCTTGTCGCATCGCGACGGCTCCTATCACCTGCATTATGTCGCTCTATAACATACGTAAATAACGAATGCGAGAATACAGCAAATTAGAATTCGTACCGAAAAATCAATGCAAAACAGCAGGGTCATGCCGTACAGCCTAATCACTTAAATTAGTAACTTATAAAACACAATATAGGATAGGTGGAGTGAAAGGGAAAAGGAAGGGGATCTAGAAGTTATTTCGGCAAATTTAGGCTTACCACGTGCTCCAACTGTTTGCATAGGTCTGGTTTGATCCGCCGTCGCATTTAAGTAGTGCAATGCACGAGTTTTTCGTGTCCGAACAAGTACTTTGACGGACGTTTTGGAGTCAACGGAGTGACCAATATCACGCTGGTGTTTCGTAACGGAGGAAAGCAGGATTTTGTTTTACTCCAAAAGCCACCTGACAGGTGTTCAATAGACCTGGCTGCCAATTGTCTTTGACGTTCATCCAATGTACTAGCATCCACGAGTGCACGTGAAGTCGTAAAGGCAATTTGAGGTGGCCTGCAGGGACAAGGCATCCTTAGCTCGTGGGATTGGCAAAGGCATAGCAGGACTGCATAGTATGATTTTGGCAGCATTATATGTCCTTTCAACGGTACATCGCAGTCATCGCCCGCTAGTATTGAAAAGTTTGTCACCCTTCAAGGGCAATGATATAAAAGCGGGCTGTTTTGGAATTTAATGTTCCTTCATTTTTTATTGTAGGGAGTTCCTGTGCTTGTGGATGAAACGTACTGGATATCCACGCTTAAGGAAAGCTGCTTTGAGGCAAGCAGTATCTGCATTCATGGTCTCACTATAGCAATTGGTTTTTGTCCTTTGGAAAAAAGTGTATACCAAGTTACATTTCCATTGTATGGGTACAAAACTCAAGAAATGCAGGTATTGTCGATTTCATGTATTCTTAAGGCAAATGGTTTGTCTCATAGAGCCTAATGGTATACACTCTTGTCCAAGGTACAAGACACATTTGCTCTATGGGGACACTGAGTGCAGAAATTGTATGCCCTGAAGCAACTTTACTCTCAGTTGTTATTTATATTATGCTGCGAGATGATGCAGCTGATGAGCTGTCGTGCAATTTGTTGGTTCCAGTAAATCCTGCTTTACATGCCTGTTTAAAATGAAGAATGGACTACACAAAGCCTACATGGACCTTCGGACTGACGCCACCAAAGCAGCCTTCTTCAGATGCTGGCGCCTTATACAGCAGCGGCTGCGAGAGGTGCAGGATGCCTGGATGATCCGAAAGGCTGAGGAAATCCAGTAGTATGCGGACCGCAATGAAATAAAAAACTTTTCCAAAGCCATCAAGGCTATCTACGGCCCGTGTATCAAGGGGACCGCACCGCTGCTTAGCTCTGACGGCACAACACTGCTGACAGAGAAATCGCAAATTCTGAAGCGCTGGGCCGAACAATTCAGAAGTGTCCTTAATTGCTCATCAGCCATCTCCGATGCTGCCATTGACCGGCTCCCTCAAGTGGACACGAACAATGACCTGGATCTGCCGCCTTCCCTTCCAGAAACCATCCGGGCCGTGCAGCAGATTTCCAGCGGTAAAGCACCAGGATCCGACGCAATCCCACCGGAAGTCTACAAGCACGGTGGGCCCCGGCTGATGGCAGAACTCACAACACTCTTCCAGGAGATGTGGCGCCAAGGACAAGTTCCTCAGGATTTCAAAGACGCGACCATCGTCCATCTCTACAAACGAAAGGGGAACCGGCAACTCTGTGATAATTACAGAGGCATCTCGTTGCTCAAAATCGCCGGGAAGATCTTCGCCCGTATCCTTCTCAATCGTCTTAACGGTCACCTAGAGCAGGGCCTGCTCCCGGAAAGCCAATGTGGCTTCCGCCGACACCGCGGTACAACCGATATGATCTTTGCCGCCCGCCAGCTACAAGAGAAGTGCCAGGAGATGCGAACTCACCGATAGACTACCTTCTTGGATCTAACGAAAGCCTTTGACACGGTGAATCGTGACGGACTGTGGAAAGTCATACAGCAATTCCGCTGTCCTGAGTAGTTCACGCACATGGTGCGTCATCTTCATGACGGGATGACGGCGCGCGTCACTGACAACGGGACGATATCCGAAGCATTCGCAGTGACCAACGGAGTGAAGCAGGACTGCGTATTGGCTCCCACCCTGTTCAGTCTCATGTTCTCGGCTGTGCTGATGGACACCTACCGTGATGAGCAGCCTGGGATCCGCATCGCCCACAGAACTGACGGACATCTTCTCAACAGTCGGCGTATGCAAACTTCAACGCGCGTGTCTACGACTACAGTCCATGACTTACTCTTCGCGGACGACTGCGCCCTTAACACCGTGACGGAGGAGGGCATGCAAAGGAGCATGGACCTCTTCGCAGCAGGCTGCGCCGATTTTGGATTAACAATCAGTACAGCCAAAACGGTTGTCATACACCAGCCGCCACACAGCGGGGAATACAATGCTCCCCGAATCAATGTCAACGGTGCTCAACCCAAATACGTGGAAACCTTTGCTTATCTAGTAAGCACGCTGTCACGCACCACGAGAATCGATGACGAGGTTGCCCAACGGATCTCCAAAGCAAGTCAGACCTTCGGCCGGCTGCAGGCCTCCGTGTGGAATCGCCACGGTATTCACCTGAACACCAAACTTAAGATGTAAAAGGCCGTCGTCTTAACGACACTCCTTTACGGAACGGAGACCTGGACCGTCTACTCGAACCAAGCTAGGAAGCTGAATCACTTTCATATCAGCTGCCTCTGCAGAATACTGAAGCTGAGATGGCAAGACAGGATCCCGGACACGGAAGTCCTGTAGCGGACCGGAATCCTTAGAATCCACGCCATGCTGAGGTAATTGCAACTGCGATGGAGCGGCCACCTGGTAAGAATGTTCGACGAGCGACTACCCAAACGACTTTTCTACGGAGATGTTGCTACGGGTGCTCGCCGACAGAAAGGTCAAAAACGACGCTACAAGGACACTTTCACGAAATCGCTGAAACAACTGCAAATCAACCCGGTGACCTGGGAGGACCTCGCCCAGGATAGATCGGCTTAGAGAAGATCCGTGAAGACTGGTGTAGCAATCTATGAGGCCAACCGGATCGCCGTCGCCAAGGCCAAAAGAGCTGCACGAAAGTCACCAGCGCCCCGGACCAACATCGTCGATGCCCAGGCCCTGCCAACATGCCCGCGCTGTCAACGCATTTTCCTCGCGCGAATCGGCCTGGTTGCACATCTTTGGACGCAATGCACCATTAATCCGACAATTCCAATTCCTACGTCAAATTCTGCCAACCCTCCTTTAAACGCCCCAACCCTCACTCCTGGCATCAATTCCATTACTCCCACCATCATAGAGACCACATCCCTCTACTCATCGCCTGTCACCCGCACCACCGCTTTTGCCTTCACTTCCACCACCATCAGCGATGGGGACTCTCTCTTAACCTGTCCTCATTGCAATCGCACATTCACCTCACGCATCGGCCTGGTCGGTCACTTGCGAATCCATCGTACACAGGCTGGTGAACCAGTGCCTGGAGCACCATCACACGGCAGAGATCGTCGCCTCCACTGTCCTCACTGTCCTCGCGCATTCACTCATCGCATGGGGCTATTCGGTCACATGTGCATCCATGACACCGGAATTCACCGCAATGCCGACAACACTGATACATCCTGCACACCCTCCACTCCTGCCATTCTTACCGCCGCTGCCACTACCACGAATGGCATTCCCCCAGCCTCTACCGATTTCTCCTGCTTACACTGCGCCCGCAACTTCAATTCACGCATCGGCCTGATCGGTCACCTGCGAATCCATCGCACGGAGGCTGGTGAACCAGTGCCTGGGGCTCCGACATACAGTCGCCGCGCCCGCCTCCATGTGCCCTTACTGCTCCCACACACTTACACACCGCATGGGCCTATTAGGACACATGTGCCTCCGCGACAACCTGCGGTAAACCACCGGAGGCTAAGCCACATCAGTGCAAACCATCTACACTAATTCATAGACAACACCCTCACAATCATCATAATATACCTGATAAAATCACGGTTTCCTAAAAACCGTGGCTAGGAAGGCTGCCAATCTGACGCTTACACCAAACCACGCTTTCGGCCCAGTGTTTGTGCTGTGTGTGTCGAGTGGCTGACCAGTGGACTGGGAGTCAGATGGCGATGGCTCCTCCATGTCCCCTGATTTAGTGAATCCTGGTGTGTGCGTTATTAGGGCCAGGTTGTGCAGTGGTGCGCGAAGACGGGTACGCCGACCCGTCAACCAATGCGCCCACTCCCACATCAGACAACTGACTTGCTCGGATGGTGGTCTAATTGTGGGGGTGGGGGAGAGAGTGAGGTCAACAGCTCAGCGAATTTTACTCACTATACACAATCTGACGCGCTTGCAACTATCACGGTGTGCTAAAAGCCGTGGCTTGGAAGGTTACCAACTGACGGGATAACTCGGACCGCCTGGTCAGCCCAATTGTGTGTTTTGTGTTTAGTGGCTGACTGGTGGACTGAGAGTCAGGCTGCAATGGCTCCTTCTTAATATGGCCTTTATGGCACTCCCACTCCGTGGGATCCGAGTCAGGTGTGGTGGTACACCCAGGGGCGGCTCCGGCCGTGCCAGCCACCTGCGCCCTCTCCCATCTCCGGTCTTCTTGACTCTGTCTTGACACCGGGCTCAGGTGGGAGAGGAGGAGAGAGTGCGGTAGCTGCAGCGCAAGGCTACTATCACTTTAAACTAATTCACGCGCAAGTCACCGGCCCTGCACCACCTGGTGTGGAGCATACGGTGGACCTCATCGAAATCGACGGTCGAACTGTCAAATTCATATAGAAGAAGAATGTTTCAAATTTCCTTAGATAAATTTTTTAGCATGCGCGGTAGAACAATTTAACGAACTTAGGTAGCGAATCCCGCCTTTGTCAAAGTTTATACTTGAAGGTAGGGTATATATCGGTTTTAAAAATCTTTTGTTATTATGGAATTTTTTGGGAGTATGCAATGTCACTTCAATTAGAATCTTTTCTATCCGTTAATTCATGCTACTTATGCAGTCTACTATATAGTCCAGATCCATAACATTTTAAGACTACTACATGGGGTTGTAATGGCATAGAGTAATGCACGATTTTCGATACACGGAAAGTATATAGCTTGTAGACAGTAAACCCTTAATGTACGTGCAACGGCAAATCAAACTCATTAATACAGAAATTATTTTTTTTTTTACTTAAAACCGCAAGCTTTCCTTTTGACTGTAAAATTTGAAGAATTCAAACTAATACAAAAATGGATATTTTTGGACCCGTTTTCCAAAAAATGTTTTCGAATTTACAAGGAAATCAGAAACAAATGGGAAGAACTCATACTGCAAAAATGACCATTTTTTCCAAAGCGCGATTTTACCAACCGACCGAAAAGAAATGCGTTTAAATGTCCGCATTCTCGCGTGTCTGAGATATCATGGGTTTATGCTGCATTATACACAGTATTGTAACCCCCGCTTTTATCGGAAGCGTTTTTCTTCTGTTCACATTTCTTGGAGTCGGTCACTGACTATGCTCTTTCCAGTGCTGTCTTCTATTCAGAATACTTTCCTTCCTTTCAGTCCTTTCAGCCCCTCGCCATCGAACCCTTCTCCCCTGTCGTTTTCGGCGCACCTCTACTCACATATCATCTGAGACCGCATAGAGGCTTTTCGACGTAAGTCCTTGGTTAATCATTTGGTAGTCGCACGCCCTTCATCTAGGCAGATTAATAATGTTGTCAAAGACAAGAGAGACTGGAATGCCCATTTCTGACTTATTAGCCGCATAAGCCAGTCATACCCAACCGCAAGTGGTGCTGCTCCACCCGAGGCTCGAACCTGCCACCTGTTGATCAGTAGTCCAATGCTCTGGCCATTGAGCGACTAATAAGTCCTTCAAACCCGTCGATTACCTCATCTACGCCTCCCATTCTGCAGGGCGATCGAGATCAGATGGACGGAAGATTGTGTCTGAGCCACCGGAGAGGTTTCATTTAACATATACGTCGGTATGGTTCAATGGACCCCCAGTACTTGTACCCGTCATGTTCGATGCAGCCACATCCGCTCTATAGACTCAACACATCGTTAACGATTGATTTTCATTAAAGTCAATGAGAAACAGAATTAAGTAGATTCATTTGGCAGGTCATTCCTGCAGAGAAACGACGACAGGAGGCGGAGATGCGCTTAATAACAGCTTTAACTACGCTCAGCCTCACCCAAACGCCGTAGTCAATCAGGACGGCATTCAACCGAATCAACGTAATCAATCCGTACCGACGTGCGCCGATGACTCATTGGGTTCCTGACTGACCACACAGTCGTTCATTGACGAAGCGTTCAGGGAGCTACCTTCAAAAAACGAGCGCATGCCGCACCTGCCGAAAATTTCCAAACGGTTATTATTGTCCACACGCACAGGCCATGTCTCGTGCCCGTAAAAAGGGATTGACTTGGCGGAGGCTTCTTATGCTGTCATTTCGGTTTTAAGATTCATCTCAGACCAGGTTCCCGCACTTCCAAGAAGCCGACCAAAGTTCGCTCATATCTGTTTGACCTGATGGTCGATATCATCTTTATCTCGCTTTGGACAGTAATTTTGAGTCACGGCAGCCGAAGCCGTCCAGTTTCATAATTTTCCTGAACCTTTAATTATCTCTGACAGCCAAACCCGGGGTGATCGTCTTCTTCCGTGAGGATTTAATTTGAATTCTAACTTCGACTCGCGCTAAATCACCTTGCACAGGCACCTAAAAAGTCCAAATCTTTTAAAGACAAAACACTAACACTAATCTTAACTTCTCTCCACAGAAGGCATAATTCCCAGTTTACTCCTGATTATTCTCTTCTGCAAGCACCTGATGATAACCTGCATTCAAATATTTCAATAGCTTATTTAAATATATAGTTCGTTGTAAGCGAAAGGACTAAGCGACCTGTTACACCACGAAGTAACCTTCGGTTTTGACTTAAACCGTGCGTAGTCTTATCTTTAATTTTTTAATTCATTGTCAAGCCCGGTTAAAACAAAAAAGTGCAACTCACGTCATAGGTATTTTTTGGTTTCGACTGCTTCCGCATCTATATGGGTCATCGTCTACGCCATTTCCGGAAAGGACCTCGCTACCGTCCCAACGCAGTTATCGTGTTCTTGATCCGTACTGCACAAATCTCAACCTACTCCATCCTCGAAGCGATCTGCCAATTCTTACTTAAGGACACAATCTACCACATGGTTGGGAAGATTTGGCCTGTAGCCTTGGCGTCTGCCAGGGGTGACATCAGCAAAAAGAGCACCCTGCTAGCCACTCGCAAAGACTTTCATCCTTTACTTATGACAGTAAGCCTGAATCAGTCGGCGAGGCTCCCTCGGCATCCCATAGTACAGCAAGGCCAACCTCGGGGGATGCCGCTGAACAAGGATGTAGGCAGATGTAAAATCCACCAATTAGAATTGGGTGGGCCGTTGATTTCATTGGCCGAGGTTAAGTTTTCGGTAAGTGCAGGCTCACGCCACACCAGCCACTTTCGCAATTTATGGCAATCCCACCCCGTGAGATATGATTCAGGCGTCGCGGCACGGTCAGGGGAGCCTCCGAGCGCGCGAAACACCTGCGGTAGAGAGAGAGCGAGAGAGAGGTAGCTGCAGAGAAAGTCTTATATCATTTAAAACTAATCGAACTGCAAGTCACCGTCCCTACGCCACCATGCTGTGGAGCACACGGTGGACATAATCGGTCTACGACGGTCAAGCTGTAGGGAGAAATGTGTTGAATTAACATGAGATAGGAAAAATAATCATCAGACTCACTGCCTCTGTACCACTCATGCAATAGTGGCATGTGTGAACCTTTCAGCTGACTCAAATAACTGACTGGGGTGAAATTGGGACCCGAGAGTAACTAGTACAACTTGCCTGTATGGTTCCAGTTAGTGACAAGGATCATTCAACCATCGATTCCACCTAGGCCCACCGTGTGGTCCATAGCGGCTAGGGCGCAGCGACGATGAATTGTGCGTGAATTAATTTATATTGATATTAACCCTGTGAAACACCTACCGCACTCTCTCTTCCCTCATCTTTTTGGATCCGATGTCATGACTGGAGGCGGGATCTGGTGCAGGTTGCTGGTCTGGTGTGAGCCTGCATGCCGCTAAATGCCCAGTGTGTGACATTCCTTGTGGGAGCACATCCCCAAGGATGTCTGTCGTACCCTGAGCTGGCCCTCACGGTTATCCAGCGCATTTACTGTGACACACGCAGTTCGTCTAATATATGCAACGACGCAACCGCTACCGTGGCGCAGTCCATTTGAAATTCAAACCTTCCCACGGCGACAGTTGCTTAGGAGCCTTGGACGAAGCCTTTATACCCACACCTACGAAAAACTTGAAATGTTTTCCTTTCTACCAACAGCGATCATTGCATAAACTTAAGTGAAGAAAATCTTATCAACGAGTCCTTCGATCCCCTATATGTTTCGCAAGTGGAGGCAGAGGAAGCTTTTAAGAAGATGCGCGAGGAATTACGGGTCGCTTCAGAAAAGAGGACTCCGGGTGCGTTTATCGATGAGCCTTTATATTTTGTTCCAATTGAAAATTTCTGTAGTCCTTAAGAGCCCTAAACTGTCTTTCCATATTCATTAAAAATCAACCACCACCACCACCAACACTACCACCACCACCACCATCACTACCACCACCACCACCACCACCACCACCACCACCACCACCACCACCACCACCACCACCACCACCACCACCACCACCACCACCACCACCACCACCACCACCACCACCACCACCACCACCACCACCAGTTTGGAACCTCACACGGTTGTGTGTGCCCGAGCAGTCGTTAACCAAGATACCTGAACCATTCCCCTCACTAGTTTACCTCCATAGCGTCTTTGACCAATGTGGTTACATTTGATATTATAACTGCCATATCTACGCCGCTGCAGCATTCTTTGACCACTCGTTGTACCTCTTCGGTACCTTATGCAACACCCATAGACCTGTACCCATTGCTGAATGTCCACTTATACTCCAAGTACCAGAAGCTGCGTTTCCTGCCTCGTGCCTTATCCATATAAATCGGCTAAGGTTGTGGTGGGGAACATTCCCATCGTCCACCGTGTTACTGTGACAATTCAACGTTAACCCTGATGCAATGCTGCTATTTATTTGAAGGCCCACTTCCTACCCAGCAATAAAGAAACAATTAGCACTGAGATAAGTAGTAGTGGTAGTAGTAGTATCGGTCGTCGGAGTAGCAGTAGCAAAAACAACAACGATGATAATGCTTATAAAGATTTCCGAGACCCTTTCTTGAATGTCGGGATAAATGAACATGCAAATACAGTGCCTCCGTACATAGACATCCGTAATGGATACAACTGGAATATCGTTGGATGGGCGCTCACCGATCGGTCACGGAACTCACTCGTCCCGTTCTGCCTTGGGGTTCACTTTCGAGCCCAATCAGCAGCCGCACAGTGGCTAGGCAGAAGAACATTGCCGAGAAAAAGACCAGGTAAACTGGAATGGCCTTATTAACCATCATCTGCCTTCCTCGGCACAACATCTGGGTGGGTATGGCTAGCTCATGATGACTAATAAGCCAAAAATGTCCATTCCAGTCTCTCTGGTCTTTGTCGCTAATTTTCTTCGGCCTATATGACTAGAAAGGTTTGCGATTGCAGTAGAGGGAGGTGGCGGCCGTTGATTTCGAGTGCTGGGGAGGTTTCTTGCCCTATTAACCAGGGACTTCGGTCGCTAAAAGCTGCTTCACAACATTTAGACAAAGTAGTGACGCTGAAAGTCCACGCGACTGTGTTTTTGCACGATATAACTGCCTGTTAATCTAATGCGCATGTATTCACAGAACCGTGTGAAATTTGATCACACATAATTTCCACCAGTTTTAAACGGCAGTACATTTCAGCCTGCAGCTAAACCGTTTCCTTGAACCGTTTGGTAGGGGACGAACAAGGTCCCCTCTTTCTATCTCTCTTCGTGCTCCTCCCCGAGGGATTAATTAATTAATGAAGATAAATGTCAGAAGCAGCGGATCTTAATTGCTTAGGGCATGACACAGTTTTGTTTCCCTTCCAGTTTCCACTTTGCGCTTTACTACAAAGAAGATTGCAGCAAAAGCTATTAGCTTCTTTGCGATTTCTTTTACACTCAACTCTTCCTTTTCTTTAGACAAAGATGCAGGCCGCCTGCAAAACCAGGATTGGCCCGAGCTAATCTTTTTGGGGACGGCCTCCTCAGCGCCGAGCAAATATCGTAACATCAGTGGCATTCTCCTACGCACCAGGTAAAAATAACCAGATCTTTCAGGTCTGCGAGTTTTTCCATTTGAAAACAGAGCTGTTGTAATCAGCTATTGTACTAGCTATTCACGCTCCACCACATAGTCCCCTGTGCGTAGGCGTATCAGCTCCTTTATACACTCGATGTGCTATCTCATGAAATATTCACCGAACTACCCAAATGTGTTTGAGATCAGGAAATATTACTTAGGGAGGCTTATAATATTGATGAACGTGCAACATAATCCGCAGATATTTTATTCACTTCAAGATGCCGGTTTATAACGAGATTCTTTTCGACCGTCGGTTAAAACTAAACTATAAAAATGGCTGTGTAAGTAGCATGCATGATTTCATAATGATTCTCTGTGCAAGTTGATTCTTTGATGCCAACTTCTTTGATCGAAAAAAATGAACAAAAATATTCTTTTTGAACCCATTTGGTAGCAGCATAAGTTTTCTTCCAATTTCATACTTGAAGTGACGGTATCTTTCTGTTTTAAAGAAGTTTCTGTGAAATGTTTTAACACTTCAAGAGACCCATTCATAAAGTATGGTATCTTTTTATTTCTTGATACTACCTGTATCGTCTACAAAATGGTTCACATCCACTGCAAAAGTTTATTGAATCTATATGAAGGCCTCTTAATAGCGAACAAAATTACACGATTTTCCTTACAAGGAAAATATACAACTTGTAGTTTTAAAACTCTAAATGCAAGTGTCATAGCAGGTCTGATTAAAAAAACATTAGGAAATTGAAAAGTTTTTTTGAAAAACCGAAAAATAATTTTTCTCTTGGTTTGAATTTTGAGTAAGACATAATTTGTTATCAAAATAGTGCGAGAACGAATATTATTATTTATTTTTTTCCCCACGAGATATATCTGAATTTATAAGGGTATCAAAAATCGATTGAAAAAAATTCATAATTCTCATGCCTTCGGTTTTCACAAAGTCGGTTTCTTAACAGACCCCTCCTGACGTGACTGAAATGCCTGGGGGTTATGCTGCAAGATAACTTATTTTACAATCCTGCTTAAGTACTCTTTTCTAAAAAAAAACATTTTAGAATTTCGGTTGAAAGTGTCGCCGTGAGATTACAACCAACTTGACGGTGCCGTTAACAGAATCACTTTCCTTGGCAGGGAGGTTTTTAGATCAGGTGAACCTCCGAGCACCATAAAACTGCGGATATTGATGTGATCGTAGGACGAGAGCAAACTGGAGACTGTTGACCAATGTCAGTTGCTAGGTGACCTTTGTGCAAGGTAGAGGGAAATTCATTAAAATAACTAGAATCCCAGGCATATTTGGAATGGCTATGACAAGACGCCAAACGGACGGCGTGAGAGACGCATCAAGACCTTTAACACGGACGGTTTGACTAGCTTGGTTTCACTGCCCGTCGCCCATACTGCGAGGTCATTAACACTGTTCAATATTCATCAATAAAAACTACGATGGGTTCACTTGATGTACCAGTAATTCAAGGCGATTTTCCAATCCTCGGTATTCTCTCTTCGCTTCTGAAAACGAGATAACGGCAATATCCTGAGGATGAGTATTCGGGCGATTGGGTCGGGCTTGACCAGTAAAAATTACAGAAAGTGTAGTGTAGTGCCATTTTTTTTTGTCTGGAAATCGTTCGTCTAGACTCCATTGGTCTCTGCCACGTTCCACCAGAGGAAACCGGCTGCAAATCCCGATTAGACTGTGGCCAGCAGTACAATAGTTACTTATGGCGGCTTTGTGAAGCAGTAATTTTTTTACCATTTGCACTCAAATTTTGACGTTTCCATTTCGGTCTGGCATTTTGGAAAGTTGAGAAGAAGTAGATGCGATCGCTGGGCCAAGAGCTCTGGTGTGTTGTTTGATGGCCGGCATGCCGATCGGTATCCGCTGAAATTTCGTCACCCGTGTTGGAGGATGGCTTGTTGATTGCTCGGCCATCTGGCTCACTGGCACTGGCGTTGGAAAATGTGTTCACCTAAGCGCTCCCCGAGTGGCCGATTGCTTTGTCCAAACTGAGTCTCAACACCGAATATGGGTTGGGTGGGTCATTGCACTTGTTAATATACTCGGGCCTGTAAACCATGATTCAAGCAACTCGCGACTCACGCGATTATCACCTCTTGCGAGAATTTCGGCTTCATCGAACTTGAATTTTTGGCCGTTTGTCGCCTAATAAACCGTGACTTGAGAATTGGCGTCCTTTCGCCACACTGCTGCCGCGTGTTCGGCAATTCACGTCCGAAACAGTCCTCCGGTTTCTCCAACGTAGTTGCTTCGCCCGCAACTGCACCAGATCCGATAAATAACTCCAGAGGTTTGCTGCCGTGGCAGAGGATTCTTAAGTTTCATTACCTGACGCCGAATGGTGGCCTCTGGTATGTGTGCGACACCAACTCCAAGTGGCGCGAGGAGGCGGCTGACGACCTCCGATACGTGCGTCTAAACACGTTGATATAGCGTCTTTTTGCAACTGCATTTGTGGCTGATTGGGTGGTTGCTGTTGAAGTTCAGTACTTGCATCATATATGTCGCTTTCCTGAACACTTTGGTCTTTTTGCCGCCACAATATTTGCAACAGACGAGGACTTTGAGGAAGGCAGCTGATTGTTTTCTTCCTCCTCCATCTTAAATTGTATGCCCGGGAAGGCTCGGTTGAGACGTTCTTTGAACGCGAGCACCCGATCCCCTTCGATGATGACGACGGTTTCATCCACATACCGAGCCCAGAACTTTGGTCTGTGATGTTGGAAGAACAGTGACTCTAACCGTTGTAAAACCGCCTCGGCTATCAGTCCGGAGATCGGTGAACCCATTGGTGTTCCCTTCACCTGCTCGTAGATTGTTCCGTCAAACGTGAAGTACGTCCTGAGATAGAATTTCAGGAGCTGAAGGACTTGGGCGTGTCCGAGACTATTCTCAGTTTTATTGACTGCCATGTCCTGAGGAATAGAACTAAAAAGTTACGTGATATCAACAGATATCATGACGTCGCTTGGCAGGAGGCGTTATTGCACCTGAGTTCTCCAATGTCATCAGCATCGCATTAATTTCGCGTGTCAAAGTTTTTAAGTTTTTTTTTCGCATGGGACATAAAACTGGCGATCTTCCAGTAATTCTTTGGCTTTCTGAAGGTAGTCTGTTCTGTCCAATACGACGGTGGAACATCCCTTGTCCGTGGGCACGATAACGATCTCTCTGTCGGCCTTCATTTCCCTTAATGCATCACGTTCGACCTTAGGGAGTATTTCGCGCGGTTTATTAGCCATTAGGAGGGCCGACACTGCTGTTGGATAAGGTTTTTCATCTCCGTCGCTGCCGTCTGATTGATGACCAATCCCACTGCCGCAATCACGTTAACAGGTTTGGAATCAGCTGTGTCGTAAAACCTATACTTGCTCCTTCGTCAGTTCCTTTGACGACCGGTTGTGTACCAGTATGTCGTTTCTGGATGACGTTGGATTAGGCAGGTTGGGGAATTTGTTCTCCAGTGCTGCGTCACGTGTCGCTTTCAGCTCGTGGGCTAGTTCAGTCACCCTCTGCTGAAGCAGTTTCATACTGTTCTTGCCCATGAACTCACAGCATCTGGTATTCTTCTGGCAAATCCTCTGACGGTTATTGCGCAGCCTCGCGTGGCACACGGATCATTCGTTTTCCATGTTGAAATACTGCTTGCCTCGCCGGGGGTTTGTATGAATCACATTTCGGTTAAGTTATTATCGAGACCCCTGTAAAGAAACGGAATTTTCGCATAAGTAAAGGCCTCTCGAAGGGCAAAGGTTTCCCATCGTCGGGCCGATCAGAGCGCGTCGCGTGCAAATAAATTGCCGATACAAGCGAAAATACGAGTCCCGGGAAGTAATTT
Organism: Schistocephalus solidus; assembly: GCA_017591395.1. NCBI lineage: Eukaryota > Metazoa > Platyhelminthes > Cestoda > Diphyllobothriidea > Diphyllobothriidae > Schistocephalus > Schistocephalus solidus. The sequence continues at coordinate 143,979 of WEDG01000071.1, read as the reverse complement.
AGAAGAAGTAGATGCGATCGCCTGACGTGACACCCGGAAAACGATTCATTTTTCTGCATGCCTTCGTCTGAAGCGTTTTTTTGATAGCTGGATTATTTCAATCTACCATTTTCAATTTTCTCATTCGTAAGTCAAATATATTGCAAAGTTACACCCTGGTGAAATGGATGGCCATGCTAGAAAACTCTTTAGTTGAAAAGAAGTAGATGTGGTCACTGGGTCAAGAGCTTTATTCGCCTGACGTTTCGGATTCCGACTCGAACCCATTATCGGAGACAGTATCATATTCGAGTACGGTGTATGAATTACCCGTATCTGATGCTGTCTCTGATGATGGGTTCGAGTTGGAATCCGAAACGTCAGGCGAATAAACCTCTTGTCCCAGTGACCGCATCTACTTCTCAATTACTTTCTGAGACTTGCATTTTTACTTGTATCGGCAATTTGGGAAAGTTGTATCCTGTCTCTCAACTGTGCCATTAACTTGATTCTCGGGAAAACCCTACACGTAGTGACTCCGTTAAATTTGCACCCAGCCACTGGTTTACTGATCTCATGTACGCTGAGGATATGGCCTTGCCAGCTTCAATCTTTGTTGATCATCAGTCCAGTGCGTCACTGGTGAATAAGGTCGCTAAATTGGGTGATTTATTCATAAAAAGTCTGGGAAAACCAAACTGATTTAGATTTGCATCTTTGACCACGTCTGAAGGTAGCACTGGTTCCTGGCCCTGAACAGTTTACTTTTCAGACTCGTTTAGCTGTTTATTCCACAGGCTATCTCATCTGGAGGCCGCTCCATTACGCGCCTATAATGACGGCCAGCCTGCAGGTCCCGCCCTTATGGGGTTCATAGTGTAGATTTCTCTCGCGACCAGTTTTTAGGTCGTGTTTGTCTCATGCATCTCCCAAAAGTTGGCTCACGTAAGCAATGTGAATCATCACTATGCCGCAAGTGTGGTGATGATTCTCTCCGGAATTGGCTTTTAGTTTAAAAGGTGGGGCCGGGGGAAGGAAGGGTATTTCAGGTTTAGCGTAGATTGCTGTCGTTTTTTTGGTCGTCTTTTTAACGGCCTATTTCATACTCTCACAACCGTTATTGAGATTGATGGAGCGTGACGGAGGGGGATGAGAGACGTAGTCAAATAGACAGCGGCTAAAGGGACTTTATCCGCTTATCCTTGTTTGCGCACGTTTCTTTCATTAAAAACTTATTTTTCTGCGATTCAAGTGATACCGGCCTCCTCTCAGTCTCTTCTGCTAATTTTGCTTTCCACACAGCCCTCTAGCTTAGAGACGTTTCGAGTTCAATCCTCACTTGACGTTCCTGTATAGTTATGGATCCGACGTAGCAGCCTCAAGTGATGCACAACCTGGGGTTGGGTATGGCTTGTTGACGACGGCAAATAAGCCGCAAATGGCTATGTTACTTTACACTAATTAACAATACATTTTGTGAGGTGAGCTAGCGATCACAAAGTACTCTGTCATGTCCATTTCGACTTGCTTTCCGTTGCAAACCAGCTGTAACACGTTCTTCAGGCAATTCTCTCATCAACTGGTCGACTTTTAAGAAGTCTCTGATCAAAATGACAGTGAGAGGGTTTTTTCAACCCCCTACTCCAATCAGTGCACTAGAAACTATAGATTGTGAAAATATGTGACGCGGAAATTTTTTCTGCTTGCTTGAGTTTTGTTTTCTCAAGGTCTGTTATAATACCTATGTCTTCTATCCGGAATGATTTGCGTCCTGTCTGTGCGCCCAGTAGGCGGGACGCGATAGGTTTCCGGATTGGTCAGTCGGTAAGCAACTTTCGAGCGTCAGTTTGGGCACCCTGTCATTGGTTCGTCCAATGAAACTATGCTTCTCCTGTTGCAATTGAACGTAGTCCAAAGCAAGTTTGCCCTCGTGGTTGATTGGAAACCAGTGATAGAACAATCCTTTACCGAGGAGTTCACCGCGTTCACTAACATACCTTGCGGCGCTCTCTTAAGGTGGTATACGGAAAGCCAGCGATAATAGTTCTTGTTACGATCTTCCCTGAAGCCGTCCAACAACTTGATCGAATCCCCAACGGAGAACTCAACATCAAAGGTGGAAGATTAGAAGTCTATTGACGTAATATTACAGCTTATTAAAGGCAAAACACGTACGAGTATTAACAAGGTCAGACTGCAACTGCACTAACCCGATAGTCTTAGAGGGCTTAGCATTTCGACTGACATTCCACATTATCCGAATGGTTCGGTAGAGCATTAATCCGTGTAGGCAGTTTGCGCGATATCACCATGCACATGGCCTATAGATGGATCCGTAATGCAGCATGGGAAAGTCCTCAGGGCGGTGTGTGAGCGAATCGGTTAGAGCGGATCCTCTCATCAGTAGCGGTGCTTGTATCGTGCACCCTAATGTCGGATGGTGGGTTCAGGTTTATGGGCCATTGCGATTTCGAAAGGCGTTAGCATTCTTGCTGTCGCTTCCGAAGCGTTGGTTGCGGACAGTTCTTGAGCCAATATTTCGGCTCACAGTAGTTGTTCTTCAGGGATATGGACGTTTTCGTCGCTGGAAGATTTTGTTGAACTCTGCCAAAAATGGAATTAGGGAAACTGTTTTAGTCTTTTTTTTAAAAAAAAAAGTAAACGTAGATGGATGTTACTGAAAAAGACGAGATACACTGGCATTTGCACGCAGGGCTTATCGGCCGTCAACAGCCTCCACATCACCGACCTTTGGCTGGTACGATATTTTACCTGTCCTCAGGGTTCGATTAGTAGTTGAACTTAACCCTTTTATCTGGTTTGGGACTCTGTCGGCCTGTAAGACCTATAGACCAAGCCTAGGAGATAGATCGATATGCCTGGCATACTGTACGATCCTGCTACACCGTCGAACGCCGTCCATATCTGCGAGAAGCCACAGTAAAACCTTGGACACCAGTACTCTATTTCGCAGTCTACCAGGGTACTTTTAAATGAGAAGGATGGACGCAAATACATAGGCTGTTTCGCGATTACTATCCAGCATAGCTTCTTCCTTCGTTTTACGTGATCGATGGGCCATTTGGGCTCATGCTTGGATTCAAAAAATTACACTGATCGGGAACTGCGAGCCAATTTTATGTGTGCACCTACTTCCATATCAGAATATTAATCCACTCCGTTCACTCCAATCTGGTAAAATCATTTCTTAGGCTGTTTTGGCAAGCAATTCACATTTAGTTTAATGCCCCTTTTCCCTGCTGGCGGACCATCCATTCAAAATGTACACTTCTTCCTTAGTAAGGTTACGCGGTGACATTGTGCGCGAGAAAAATAAACTTAACGTGATTTATTAGGATGGAACGTGAAATGCGCGACGTTGGAGGTCCGCCTTTGTTCGATTCAGGAGGTGAAATGGAGAATCAGGGATAGCTTGTCTCGTATGTTCACCCAGGTACTTACTTCCTGTACAGGTCCGATCAGAATTTGTTGAAAATGCGTCTCCTGAACTTTCGTCACAATTACGCGTGTTTCCTTGCCTAGGGTAGGATAAGGATTGATGTTCTACCTCTTGGTATTTCGCCTAAGCAATCCTTTCTCATCTTTTGAACTGAACATATGTTTTAGGATAGATGCTTTTTAAAAAACCCCTTTAGAACCACTCAAACGTGAGCCTTAAATAGACTCTTCGCGATCGGAATTGCCCCCTAGAGCTTGTGTTGTTCTAAAATGTCTAAAAGGTAGCTCAAGGTCACATGGGTGAGTCATATCTTTCGCTGTATGATGTTTTTTTTGCAGCAAAGCGTAGTCCCACAAAAAATCCCAGCTGCATGTCTTTTTAACTTGATTCCCTTTAAAGTTTTTTATCGGAGATACCGAAAAGGTACTTGCTTGTTTTTGCTTTAACGTCCTCCAATAAGAAAGAGGTGTTTTGGTGTCCGCAGAAGTGACTATGGCCTGTGTAAGGTTTAAAACTCGCGCTCGTGTTAGCAAGAAGATTGAAAATTGCTAGAATATGTATTTATGTGGAGGTTTTGTTCTACCGCACGTTATGCCTTTTTAAATGTATTTCCGTTATTTGGGCGACATCGAAGTTGCAGGCTAACAGCATCGTCCTGTCTCGACGGTCCACAGAATGCAGTGTCACGGGTGACCGACGTCCCCATATTGCCCAGTTTGTCTGTCAATCGCTTCGCACAGCAATTATCGAAGTGCATGTGCGACCAAACAGAGCCACCCTCCCCCTCCCCTCTTCCAAGACTGCGAGCTTGAAGAAGTGAGCAGCTGTATATTTCTCGGGACTAAGTTACTGCAAAAGGGACAGAGTAAGAGTGACATGCCTGCCCCTAATTGTCGCCTTTCACAGGACGTACTGTCATCTGTCGGTCTAGTCCTTCTACACGCTTTTAAATTCCGTACTCTGCGCATGATAAACAGGCGAAAGTTAGGGTTTATAGGCAGTTCTCGCCCGAGCTGGTTTGTCTTCTCCTTGATCTCCAAAGAGGTAGCCCGCGACCCCTGCAAAAATGTCCCGGGCTGTCCGAAAGGGCTTTTGGCATGGTCCAGACACCCTGTTCGTCATCATATGATCCCCGAATGTAGTGCTGCTTAGAATATGACGCCGATCCTCAGACAGAGGTAAGGAAAAGCATCAGTCAGGAACCTGAGCCCTCTTTGTTAACGATGTTGCATAAGTGAACACAATCGGCGTCCACGTAAGAACTGCAATAAGTGCACTTTTGTCCATCACTGCTGAAGGAGAATATTCTTTTGCATGGATTTCACTCCTGTGTTATACTCATAGTTGCCATCAATAATTATATTGCCACTTCGTTAATCTCTCCGTATAGTCCATGCTTATGAGTTTGGGAGAGTAATTCCAGGTAGCAGATCCCAACTTCCTAAGACGCGCTAGTTCTCCGCTTCTCTGTGTGCAGTTCAATTTTCCTTTAGAGTGATTTTGAAAATGCCTTGTACGCCCCAAGTCATCGTGTTTCGGCAACGGTAAGTTTTGTACGCCCCCTTAACCACAACTATCCAGAGGATCGTGTAACACGGGCATGGATAGGGCCTCACCGCGGCAAAGCAGCCCAATGTCTGCAAGGAAATATAGCATATAAATAATTTTCTGCCTATGCATAGCAATGAAATTGAATATGATAATATAAAAGTAAACAAAAAGCAGCTCTCAATAAACAAAAGGTATTTTAATAATAAACGTCATAATAAAACAACTTTTTACATGCCGTTGTATGGATGTAGTTGTTAACACAGCGAGGGTTACTTCCCATACCTACGACCTAGTAAGCCAAAACAGGCCTTCTAAAACACATAGCAGTTAGTTATGTGAATCAAGGGCAGGAGGCTTACATAACCTATCCTTACAATCATTTCTAACCGACTATTTGAGGTTTTGACAGCGCTTGCCAATTGATACTTGAAGACCTGCCTTATTTATGTGACTCGTGTCAGGGTGTAGACTTGCAGTGCCTTACATTACTTAGGCAAGTTGGAAGTTTGTACGGGAGGTGTGTTATCCTACTTGCCGGAAACCACGTCGATCAGCCTCTCCAGTCGCCGCGACATCAGTGGTACGCACTTCCTCAGCTTCACAGACTGATCCGGACTTACTCGTAGCTAGCCTTGTCGAGTGATGGGGTGGCCAATCAACAATAATGCTCTAGTTGCTGCCTATATTTCCTACCTTGTTCTTTCAGCGAGGACGAATGCATCCTCATGGACTGCGGCGAGGGGACTCTAAACCAGCTGTATGCCATGCTCGGCGTTGAGAACACTCATCGTCTGCTGCGTGGCCTGAAACTCATCCTCATCACGCACATGCATGCTGATCACCACGGAGTAAGCTCTCCCCCCATTACGGTTTGTTAAGCTTTTTTGCCGAAGTCCTCTGGTGGCTGGCTTTCCATAAAACCTTCCCACAAACACTATGCACCCAGTCTCGGGAATGCTCCACTAATATCCTAGACCGTGCTTTCGGCTAGAATAGCTCACTGTTGACAGGTCTGCACGTCGGGTCTGGTTTGTACTTTCCGTAGGCTTCCGTAGGAACCTTTCTAGGCTGACCCTTCTCAGAAGAAATCGCGTTGTATATTGTTTCAGCTACGTTTGAATGTTTCTGTGCAGGCAATCATCTTCATTGAAAAGGATTGACAGTAGCGATAATTTTGTGGAATATTTCACCGTCCTACAACTAAAAATTCTAAGGTAAATAATTTTCCTTTGGGAAAAAATGAGAGATATTGCCCGGAACATTTGGAAAATCGTCTGATTGTGTAGGATATCTACTGTCCGAGATTCATTCCAGTTATTTATTGTGGTTTACCAGAACGCTTACGCAGCTGTTTGTAAGTCTTTGTGTTTCCGTAGAAAACTCTGCTGGTGCTTTGAAAGTCCGTACGACTTGCTTACCTTTTTGATACCAGGAACTTCTATGCTTTCAACCATTCAGGTCCAGGATGCCGTTGTTTTAGGAAAACAAATTGTCAAAAATGTATGCGCTATTCAACTGCTGCCGCCGCCTATAAAAACAGTATCTACATGCAGTAGGTGAACCATAGTAACCGCAATCGGTGTGCTCAATTCGCGGCACCCTGAGCTTTATACATTTTTATGTATTGGCCGAATGCTGCGTTTCATAAAACTCTTTTTTTTCCTCTTCTAAGTTACTGTGCCAGGGAAGGAGTATTTTAGGGTGGAACTCAGCGTACCGCTTTATTCAGGCGCTTAAACCAAATGCGTCAAACAGGGGACACACGTTATTTTCAGAAAAAAAAAAGTTTTTCTTTTGAAATTCTTATTTATATGTCTGTGTGATGTTGTGTAGCTAAGTGCATTAATGACGCCTGACAACCTTTTGTTTTAACAGAAGCATGTTCAAATATGCCATAACTAAATGCTAAGCAACCCTCCGTTAAATGAACGTGTCAATTTTTGAGCATAATATAAGGTACTTTCTGTTTTGTGTACTTTCTGCCGAAAATAATTTATAAAAGGAAAGAGCTTGGCCTTTATCACGTTAAAAACATCTTCGTATTTACGTTGTCATTTTAAGCACACTTATGGTAGTTGACATAAGCCCAAAGCCTCAAGGATGCCAACAAACTCCACACTAGGAATCATACAATAATTTTACAGAGGGAGAACTCTCAGTTTTTTTACTCAGTTGTCTGTCTAGATAGGCATTGTGTGCTCATTTGACCTTAATATTTGGTCTGTTGGCATTTTGAATTTTCTTCAGGAAAAATATTTAACAGAAGCTCGCTCCTGATTAATGCAGAAGTTTCGTTGAAACATTTTCAATGGTTGCCGATCGATCGAACCTTTTCGTAAATTCACGCATGTTTCAACCGTTGCGTCAACTTATGTAAGTGGCTGTGTGGGACTATTCATCGGAACGTTAATGGTCAATGTATGTGAAATTTTTCGAGGCCTTTTACATACTATCATCTACTTAAGTGGGCTTTTCTATTTCTGTTTTGCTGGCAGAAGTGAACGTTTGTTACACCTCTGTTAGAGAGAGGCCCTGTCGAAATAACGTCGATAGTAAGAAGTGCGTTTATCAGTCGCGTTACGGGGCATGGTCGTCGCATTGGACATTGGATTCACTGTATAGCCACAACAGGAAGTCGCATAGTGATTATGGATGCGTTGATAGGATTTCCGTCAAACGCCTGGGATACCGGAATGACCATTTCCGACCTATTAGGCGTCGTCAGTTAGCCGTACCCGAACACATGCTTTGCCGCATCGGGGCTTTTAGTGTAGCTAGTGTTTGCTCCAATACACTAAGTCTTTTTGGAGCGAAGTTAGCACTAGCGTTGGGAAAGATTCGCACTGGGATGATGCGGTGGTATTTTGTGGATCTCCTGCTTTTACTTGCATGCTGAGGTCACTTTAGGACGTGCAGTAATGCCCAGTACAACTGCTTTTTGGGCTGTTGAAAAGGAAAAAAACTTTCCCCGGGATAAATTAAATGGCGCAAATGAAACAAAATCAAGCATTTTCTAAAGATAATGTTCTCCCTATCCTCCAGCAGTTTATATATTATCATTTATGATAGGTAGTTTATTGCCTTAAGTTTAGCGAACTATTTAAGAATCATCTTACGAGAACTGCTTCAGTTTTTCCGTGCTTGCATTGTGCAAAACGGTTTGATTTTGACAAATCTGATCTGCCTTGATTTCCTGTGTGGAGATGTGGTAGCCTTCTCAAGTGAATAACGAGTAACTCAGAAATTCTTATATAATTAACAAATGAAAGCATAAACGCGTTACATTGTGCTTATTAACGTACTTTGTATTTCTGGAGACTGCGGAATTCGTTGAATCTCGAGGCGTCATTAAGATTCCCTTTGATACCTTGCTTTTATCCATGTCCAGTCTGTTACCTAAGATGATTATTTAAAAAAGTTACAAATTAGGGTATATATAAAAAGCTTTTGCCTAGGTTCTGGGTTTTCGGCCGTTTTTTTCCATGCATTAAAAAATTTCGGTGATATTTCTATGCCTATCTAAGCAAGAATCCCATTGCCATAAAAAATAGGCATTTCCGCTAAACGCCCATGATAGACTCTTGATCAAAGGAAAAAGCTCCTTTGAAAGTTTTGTTTTCTAGCGTATTTTATAGTTAACTGCTCACTTCCTTCATATTTTTCCATAGCAAGGCCAGATAGAAGACGAAGGTTTGTTGTATAAGCCCATGCGCTTTTTTGACTGTTACTATTTCCGGTCAAAAATTTAAAAAAAAACAAACGAAACCACCTTTGTGTCGGCACCTTTTCAGTTGCTTTCAATTTTTAAGCTTGCTTTAGAATTAAGAATGCGCTAAGTAGTGGCCACATAAACAGGAAAATATTACTTAGAGGAATGACGTGGTATCCGTTTCGTGTCTGAACTAGGTCCTAAATGAAAATTAAACGGAAAACAGAACGACTCATGGAGTTCACTTAACTCGTTGCTGTTTGGTCGTGGACCGATTAGTTTAGCAAACTGCGAGCATATTAAAACCGTATATAGTTTTTGGGCGCGGTTTTTAAGGTTCAACCAGAAAGTTTCTCAGATTTACCAATCCTAACTTTTACCGGAAAGGCTTTGGCTTTTCAGCAGTGGACGTGATTGCTGCCTTCTTGCCCGTGCCGGCTGAAAAATTTCATGTTTTTAAGTTGGTGAGGGCAACTTTGAAAAACCTTCCTCACTTAGGTTAGCGCTTCTCTGATAAGAAAACTTGCGCAAGCTTAACCACCCGGATATTGGGGATGCGTTTCTTTCCTCCTAAAATGCACACTTTTTTTCAACAAGGCAACGTAGACGCATTGTGCGCGAGAAAAAGGCTTTTTACATAACGCATGCAACCGGAAAGAAAAATACACACTGTTTGAGGAGTTACTGCGGGCTGATCAGTTGATTTTCTTCAGACTGCGTGTGGAGAAGTCGAATGCTGCTAGGAAAGGCGCCACCCTCAATTATCAACATTACTCTACCCCAACGTTTCGTAATTGTGACGGCAGCGCCGACAGAACGTGCATCTCTGACCACCCAACTTTTGATTGTCTACGGGTTAAGCACCCCACGCTACTGCCGGCGACCTTGCTCTAAATTTCATGGGTTGCCTATTCCCGTGTCCTAACGTTAACCTCAACCCCAACGATAACCCATTTAACCGAAATCCCTCCTGATATTTTGCGCAAGACAGCTCTTACCTGGTTTTTGTAGGGGTTGGGAGCTTCCATTTGCCTCATTCTCCAATTGTGTATCGGACTGTAAGAGTCCTCCAGTCAGTCCGTCAATTGGTCCTCCATTAATAAAGTCCTGTTCACTTGTCTGCATGCTACTGGATGCACCAAATCAAGCCCCATTACTCCAGGCCCACACGAAAACCGGATGTTTGCCTCTCTAGTCAACTGGCATGCCCCTCCCCAGGATTTCCATTGCGTGTTCCGTCACTCATGCCTTCCGGAACACTGCCCTTCTTGGTTTGTGGTCTCTCGCTTTTCGCGCGCTTACCTTATGTTTGGGGGGCGATTTCTGCGGTAACTATTCTACGTGCTCTCGTTTCTGATTAGTCCTTTCCGATTGAGTTTTTGAGAAAGGGTAATTGTACTTTCACGTTGTCATGGCGCAATAGAGCGTTATATAGTTTTGAAAAAGCGGCGACAGCTGAGAAATTGCAGGAGTGAGCATGCTCATGAATTTCAGAGATGTCTTGTTTGGCCATTGCTATCGCTATCATGGGGTCAGTCACTCGGACCGTTTTTCCATGAATGCGGTCAGAGGAACGACCACTCAATTCGTATAAAAAACCTGACATGGGTGTTGATGCCGTTGCGTCATCAGACAAGGCGCATGCGAGGACTATGATTAACATGGTTGGGCGACTTCAGTCAAAGTTCACACTGGAGCTGTAAGTTTTCCTTGCGTGCTAATTTGGCTCAGGGCGGACGTCTTGGTTACAGAACCGCGCAGAAAACAGATTGTGTGCTACTGTCATGAATCAGCAGTTGATGACTGTCGGTGTAGGGGTCTGAGCTCAGACTGCGGTATAAGCTAGTGGTTTGGAAATATGACCTTCAGCAAGATGCTATAATATTGCTTTCTAATACATAAGAAGGATTACACACAGCTTATGACTGTTAAAATCGTAGATCCGCTGCCATTGAAGCTCTTACGAGTTTCTGGTAAGGTAAGCATGTGCCGAAGCCATGAGCGTTCCCATATGAGTGCGCGGCCGCAATTGGGATCGCGCAGATGACCAGCTGAGGGCGTCAACCATCATTCAGCTTTGATCTCGATGAAAATTTCGGGTCCATATAATAAGCTGGATGTACAAAACACATTTTGCTTCTTATTTCAACAGGGTGTTTCGATTCACCTATGACGGATTGTTGGTTGGGGAAACCTGTGACAAAGTAGTTGGTACTGGGGTCATGCGAGGAACAGATACCATGTTTTGGAAGAGGGTGTGATCGACAAGTTATATCCGCAGAACCTAACTGGCTGGCTGAAAACCGGTTGTTTTTGCATAGCCGAGTCCTCAATCATCAGCCTGTAATAGTGCCGTACATAAAACGTCACGTTTTTGATGAAATATTCGAGCCAGGCATCTCCTTACTCCCTCTTTTTTTCAACTCGATGATGGTTACGAAGTTGCGGGAGGAGAACATAGGCATACCAATTGACGCGCGTATACACACATCCGCTGCATAAACCCATTTCCCATAGGTCGGCGAATCCTGTGTAAACAGTATTTGCAATGAAGACAATTTGTGCTCTTTACGTCGTATTCCTTTTGGCATCTTCATAGTTGACTGGTAAAGCTCTGCATTGATAACGAGCTTTCAGTGTTTATTAAGAACCTTTGAAAAGTGACTCATGCCCTTCTTCTTAAACCTAATTGGCTAATCTTTTCTAATTGATAACATGCGTAAATGATTTTCTTCGAAAGTTACATGAAATTCGGCGCTGCCTGTCAAATTGCCGATGGAATTGCATTCATTTGGTCTCCTTTTTGAAGCAGTCAGCTTTTTATTATTACGATTGCTCAACCGCTACGTGGGATGTTGGCGAAGGCGATCTGTCAATCGTTCGTCATAACGAAGAAAATTGGAATAAACATACAGGTGGAAAAAAGCTTTGAGGCATATGCCTGCCCTATCCTATCCTGTATTGACTGACACATTTCATGATAGGCAACTATAGGACTGTTGAAGGAAGGTGATACTACCTCTCCCCTACCCCATCCACGGGCATAGTTATGTAATCCTCTCATTTCTCTTACTTTGCGTCCTTAGGGTGTCCTAACAATTGCCGCCAAGTACCGTCAGCTGATGTTCGAGTCCAATGCCCAACCGTCTGCCCTGCCCGTGCTTGCTCCCCCACCCTTCTGGAGGTGGACCAAGAGTTTCTCCGATCTCTTTGAAGAGCCCCACATTGAACTCTTTAGCATTCCTAAGGTTTTCACACCTCCGGAGAATACCGTTCCCACTGATCATGTGGCCAGTGGTGAGGTTTTTCTGCCAGCCGATACTTCATCCAGTCCTATTTGGTCAATGGGAGGCGAAGACGCTGCTCTCTCCCAGCGTTGGCAGGACGTTCTCACAGCGACCAATCTAAAGGTGCGTCCTCTTGATGCACTTTTTGTGTCATTTAACGTCAAGCATCCCGGTTTGAATTCGAAATTTACATTGATACAGTAGTAGTGGGGCGCTCACCTATCGCGTCACGGGACATATTTGCCCTGCTGTGCCCTGGGACTGTCTCTCGAGCCCCACCAACAGCCGCGCAGCAACAACCGACGTGACAGTGAACCCGTAGCTTTGGACCTCGAACCAAGAGATCGCGAGTTCGATCCCCAAGTGCTGCAAACCGGGGTTGGGTATGGTCGGCTGATGACGGCTAATAGACCAGAAATGGCCATTCCATTCCACTCCTTGTCTGTGTCGGTAATGTCACTTTACAATTATGTAACCCTCATTTTGTCAGTGAGGAAGGAGACTGGATTCGGATCCCGGTTGACTGCGGAAGTTGGCTTCCCTTATTCCTCCTGATGAGGTTGCTTTTCCTCATGGTCTTTTGGTAGACCAGTATAAGCTTTGGGGTATCTAGGTATACCAGTTTATTGAGTGGACGTCTGGTGGCCATGCCCCATGCGCCTGTTTTACTGCATAGTTCGCAATTGAACCCCCGATCTCGGATCCCTTAACTACTGCACTCCCCAATGCGTCTGCTACCTTCGTTTGTTTTCTCCTCAAATTGTGGCTTTGAAAGTGAATCTGAAAGGTCTGTTGAATAAAAGTATCGGTCCGTCAATCGAGTCTCCTAAACCACTTCCTGGAACTCGCGTGTCTATTATGATTGCGGCACAATCTGCTTCCTCATCCTAATTGTCTACGCGCTTTACTTGGTAAAAGTGCCGCTCAAACAGCCGTCGCAGTTGTGGTTGTAAGTTTCTTACTTTTATGCACGCGATGCGTAAAGAAAATATGGAAAGCGGTCGAGGATGTTTCCTCTGTCCGCGCCAGAAGACGAGGTAGGCGCGTGTTGACCAAGATTCCTTCCGCCTGGTGAGGTGTTGTTGTGTGTCCATTTGTGCCACCGTGTTGTGCCAGCTGTGGTCACGTGTCTTTGCCAGCCTGACTTTTTTAGTGCCTACTTATTTGTCTCTTGGTGAAGTTAATGGAAAATTTAGAGAGGGCGTAACATTGGTGCTTTAGAGGAACCATGTTCTTTCGACTGCGAAATTTCACAGTTTCCCTACCTTCTCCCTCAGCATAATGTTTTCGAGATGAAGTTGGACTTTCTCGAACACCGTGGGGCTGTCACAGTCAGTGTTTTGACTTTAGAAAGCTGTAGCGTTTTTCGCTCTTGACCTCAGAATCCTTAAAAGATAAAATTAGATACGGTATTCGCACTCTTGCAGTCTGAAGCGCAGAAAAGCCTTCACTTTCCTTCTTCTGCGAGCAGCCTCCTATAAACTGGGTAAATTTGTCAGCGATTTTTTTTAAAACTTGACTCATAGTAATCGTTTTTTTAAAATTACGACACCGGAGTGGCATCCGCCTTGAGGTCTCTGGTTCAGAGTTACCGCTGGCAGTCACATAAGGAAAAGGCCTGATAATGGAGAGGTTTTGCCTAGAAAGTACGCAAGCAGAGGTGACAGCTTCTGCCCGATGGAGCTGGCCTCAAGCCTCGGGTCCCCCAGTGCCGGAGACTAGGTTTTGGCTATTTTATTACGACTAGGAAGTTAAAGATAAACGTTTTGCTTTCTCTTATTGTCGATGCCACGAATTATTGGATAGGTACATTTCGTTAGCATTAATCTCACAGTAATATTAGCTGTTAAGGTTTAGAATTAGTGTATTTTAGGTACAAGGTTTTAAGGTTAGCGTTCGACTTAGGGGTTTACAGTTAAGATCAGGCTGAGCGTTGGTTTTTTAAAGTAAGGGCTGGGGTTTTAAGGTTATATTTTAGGGTTAAGATTAACACAAAAAGACAAGCACATACTAACTACAAACTTCACTTACTGCTTTTTGTAGATTTTTTTATAGCTTTTCTTAGTTTCCATTTATTGAATATCGGTTTTTATATGTTCTGTCTATGTTTTCTTTTTAAGAGATGCATGTTTTTGTTCCTTTGTGCTTTGATTGTGTCTGGATTGATTTCGGTTTGCCGGCTGCTTGCGATTATGTTAATTGGCAATTTCCGTTTTTACATATTTTTTAAATTATGCCCCCGAGTTTTGAATGACCATTGGGGTGTGTTTGAACACGATAGTGGCGTAAATAAAATTTTTGATATTTCGCGGAGTACGCTTTCCCCCGCTTCCTTTAGCCTCACCCATTAAAAACCTCTATTATCGCCATTCCCGTATTGCAGGTTTCTTTGCTTCACATTTTATGGGCGGGACTGCATAAGATACCGTTGTCTAATTCTCGATTATTAGTGGCTGCAAGACAACGAGTTTCGAAACCCGAGACTGGAAAGATATCCACATGCTAGGATGACGAATGATGACAGTTTTTTCGCGCTGTTTTTTTACGCTCTCAATTTTTTCCCGTCTCGGAGCTCTTACCCGTCCATTATAAACTTTAAACCCACAAACGATAGACAAGCAAAACTCTTATGTGTTTCCGAGACTATACGCGTGACTTCCGCCACCATCTCTCCAAGCTGAGATTTCAGAGCGTGAGTGGTCAAGAACATTAGTTCCTCATCATGCGGTGAACGGGTAAATCTCGAAGGAAGTGGGCACAGGTACTGGACGTCAACCACTTAACAACCTTATTCGTGAGCCTTTTTTATATCTAACTAATTTATCTCTGCTTAGTATCTCAACGGGCCATCCTTTTTTATAGTGCATGTCCTGCTGCCTGTGCATTTTTTGATGGTTGCGCATTAACTGCTTTCTGTTTCTTTCCCGATCAAATTGTGTCTTTTGAGAAGGGAATGCAGTGGCGGTTTCCGAGCATCTGAGGCCAATAATACATTAGTGTTTGCGACGAGGCTTCACCAGTTTGTAGGTCATCACTGCTAATGCTTCATCTGCTATCTACCTAACCACATTATCCTCCTGAATCGCCTTGATTAACTCCATTTTTGTTGCTTTCATAGTGTCTCTACCTCCGTACGCTAGCTAGAGTTTGTTTTGATGGGATTACTAGTGAACTTTTCGTTTTCCTTGCCTTCGTTCATGAACGATCACTGATCGCTAACGGAACTCACTCGTTCCGCTCTGCCTTGAGGCTCACTCTCGAGCTCTGCCAGCAGCCGCACAGTGGCTAGTAGTCGAATAGGTAGATGAATATTGCCGGCAAAGACATGAGAGACTGGAATGGCCATTTCTGTCTTATTAGCCATCACCAGCCAGTCATACCCATCCCCATGTGGTCCACCACCTGAGGATCGAACCCGCGACCCCTTGACCAGAAACCCAATGCTTTAAGCATTGAGCCACGGGCTCTTTGTCTTGCCAATCTAGATAGGGAATATTGACTTGCATTCGTTGATGAACGCTCACCGATCGCTAACGGAACTCACTCGTTCCGCTCTGTTTCGAGGTTCACTCTCGAGACCCGCCAGCAGCCTCACAGTGGCTAGTAGTAGAAGAGGCAGATGAATATGGCCGGCGTTCATCAACGAATGCAAGTCAATATTCCCGATCTACACCGGCAAGACAACAAGCCCGTGGAGCAATATTTAAAGCGTCGAGCTTCTGATCGCTGGGTCACGGGTTCGATCCTCGGGCGATGCAGCACCTGGGGTTAGGTATGACTGGCTGACGATGGCTAATAAACCAGAAATGGCTGCTCCAGTCTCCTTTGTCTTTGCCGGTCATATTCGTCTGCCTTTCCGTTTTCCTTTGGTTGTCTACCCTACCTCTCCTCTGCATGCGTGAGTGCCCTCCGCATGTTATCCTAGATTGACTTTTTAAGCGAGCAACTTCGATGGTATATGCACATTTTTCTCGTACTAGTTTGCCATTGTTTTTGCTATTGTTAGTACATTTTTGTTCTTTCTGTTGCTGGATGCGTACGAGCATGCTACCGGCCGGCCTTTTGTTATTTCGGCTGACAGGGGAGAAGAAAAAGCTGTTTTTTAATGTTTCCCTGTTCGACTGCCTTCTTATACCATAGGCTTCTTTTTTTTCCCCAGTATTCCGTTCTCACTTTCTGTAGCCGGGGGAGTAAATCTTCTGCGTCCGCACTTGGCAGCTGTTCTGAATTTGTGTGTATGCATATCGACTGACCCATAATAGATACGACTTTATTGAGCCGGAACTAAAAAGGACCTGTCCCATTGAAATCTACTTCTTGCCGGTTGAGTGACCGGCAGTTCGGCTGACCTCACCGACGACGTTTATCATTTGTCACACAGCAGGGTAGGTGCAGGGATGCTGACATGCACGTGATAGTGGGCATACGCTGTATCTACCTCACTCTCTCCTCCTTCACCCACCGGAGCCTGATTTTAAGATAGAGTCAGGAAGACTGGAGGTGATATCAGGTGCAAATGGCCTACGAGGCGCGAGCCTGCGCCTAGGTGTACACCCAAACCCCCAATTACGGAATTTGTTATGGGTGCGCGGGCCAGTAACGTGTGCCGTGCCCTGATCTGGCTGACGTGTCGATCCGGTTCATCTACCGCCGTGGCCCGCGGTAGGGATACAGTCGAGGAACCAGTGTATGTCACACGAAAGGCGAGACTGTAAATATCCGCTTAAACACTGTGACCCAGCTCATCTTCAGTCGTATGCGCCCGTTTACGATGTCGGAACGTAACGCTGTATAAAGTGCAAACGAGGTTGGTTTTTACAAGCCACCTGTACCTTCCTGGGGGTGTTGGTTCTCCTCGAACATGATGGCAAAACCGCCCTGTCTCCTTGATGGTTTAACATTACTCGCATTGTTATCCACTTTTTCGAAAACAATTCTGTGGTTTTGTGCGACTGAATATTTTGTTTAGCCCGACTTCTTATTAGCATCCCATCCATTCTGCCAATTCAAAAGGTTTTGCTGTCACTTTAAACTTTCGGTATTATAGAACACCAGCGAAACCACCCACGACCGTGGCCTTTCATACTTTCTGTCAGATCAAATCATCGTAAAAATCACTGCACTACTCCTAGACGTATTCTCTTCTAAATTTCCATTTAGTGTTTACGATCTTCCAGCTGCAGCACCACCACTTTTTATGCTGTGATTTTGTCCTGGTTGTAACTGGCATTTTCTTTCGACAGTTACGCATTTCAGGGGTTTATATTTGGCCTCTAGCAACGTAGATGAATGACGTTTAGGACTTGTTAAGCATTCATGGTCAGTTACTTAATGAAAAACGCTTTAGTAGAAGGCCAGCAGACCTTGCGTTTTTACCTGGAATGCTGATAACATTAAATGTTTGCATCCAGGTTGTGTAACTTTGAGGCTTACTGATTTCTGGCCAGGATTTAAGTCTGAGCTCTTGCAGCAGGAATTTGGACCGTGTCCAATTTATGATGGCTAGGCAATCCGACAACACATTCTCTTTATTGCTGTACCTGGCAGTTTTCAAGCTCCTTTTGTTGTGTGACCGTCTGCGAGACCTCTAGATGGGGCTTAAAACTAACAAGAGATCCTCCCGTTCGATTAAGCGACCTGGAGGGAGATAGAACTGTCTAACAGTATGGCCTCACCCGACATTAATCGAAATAAGCATTTCTTTAGTTTGATTGTTTCTGCTGTTTTCCTTTTGCGAGTCCTACGACCCTTGCACTGTGTTATCGGTAGTTCTAATGATATTTTTCATCAATTTTCTCATGTAAGTAAGCTCTCAACAACTTCTAGACTCGAAAAAGATGGAACTCACTTGACTCCTTTTGCAACAACCGGATTTTAAGGACTCAGCGACCCACGCTAGCCTCCTGTTTCCTTTCTGTATTAGTCTGTTGTGCAGACTATGCACTGGAGTTTTTGCCATAATTGCTGCTTTGCCATACTTGCTGTTTTGCTCATACGACTTTCTCTGAGCAGTTTTTGTTATGAAGATGGGAAGGCACGAGTAGGACTTTGTTTACTTATGAAAACGCGAGATTATTTGGAGAGAGAGAGAGAGAGAGAGAGAGAGATAGAGATAGAGATAGAGATAGAGAGAGAGAGAGAGAGTATATTTTTACAGAGTCCGAACAGATGATAGTTGGTGTGTAGTGATCCTAGAAATGATTTTTGGTGACTCTCCTGGTCCTGAACTCACTCGGGACTCCACCTTACTTCCCTCAGTGCTCTGCGACTTCGGGCTGGGTAGGGCTGTGGTTGGCTGACGATGGCAAATAAGCTAGTGGGATCTTGGCGGTCCCAAACATTATTTACTCATCGATCAGCTCATGGTAACATAACCCCCAGTAGCTCGTTGAAATCGACTAGGGTCAACAGTGTGGCTTTCAAATACCCAATCGTCTCCGGGATATTTAACGTAACAGCCGCCCCAAGAACGTTTAGGGGGGCCGATAGGCGTTTATACACCTTCCCTAGTGTGTCTTCTGTGATGCATTTGTCGTAGCTCTTGCCACTTTAAGTACCTCTAGGTTTACTCATTTATGGGCTTGGATTCAGATCGCTGGCCTTGCCGTTTGACCACCGGTGACCACTCTTAACGTGACTCCTGCTTTCAATCTGTGGAATTAGAGGCGACAAGGTGGTTGGCTGAGCGTAACAGGAGATAGAATAATTTTCCGACAAAACAGGCCTACACATCTCGCAAATGGTCCTCCCCTTCACAGAAAACTTAATTTATCTTAATACTATCGTCGCACCGTGAGGAAACTTGATGCCTTGACTTTGATTACCTATTATTACTGCGCAGTTTTACTCGTCAGCACGGCTCAGCGCATGAGATAGACACAATTTGCCTTCGAATCCATTGAATTGGCGGTAAAGTTTAGGTTTGCGCAGTCTAATGACCGTCTCCGGGTTAGTTTGTCTGCGTATTCAATCGTTGTTTGGCCTTACTCGGCTTTGCTCTTGATCGTTACGTTGTCTTCCTTTTTAAATTCTTCGCTATGCTGTACTGGCTCCTATTGTTTTTTATCCGTATACGATTTCTGTCTGACCACCACAACCGTTATCGTCTTCGTCGTTGTCGTTATCACCACGGTCAACGCCATGACCAATAGCATGACCAGGAAGTCTGCCAACGGAACAAACGCAACCAACTGCTGCACCGTTAGCACCTGTATCAGGAACATCTGTTCCTCTATCCCATGTACAAATCTCAGCCTTTTTACGGTTTGGCCTCGAGAAAGGTTGCACTTTTGATCTCCCAAAATCCTACCGATTTTTTGCACTAGTTTTTTTCCGTCAACTATGTTCTCGAGGATACATATTTGCTTTAATATGTCCTGCTTTTAACCTTTTGGTCGACGTCAGCGGATGTTTTTAGTTTTGGAGCCTTCTCCTGCACCTCTCTTTTTTCCTACCCTTTGGTTGTGTTTTTTTACTTCTCAATAGCCTCGTGTAACATTTGCAACTGTACTGTATTTGAAAGTGGTAACACTTACATCTCTAACATACGGGTTGCCACGGTTGCGTTTTACAATTGGTCACCGCGTGACTTCTGACGCCGTCAGTGGCATTCGTGATTATGGACCAACCCCTAAAATTACAGGCAACTGTTGAGCAAATTATTTACTGCATAACGCGCATACCTACGTCCTGTACCGTTGCAATGTATCAGACGAAACGCGTGAAAACATTATGCACTCTATTAAGACGTGTGTCAGCCATCGGCTTTTTTCCTTTTGTTTGTTTGCATAGCTAAAAGGTTCACTAAGAAGTAAGTATTGCTTTTTTCATTTTAAGGTAGATATTATTTTCTTTTTATGCTACTGCCTTCACCAGATGCGACAAGTGTCTGCAGCTAGAGTGCGCGCTACGCCCAGTGTTTTAGTCTGCTTGTCAATAGCGTTCTGTCACTGGAGTGTCTGATGTCGTAGACAGCGGTCCTTTATTCCCTGCCCGCAATCCCTACCTCTCTTTCCCTCCTCCACACAAACCTAAGTTTCCTCCAACGACGTCAAATCGCGGGCAATGAATGTAATTTCAGGCCATATAGCACGGTAGCTGTCCCGAAAACTGCTTAGCTTCACAAATTGGTTAGTTTGTCGGAAAAAAACTGGTTCTTGCGGTTGTACCTTTTGTCTGCAGTCATTCCTTGCGATGTTATGGCTGCCCAGTTTGAATTAATCTTGACTACTGGAGAGAGAGAGAGAGTTGTGTTCTCAAAAAGCGGTAGAGGCGTTGACGTGAACAATCAAGCTAGACTCCCCTTCGTGTGCCTTCACTTCCTCGCTGCCCCCCCACATTCCCGCACCCGCCTCCATCCGTTTTCCAGCGCAATCAATGATCTGCCGTGTCCTCCATTTTTAATTAATAACAGGCTTGCAGAGTGCGCCAAATGGTCTCCTCTTGTGGCTCCCTGCGTTCCCTAAATTCCCGCCTCATCTGAATATTTAACCTTCCACTCTGCCTATTACTGGGTTTGGTGTACTTCTCACATAAGTCAGGCAGACCACTCTCTACCCCCCGTCTACTCTCTTAAATCAAAATATTAAAAGTGAAAGCAGCGCATAATAAAAAAATTAGTCCCTCGTAACGTTCTCGCTTTCAGGGACCTTTTTTTGGCTAAGACAGCCTGTCACAAAACGGCAGTGGGTGGAAGGTGGGAAGACTGGTTTTTTTCAGAAACACTCCCGAAAAAGTTGCCTCCTGTGACGAATGAAATCGAGGCTGGAAGTTATTTTTTACACCGCTGGCAGGAAAAGCTGTCATTGATCCGCCGTTTAGATTGGCGCGAAGACCTCCCGCGCTCCCCACCCATTCCTCCGTGCTCAAGACATTACTTCCTATCACCTAATTATTTACAGGACTCCCTCAATTGGGTCCATCGTCCCCCGAGCGCACACTGGTGACCCGAGTTTCCAGTAACGCGAGGCTGACTTGCGCAATGTTCCGGTGTCAGGGCGATGAGACATGCAAGTTAACGCTCTGACTGAGGTAGAAGAACCCACGCATGCGCTAGCTGCAGACCTGCCGGTCCCCAAATTCGCACGAAATCATCTTCAGTTAGGGAGTCTGGTATATCACCTAACTGAGGGTGCCACGAAAACCACAAAGTGGAACCATACCCCACTGTCCGCCTCACTCTTAATTTACCCGTTCCGCACAGCACATGGAATTAGACTCCGTTCAACACAGCACACGCATAGTGTTCAGTTTAGTCTTCTGCGTAACACCTCGATCTGGGGTCTGCTACCACGTATCAAAGAAATGCTAAGAACGCGTTTCTCACACGCGTGGACATGACTATGACTTCTTCAACCACTGTGTTCACTTTTCCGCTTGTCATTTGGCAGGCAGTAGTTATTGAATGAAAGGGAGATTAAGACAGATGCTTCTAAAGTCTTTTTTACTTTGTGCAGATTCACTTACCGTTTAAGACAATTGGTCACTGTGCCGTTTGAGACGTTTGTGGTCCTCATCGCTGTCAACAAACAGGTTGCTATGTTAACTAATTTTTTTAATTTTTTTGGCGGCTCATACGTCAACCCTTTAAATACACGAAAACTAAACGGAGATATTTAAGGCTCCCCGGCATTACTTAGGTGGACTGTGATGCACTCATTTTTTTTCTGCTGCCAGCTTTGTGGCACCAAGTGGAGTTAATTTGGTTTCTTGCTACATTTAATCGTTTCCGCATCCTCAAAAAGCCTGAAACCTGATATTTTATGTGCTGGTTGATTCGCATTTACTGAATTGTTGCTTTTGGCAAAAGAAAATTACGCACAAAGACCTTGGAGACTGTAATGGCAATTTCTGGCTTACTAGCTGTATTCAGCCAACCGTACCCAACCCCAGGTGCCGTGGGCTCATTGTCCTGTGGGTTTTTGGAATATTAACAGTGGTGGATGTGCGCTTACCGAGCCGGCTACGGGACTCATTCCCCCATTATGCTTTGAGGCCGACTCTCAAACCTATCTTGTAATGGCAAGCACGTTTTGGTTGATTTATAATTGCAAAAATTCCCATTAAATGATTCAAAAGACGACTTGGCGAGCATACGCGCTGCTTTCGATAACTTTTCTTCAGGCCAGTACAGTTATAGGGAAACGTTGGAACGCAGTAGACATTTAAAACATTAAATCGATATAATGTTCGTCCATTTGTGTGGGTTATCTGAGGAATGTGCATAGGGGGAGGGTGATAAGAGACAATGTGATAGGCGGCAGTAAGTGTCTGGTAGAGCCGTTCTAGGAGAAGGGGAGGACAGAGATGGCGCGGGGGGTGCATGCAGTTAAGCGGCCATTGGCCAAGCTAAACGCGGAGCTTGTACGAGGTTCTTTTGTGCGCACAAGACCGGCTTCTTCAACCTAATGGTAGTCGCTTCTGCTGCTGCTAGTAGACGTTAACCCAGTGGCTTGGGGTAGTTTGGTGGGACCTTATAAATTACACGGAAAGCTTCGCTGGGGTCCACACTATGCCCGGTGTCAACAAGATGTGCAAGGATGGTGAAGTCAAGAGCATAAAAAGTGCCATCCTTTCACATCTTGTTGACACCGGGCATAGTGTGGACCAGCGAAGCTTTCCGTCTACTAGCAGCAGCAGAAGCGACTGCCATTAGGTTGAAGAAGTCAGTCTTGTGCGCACAAAAGCACCTCGTACAAGCTTTGCGTTTAGCTTGGCCAACGGCCGCTTAATTGCATGCATCCCCCGCTCCATCTCTGTCCTCCCCCCTCTCCTAGAACGGCTCTACTTACTTACTGCCGCCTATCACATTGTCTCCCCCTATGCACATTCCTCAGATAACCCACACAAATGGTCGAACATTATATCGATTTCACGTTTTAAATTTCTACTGCTTTCCAACGTTTCCCTATAACTGTACTGGCCTGAAGAGAAGTTATCGAAAGCAGCGCGTATGCTCGCCAAGTCGTCTTTTGAATAATTTATAATTGCCTCAGAAGTTATTCGCTAACTTGGAGTATATCAGATCATTTGATGGTCTACAAACGTAGACTTAAAGTATTGGTTTTTCTACTCTCTCACGTCCATGTAGACGTCCCATCGCGAATGCAACGACTATTTCGAATAGACCCTCTCTTATTTTGCAATGCCTATCGTTTAGTCCGGTATAGTTTCCTTTATAAATAACACGGCTCTAACGCAAGAGGCTTGTTTATAATGCCAAGTGTTGCAAGAAGTCTGGTGTGGTTACTGCATCTTGCGTCCTTCCGATCCCTCTTTATTGCCTTTTTTCGTAGATTGGTCCGGTTAAAGTTCCTCACACGGGTACATCGTGGGCCTATGTTGTGGAGCGACCACCGTCCCGAGCCTCCGATGATTATCCCGCGCAGGCCGGCTGGAAGATCGTTTACTCCGGCGACACACCACCCTGCTCGCAACTCTCAGTTGCCGGACGGGGTTGTGATCTACTCATACACGAGGCCACCATGGCCGATGGCTATGAGGATCAGGCTGTCGCTGCTAGGCACAGGTGCGTTTGGCCTATCTCACGCCTCCATTTTCTTCTATTGTCTATCTCATGCTCTTGTTTCCACACTTCCCCCAGTATGCAACTATCTTCCTCCCAATCTTCCGCTTTGACTTTATGCTTCATCTGAATGTACTGTTGCTAGTGGTGAGATGTATCATTGTCCCACGGTCTGGGCACAGCCGTGAATAAAGTGAATATTTTACTTGCGTGAAGCAGACTTTCGATGGATCTACCTCACCCTCACTCACCACGCACCCACCACGTTCCCACCACGCACCCACCACGTTCCCCCGTTCTTTTTGCATCTACCTATCTCAAATTTTTAACTGGTATGCTTTGCCGGCTCGGTGATACAAAAATTATCCTTTGCACTAGTTTGTACGTTTTGATGTAACTAAAATGCTTCAAAGTAGTCTCGGAGTGAACTGGTTTGTAATCTAGACGATCGTAGCTTTGTGGAGAGTATTAGTTTAAGCCAAACTGTTGACTTTTATTAAGCAGAGATGCGAGTCTTCGCCTTTTTATGTCAAACCTCTGCAACCGATGAAAATTATGCTCTCTCTGCGCGATGTCAGTCCCGCATATGAAAAGGACAAGTCTAGTCTTGATCCAGACACCGACGGTTCTAAGTCAGCCCATTATTTTTCATTCTTACTCGTGATCCACGTGGGCTTTATCCAAAGCCTGCTTCATTTAAAGTCATTTGAGTTTTGGTAGAGGAGGGTTACGCGCTCCTCTATGCGCACAGTAGCGAGCTTCCACCGACGTGGATATAAACTCTTGAAAGCTAATTCATTTTCTGGTCTTTTAGTACCACCAGCGAGGCGATCTCCGTTGGCAGGGCTATGAAGGCCAAATTCATTCTGCTTAACCACTTCAGCCAACGGTTTGCACGTCTCCCCAACTTTGACACCTTTCAGGAGAACATTGCTCCTACATTTGACTTTATGCGCGTAAGTTAAAACCCATCTGTCACGCTATATTTTTCGCACTATCTATCCATGAGCTGGGTTCTCTGAGGTTTTATACAGAGTAGAGTTTGACCTATGTGTGCTTATTACTTCTCCAAATGCAGCAACTGCTAACCGATATACTGAAGTGTGTTTAATAGTAGAAAGCATAACCCGTGCGGTGTTGTAATACGGAAATTTTTTTAGACTGCAAAATTCGCACAGCATTGTGTCTGTGTTTTTTTGCTGATGCTGCTCAGGGAGTATACAACACGCTACACATGGTTTGCAAAAATTATATAAGTCCTGCATGACATCTTCTTAACTACATAGAGAAATATATGATTTTTTTGCTTTACGAGGAGTGGACAAGATGTCGTTTGGAAACCCTAAGCGCAAGTAAAACCGTAGCGTGGGTTAAAAATTATTAGGAAACCTGAAAAGAAGGTCTTTAAATCAAACAATACTATTGGTTCAAGGATACATTTGAAAGCAGGCGTGATTCGTTAACAACTGAATGCTAGAAAGGATAATTTTATTCACGCCTTCTATACAAGATGGGAAATATATGCGTACAATCCATATTACTTGAGTATTCGGTGTTTACTGAATCTAGTTTTTGCAGGCGGCCTGATAGAAGTTCGTTCAATGGGCAGCGTCCAGTCGTACCTGGTATATCGTGAAATTATGCTGCATGTTAATTAATATTAGAACTCCACCTAAGTAATCCAGAGACCACCTTTCAGACTTTTGGCCAATATTTCATGAAGTAGGCCAGCTACTGGTAGTTTAACCATGAGGGTTATTTAAAACGTTTTCCCCACAACTTTCTCCTGTTCAGAATCGACTTTCTTTAGGGCGTTTTTTTGGCAAAGCGGCAATACCGTGTTTATCTTTGTCAATCGAACATGCTTTAAAACGAGTTAAAATAATTTATACTACCGTGGACTATGCAATTTTGTAACGGCTCCAGTCCGAAATCATGGGCCCCTTGTGTGTAGCAGTAAAAAGTTTTCAATTCACTAAATACTACGGTCCTTTTCGAGTGTTCGAAACATTACGGGATCGAAATTGCCTATATACCCCCTCCCTGCCCCATGGCAGGTACTGGAATAAAAAATCAACTCCACATAACATAGGTGGCCTTACGCCAAATGCCAGAAATGGTAAATATTCCCGCCTTCCGACCTTTACCCCCACGCAAACCTTAACCCTAAACCTAGTTTTCCTGGAATTTAGCGCAAACCCGCATGAATTACAGATGACTCCTGTTCCATGTCCACCTTGGGGAGGTGGGAGGGCGTATTAACAGTCTGTACCCATTACCGAAGACAAGCATACACGTTTTTGAAGGATGTTTGTCATTGAAATGCCAGCCTAGCAGTCGTCAGACAGATGAATAAATTCGCATTGTCAATGGACAAATCAAACGGCCGGGAATTGTGCCCTCCTTTTTACGTGCTCAGGAATCGGTGTTTGGATCGCGTCCAAATGGATGACCTTCACATTTTCCTAATAAAGCGCAGTTTTTCAGGTTTTGCTCGTATTATTGCCTATCAAGTTTTCTAAACTCGAGTCTGCCTATGACTGGATGATAAGGGCTAATTAGTAAGAAATGACCATCCCAGCTTCCCTCTTGTCGGTACTGCCTGCGATATGAACAATGTTCGCTGTGCAACTGCTTGTACGGGTTGTGGACTCGCAGCTATGAACGTATCCTGAAACAGAAGGAGAATACCGATAAAGACAAGGGGGACTGAGATGGCCATTTCTGTCTTTTAAAATGCCCGTATTTTTTAGTCGGTGGGCTATCCATGGCTATAACTGTTTAGATTCACTTCTGCATGCTCCTCAATTTCGCATACCAGTTTGTAGCATTTTTTTCTTAGCTATTTATATCTCACGGGTTGCCGCGTATGCGGTATGTTCTGTGTTTCAGAGGGCCTCCGGAAATGTGCACGTGATATTTGAGGGCAGAGTTTTTGTAAAGCGCCTGTTCAATATTTTCCCACATGTTTTCCCTGTGTAATTATGCCTTATGCGGAGAGATGATTGCTGCTCAGACACAGTAGTTTCCCAGCCTTTGTATTGCAGTGGCATTTCCTCTGCAACTAATATAGGATTTGCTTCATGTATAAAATATGTAAATAGCTGATGTCCAAGATGACAATTAATCAGGTGCCGTATTTTTAAATTCCTTATATAACCATGGTAGAGGTTTTTGGACTACTTACATACACAGAATTGGTGCCCCACTGACGTCAATGCTATCGTTTACCTATTCACCTAATGGCGAGCTTGCAAACTTTTATTCCAGGTTTGTCTATCTAATAAAATTTGGAAGCTAAAACGGTGTAATTTTCAAACAGGTACGATTCCAACAGATAAGTTTATGTCGTTGTTATAAGTAGGTTTTCAGTCCGCAGGAACATCGCTAGTTGACTAGTCCTCTCTCTCTCTCTCCTCTCTGAAGCTCTTTGTCCAAAATCCATCTCACTCATTCGAGCATGCTCCCAAGTTACTCACGGGATGCCATGGCTTTTCACCTGCCTGGTTAAAGTCACATTGCATGCATTAGAAACTCTTACTCTCTCTTTGATTGATCCTCAAGTCCGACAGCCTCCCGGTGGGGCCTCGCAGCTCAGGCGCTTAGAGCGTTTGCTGTACTGAAGCCTTCCCCTAGCTGTCGTGGGCTCAAATTCCCCCGAGGCCGCCGATTTTTAAATAATTGGCTTTCGTTAGAAGGGATTGATTCGAAATGCTCAGCAACTATATCGACTAAGCCGCCTCAGACATTGGATTTTAAATGGAGACAAAAGTTGACAAAAGGTCATTTTGCAGCTTTCCTTGCACAATATTGTGCAATCTGACGGCCGTTAAAAAAATTATGTGAAAATCACTGCATCATGACAGCAATCAACTTCCCAAGGAAAAATGTTCTGTCAGTGGTCCTCTTTGTCGAGGAGAAACCCTTTGATCGGGCAATGAAATCTGTCGCGCGGAACCACGCTACTTGGTTAAGCTGTTTTTATTTTAAAACGGGTTCCCACAATGCATGAGACAGACCAACGGCCTGACGAGCTTTTCCTCCCGCTAAGAAGTCTCCGAACTAATTGACTAGCACATGTGAAAATGCACCAAATACTAGTGACACTAAAACGGCATTAGGCACCCGGTTTTTTAAAACCTGTGAATGACATTGACAGTGACAAGAGGAAAGAATTGCAGTGCTTTTGATGCGGCATTTTGCGTCCGAAATAACAAATCATCTTCTGCTCGCATGCATGACTATTGCTTGGCGATTAAGAGAGGCACCCATCGCAGGTAGCCATGTGCATCCTAGACAGTGGACAGGGACAAAACTCGAATTTCTGACACCCGATCCTCTATTAAAGATGAAGAGATTTCAGTCTCCATCCTCTGGAGGGCATGAACCAACATGAAAACATGTCTAACGGAAGTGAAGAAGACAACGGCCAATTCAAATGGGATGATGGCGTATGGTGAACGCTGTTCGGCATTAATGCCAAGCGCCTGGGTACATGGTTGCATGAACACCAAATTGCTATCAACCGCAACGACAAGTTGATTTTGGTTTATGGTCACGTGCAACAGCTGAACCACAATTTCGCCTTTGAGAAAAAGAGGGTGATTGACCGAGCCAATGAAAAGATGGCCAGACTGGTGCTCGAGAGTTCGTTCTCGACTGGCACACTCAACCGATCTATAGACTTACATACCGCCTACCCGGCGCTTCGTACAAGGCTCGGATCAGTTCGGCCAGGGCCACTAAGGTAAACGAGCACGCGAAACCGAGAGCCCATGCTCGCGGAAAAGTGGGGTGGCGGCCGATGGTCGATCAAAGTAAAACTGTCTCACCAATGCGCCCGTAAAAAGGAGAAGAACTCACGAGAGCAGCAACGACTGATAAGTCCGCTGATTGACGTGGGAGAGGCCAACAGGCACGCTGCCTTGCCTAAACCTACGACGGCTCCAAAGGGGACAGCGGTCACGCGAGCACGCCGGCGTTCAACCTCGGAGAGGTCTAAGGAAGTCAGCAGCGAACGGGCAGGTCAAAGTTTACGCATCCACCATGGATACGAGGCACGCGGCAAGACTGACTAACTCAAGACCACCAGCAGCAGCAGCAAGCACTATAATCTGATGATGGAAGCGAGACGTTTTTCGAAACGTCAGTACGAATACAACTTGGTCCATTAACTCGCCCCCTCTTCTTCTTCTTCAGTAGATGATAAACGCGATAAGATATCGGGACCTCGAATCTTTACGCATATATATATATATATATATCTATATATATCTATATATATATATAAACAACGAGCCCGTGGCCCAATGGTATAGCGTTCGACTCAATTACCCAAGGTCACGGGTTCGAATCCCAGGTGTGCCACACTTGGGATTGGGTATGACTGGCTGATGACGGCTAATAAGCCAGAAATGGCCATTCCGGTCTCCCTTGTCTTTGTCGGTTCTACTTAAAAATTATATGCTTCACGTCGCTACGCGACCGCCTGCGAGGGCTCTAATATGAGCTCCAGGGCACAACGGAACATGCATGTTCCTCAAGCAGATCGGTGAGCCACACACTATCATCATATTCCCGATCGCAACCGACAAAACAACGAGCCCGTGGCTCAATGGTAGAGCGTTCGACTCAATTACCAAAGGTCACGGGTTCGAATCCCAGGTGGTCCACACTTGGGATTGGGTATGACTGGCTGATGACGGCTAATAAGCCAGAAATGGCCATTCCGGTCTCCCTTGTCTTTGTCGGTTCCATTTCTTATATATATATATGCAGAGAGGAGACACGACAGAGAATATGGGTAGATTGATACAGTCTGTTTCTGGCTTATTCTGCTTATATATATATATATATATATATATATATATATATATATATATATATATAAATTTCAATTAGTACGCTCTGATCCGCTTGGCTTCTGTGAATAACTTTACCCTATCATTAATGATAGAAATTCTGAATATGTGGCTACGCAGTCCTCAAAGCGGCCAATTGAATTGCAAAATGGACATCCAAAGAAATTTAAGTAGAAGTAAACCATTCTCTTCAATTCGGGTACTCCAGCTTGTCACCAGGCTAATAGGCAATTCTCGTGAAACAGTTATCTTTTAATCGTGCTTAACGGAATATTTAATTGTTGCCTACCGTTTATGCCAATGGGCGTCAACCGTAGTCTGTTTCTTCTTCCGTGCCGGCTGCGCCCGTTTTCACTTGACCTCGAGAAACTTGTATGTAGCTTTTGCATCGATATGCCTGTTGTTGCATGCCTCGTCTGAATGCATTGCTGTCACGAACTTTCAGCCATTCTTTGTTGGTCAGGCGCCAACTATGCCTGTTTTCTTCCATGAAATATTTACCTTGTGTTCATGACTACCTGGGATAAATCGTCTCCTCACAACTAACCGGTGTTCATGTACACGTGTGAAGATTTTCCAGCTTGGCTGCAGGAGATTGCGTTGAAATATCCTACCCTGACCTTAGGTTTGCAATTCGAATATGCAAAGTAGTTGTAGGCTTGTATACTACCTTTGTCTATTTTTTTTCAGCTGTTTTTGGACTATCTCAGATACAATCTTCGCACAAGAGGGAATGCGCAAATCGATCGGCTTTGGCGTCTTGATGGTCGTAGCTATGGAAACACCTTTTCCCCGGTTTAATCGTTAGCGCCACACCCCCCGATGAACAAAGTCAGGAGGATATCAATTTTTACGGAATAGTTTAAAGAGGAGGAGGATTTTTTTTCCTAGGAACTCTGGGCCTTAGCTCGACTACGTAAGCTGTTGACAAAAGTACTTTTGTGTTAGGTGAGATGGTTGCTCGCAGAATGTACGATGACCTCAGAGTATGCATCTTTGCGATACGTTGAAGTCTGCAGCATTCCATTAGTTTTTCTGGGTATGAGTACATCTAGGAATGAGAATTGCCCATACACAGTAGATTCCCTATCTCTTGAAATATCGACTGAAATTCTTAAATTTATTTTGATTCGAACCAATTACTCAAATATATTTGTAAGTTTGGTTATCCTGCAACCTTCAGCATGTCGGCTTTTGAACGAGCTTCTTTCTGACCGCCCGCACGACCAAGATTAAAAAATCAGCCTACTGCTGGTAGCTGAAAAGCCTGTGCTCCTAATGTGAAATCACTTCTTTGGGCTCGTGACACCGGTATTGCCTGAAATCCACGCAAGCATTTCACGGATTTTCCACAGCTCTGTTAAGCATCTACGGCAGCTTCGCTTAATCGTTATCAATTATGGGTTTTCGCATATTTTCTCCCCTTATATAACCAACTTATACAATTTCAGCATGATCTACGTAGGCAGTATGTAAATCCGTAGAACTCTACGTTTTAAGGTCGGCCTGAGTTTCTTTTACATGGGCAGCTCTGTTGAGGTTGACAACCATGGGTGGAGAGTAGCCTTGCACCGCCTTTGAATCGAAACTCGTGTTTCGGAGACCATCCATTGACCCTTCTGGTCTGCTCCCTATTTATTTTTTAGGTGCGTCTTCGGGATCTGTGGAAACTACCTTACTTCCTGCCTTACTACAAGTTTGCCTTTGCTAAACACTGGGACCTGCAGCAGACGCGCTCGGATGCGAATCAATGGCGTAAAGTGCGCTCGGAAAGGGACTTGGAGTTGGCGCGTATGGCAGTTCGTGAGGCGGTTGGTCCACGGTGAAGCCTGCCACGTCCGTTTAGCACAACGCCACCACCAAACAAAACCCTACTTCCTCCCAATTACCGAATCTTTTTTTAAAGACGCGGACTATGTGTGCATCCATCTTTCTGAGTCTTTTGATATGACCGTCAATTAGCCATTCTTCCCTTATTTTTGGGCAGCCTTTCGGTCGACACCGGAACCTCTCGATAGCCATCTCCCTCGCCTTTTGCACCGTGCCTTGAGTTTCGTGTGTCATGGTGGAGATGCCGACCGCTGGAATTTGATTGTATTCATCTGCCAAGCTTTCTGCATTACTGAGTGCTAATCCAAGCCAATCGTGATGGACGAGTTTCGTTTCATGCGACTTTTTCTTGTAGTGGTTTATTATGTAGCAGTGGTTCCGTAAAACACTCCACTGGGGAGAGAGCTCATTGATCCGAAGAAGAGGCTGCGATCGCTGTAGCCTAAAGTTTATTGGCCTGACGTTTCGGATTCTCATTCCAACCGCTCATCAGAGACTCTCACAGAGAAGGGCACTAGAGACGTAAAGAGCGCGGTTGCCAGACCACCACTTGCCTGCAATTATTACCAGCACTCATGTTCATCGCCGAGATCGTAATTGCGGTGATAATTATTTATTGGTCCGTACCCGAGTAGTTAATGCCCCTGATTTCATCACCATTATTGACTCTTGGCGTGACCATTACTCGGCCATTCGATTCGCTGTCTGATGTGCCCTCCCCGCATGCCCGGACAAAATCGCTCTGCAGAATATGGAGGCGTTGCGCCCACTTAGTGGGGCGCCGGGCTGCCGTTGTTTAAAACAGTCTTACTATCAGGTTACATTGTCCGAGGGTTGGTGTATTCTAGTGTGGTATAATAAGCTGACTGTTTGAAAGTACGCTTTGCAGACGGCGAAACAGTAAGGCCAATTACATTTCGGGTGAATAACCTCGACGCAGAGGGGCGTTGATCAAACGCCCGGCTACGTCTTCAAACTGAGCAGTAGTTCCGGGGTACGAACCTGATGATTTCACCCCATTGCATCGGACTATCCTGTTTAACGTAGACGTGATTACCGCATCTCTGCTGTCTCTGTTTAGGCAGGCGAATTAAAGTCTGATTCGATACGGTTTTCGAGCATCTCCAGTATGATTCGGAAATTCCTTGATCTTGTACGGTACAGAGTGCATCATTGTACGGCGCATCTCCCCGAAATGCCCATCTCACTAAGCACGAACGTTATTATTTGCTATCCAGGTTACCCGATATCTCCTGGGCGTCAAAAGTGGCTAGTTATGACGACCAAACGAATGGACACAACAAACTTGCTAACCCTTTATTCTGACAATAAGCTCCCGTTGCATACATATCGAGATGCTCGCCTCGTTGTTGTTCCAGACACCTGACTTAAAATTCCAATGAAAATCTGCCAGAAACTCACGTAGGTCACTCGATTGAAAACAGTTGTTTTTTGGCAAGAAAAAAGTATATGGACGGCAGACCACAATAGTTGTAACGATAAGGATCGCACGAATGCCCACATGTACGCTTCTCATTTACTCTAGTTCCTCGGAACACAGGTGGAACTTTACCAAGAGTAAGTGGAGTACCAAGTAGTTCGGAGTTGGCGAAGCCTCGGTTCTGGTGGAATTTAGTGAATTTCTCACCGGTTTAAACCTAAATGTTGCTGAATACATGGTTGAGCTTGTGCAACTAATGTCGGCGGATGACATGCACACTGTATTTCGGCAAGATTCCAATTTTTGGACACTGTTTGCCGTAGTGGTGGTATTTCGGACATTTCCGCCTTTTGAAGTTTCCAAATTGTGTATTTCACTTACCACCACTGGCATAGTTACGCACGCGTCACTTCTAGCAAACAAATTATCAAGAATCACGATTTTTTGAGGAATGAATATGCCAGTATCAGAGGTTAACGAGACTCGTTCGAGTATGGTTGACCGGCTATCGTTTTTGGATTGGGTTTTAGCTCGAACGGGAATGATAACAGAATAACCTTTCATATTGACGGTTACACTTCTCTCATCGACCTCTGCCGAAATCCACAATATAGTTGAATTTCTAAACCCCAAACCCCCTCTGTTGTTGAAGGATTTATTATTTGCAGCACGTAAGACTGTTTATTTTCCCGTTACTTGTGAATGATGGCTGCCCCAGTATCCGCCACGCTTGGCAGCAACAGCTGGCAGACGCTAGGCGGCTTTGCCAGAGCCTACTGTCCACCTGGGGGGGGGGGGGGGGGGTGGGGGGGATAACCAGGTCCCATGACCCGTCACTTTCCACACCATTTCCTGCTCTCTCACTTTGCCTGCGAGCTGTTTCTTAATACTCGCATCCCACTAAGTGATTAATTTCCGAGGAAAGTAATTATAAACAGTTTTAAACCTGTAGTATCCACCGGAAAGCACACAGGGAATGCTGGGAGACCTATTGATAAGCCGAACCCCTCACAGCGGTAGGGATGATTTATGTGGCCGCCTATATAGGACATAGGACTAAAAACGTCCTGCCAACTTAAAATAGGTGGCCTTGCGACAAATTTCGGGAAGGATAACTATTCCGATGTTTTAACCCTAACACTATCCCTGAACAGAACATAATCTTAACCCTCGCTCTACGATAAACCTGAGCCCTGCAGTTAACACGAACCGAAACCTCAACCTTTAACATAATCTTAAACCTAACCTCAACTTTGATCTTAACGCCTGACTTAAGCCTAACCCTCGCCTTAATCCTAATCCTAATTTCCCCGGAATTTAGCGCAAAGTCATATGTGTTGTGGGTGGTTCCTATTCGAGACGGGAGCTCCGAGATAATAGAGGACGCCCGTATCTTGGTTTGCAATCACATTGCCAGGGTGAACGTCACGTCCAAACGATTTCAAATAATCCGACAACAACCGATAGAGAAGAGGTCCATGGACCCGCCGTATAAAGTGAGACTTTAGCCTCAAACTTAAACCTCACCTTAAGCCTAAACCTAATTTCCTCAGAATTTAGCGCAAAGCCACATGCATTGTAGGTGGTTCCGATTCCCGTGTCATGTTTAGGTGGCCACGCAAGTCACGATTACCCAGCTGTGTTCTGCAGTGGCAGAATATCGATGAAACACGTGCTTAAGATTTTTGTGCTTTTGCTGTCAACATAGTGTAAAATGTAACCTCTGTCTATACTAATGGCAGCTTAATGAATATTCCGCGGTTATTCCGCCATGGGAGAAAGACTTTGGTCCCAATATTCATATAAACTGTCGATCTATGCCGATAAAGGTTCTGATACTGATTTATTCCCAGTTGGAGATTAAGTTCTGAGGAAATTTAAAATCACACATGGAGAACTCTGTGCAGACCTCTGAAGAGCCGAACCCCTCGGCGCTTTGTCATGCAGTTGCAAAATGGCCGTTAAATCCGTGTCTGGGTTTTCAACTAGTGCCTGTGCCTGCGGTATGTTGTAATATTTAACAGCTTTATAAATCTTACTTTTCTTACTCCAAATGTATTCCCATTTTCAAATGGATCTGAGGTCTCAATCTGAACAGCAAGGCGGCAAGATGTTTCTGTTCCACAGTTCCTGCTCCAGCCCAATTCTTAATGCCTCACTAAATCTGCTGGTTACGCATTCCAAAACGGTGTGCACTGCTGGGCTCCTCTCTCTCGCTCGTTCTTAAGTGATAGCAAAATACTTCTTCAATTTACTTCGTTGTGGAACGCTCACCGATTGCTAACTGAACTCAATCGTCCCATTCTGACTTGGGGCTCACTCTCGAGCCCGCCAGCAGCCGCATAGAGGCTAGAAGCAGCCTAGGCTGACGAATATTGCTGGCAAAGACAAGGGAGACTGGGATGGCCATTTCTGGCTTATTAGCCGTCATCAGCCAGCCATACCCAATCCCAGGTGGTGCACCACCGCAGGATCGAATCCGTGACCCGTTGACCAGCAGTTCAACGCTCTAACCATTGAGCCACGTCTTTGCCGGTAATATTCATCTACCCACTACTTAAATTGCTGTTGACAGTGTTTAATGAGAATTTTCGTTTCGTCATTATCAGTAGGCAAAAACCAAACGACTGGGGAGGATCGAACCTCGAATAAAGGGAAGGACATCCAGCACGCAGCAGAACCAAAATTACTACTATGGTCATCCGGTGGTATGAGGAAGTCCTAAATTAACTCAGTACGCCGGAAGAATGGTCCATCCTTGTGGTTTGCCTGCGCTTAAGCTTTCATACGCCAGTGCCCACGCACCTGACAAAGAAGGCCTGAAACCGGAAGCTTTAAAGCTCTCTGTCCTGCATTATTAATGTTTCCGAGGCGACGGAGCCTATTACCGCAGTGTTATGCGTCAACATCGCTAACTGACCAAATTAAACTATGCGCAGTCTAGTCGATGTTACCAATGGCCAGCTGAACTATAGCGAGCAACTTGGTTTTGTTCGACAGTCTACATGCATTTGCTGCCAATTTGAATGCAGGTGTCGAGCTGAACGGTGGCTCAACCCTCGGTTCTGCGTACATACTCGGTTGTGGTTTCGCGTGATAAGTCAGCAAAAATAGTT
Source organism: Schistocephalus solidus (assembly GCA_017591395.1). Taxonomy (NCBI): domain Eukaryota; kingdom Metazoa; phylum Platyhelminthes; class Cestoda; order Diphyllobothriidea; family Diphyllobothriidae; genus Schistocephalus; species Schistocephalus solidus. The sequence continues at coordinate 108,221 of WEDG01000071.1, read as the reverse complement.
ATCTACTCCCGCGGTACATATCATGGCGCCCATCCATTCCGTCGCAGTGCTGGTTTGCTGGGTCACCAGCACGGCATCTTTACCCATCACCCATGTGTCAAATCGACCAGCCGGTTGAAAATTTTGTAGTTTTTATACTTAACCGTTGTCAATGGACTGTTTAACATGTCTGAAAACTCACACCAATGAACTACCTATTCCAGTTGATCAAATCTTCCCCTTCGTCCTCGCTATAATATAAAAATCTTGGTGTTCTGGTGTTAGACGCTTTTCCCGAATGCTACGTAAAACATAAGCCAACTATAACATTTTGTGTTGAGCACTCGCAAGGTTTCTGCCGGGTTTTGTGTTTTAAGGCATAATACGTGCAGCAGTTCTAACGATTTAAACGCTCTTGAAAGAGGTGCTTTATCTTCATGACTAGCTTTTCGAATGAATATTTTATGACCAGTTAACAGCGACGCAGATGTGCCTATCTTAGCACGTGAACGGAAGGACGACGGAGGGAGAGTGGTTGGATATCAACAAGAAAACGTCGACTTGGGGAAGTAGTCGTGTTGGGATAAGAATTTACTACCTAATTTTTCTTATTTATTCTCTGGTAGGTCATGGGGCTAGGGACATGCCAGTTGCTCCGCAATACAAAAGTGCAGAAGTGCAAATATTTCCCTGCATATGAATTGGAAAGATCGGTATCCCAAGAAATATCATAAGAAGGCGAATAGGTTTTTTTGGACGAACTAAGAAACTGTATAGGTAAGTGTTCTACGCTGGCTCCCCAGATCATCGTCAGACTAGAGTAAATGTGCGAAAATTTAAATTAAGAAAGCGCTTCCTAATCGGTACTCATTTAGTGTTAACGTAAACGAGCGGCTACTGTATGCGTCCATCTTTATTGATGGGTTATCGTCTCTGAGATGTTTTGTACACGGCATCTAATTCAATGTACCGATTTATGCATGATTTATTGGAGCGCATGGCCTCAAGAAACATTCGGCTTTTCTTGGAGGTGCAGTCTCCGACGATGCGAGCTTTGTCCCAGGCGAAGTGTGCCCTGTATCAAGGCTGTGCATGGCCACTTTGGGACAGACGGTCACGCCTTAAGGGTAAGCACTATGAGAAAATAATTCATATAGATAATTTAGCTCGACACAGTAGCTTTCCTCGTCAGAGCAATGTGTTTTTGCTCGGTGCAGCAAACAGTTTACGGTACTCCTCTGGTGAGAGAGTGGACTGCTGCTCTTACTGTGTATAATTACTTCCGCGTATGTTTCTTTGCGGTAAACGGGTGTGTGTAATATTCCGTCAGTCTTTCGCTGTACGAGAACATCCAGAAATAGGAGTTTATCGCCAACCTCTTTCTCTAGTGTGAATTTTATCACCGGAATGGTTGATTTGATGTTCTTGTGGAGTGTTTCTAGTTGTTCCTTTCTAATGACAACAAACCTGACATCTACATTGTGCAGCGACAACTTAGGGTTAACTAATGGAAGAGCCATAGATTCCAATTGCAGCATTGTCAGTTCAGCAAAATGCCAGGTATAGGTGATCCCATTGGAGCTGCTTTTAGTTGTTTGTAGCATTTGTGATCTGACGAATAATTGGTTTCTAAACAAAGGTCTATGAGTTCAAGCAAGGCAACTGCGGGAAAATCCGTGTCCTAGGACTTAAGGACTTCCTCTCGCTTGCCGATGTCGATGTGAACAAGGAAACGACATCGACGGAGACCATTGTCTTATGAGCGGAGATTGTGATTTCTCTTAATATCTCTAGAAACTGCATAGAGTTCTGATTGAAAGTTTCACACTCTCTCGTAAGTGGGTGCAATTGCCGAAATAGCCACTTAGTAATTTTGTGCACCGATTCATATTGGGATTAATGTTTAGGAACTTAAGGCAATCCATAGATCCTGGTAATAAGTGGTTCGGATTGCCTCAAGGGTGTCGCAATTTCTCCTGACAGTTGCATGGTTCATCTAAGACGCCTCAGCACTTTGTCAATAGATGAGTTTAAGTCCCTTGGTAGGGTCCGTAAAAATAGAGCTATAGGTTAAAGCTATCTTCTAATTGTGACAGCATCTTCTGCTTGTAGACTGATTTGTTAACTTTCGCAGTTAAGTTTCCTTTGTCTGCGGAGAGATTGAAAAATTCTTGGTCAGCTTTCCGATATTTTAATGCTCTCTTTTCTTCAGATAATAAGGATGAAAAATGATACCGATCTTTTCATGCATGGACAGTGCTGTTTCGGATTGTAAACCGCTCATCTTTAGCGAGGTTTACTGTTGATATGATGGATTCCAAGTATGCAAGAAAATCCAAATAATTTGAATCAGAAAGGTTGGATTTTATCCCTTTTGAAAACACTTCTTCCCCTTTCTTGTAAGGACGCTAGATGACGAATTTACGACTGCTGAAGACTCCGGTTCCAAATAAGCTGACTGAGAAATAGTCATCCATTTTTGTCTAAAAGTCTCCCATTCTTTTTTCGTTCCAGTTCTGATACATAGGTAATTGTTTCGTGTAGGGATACAATAACGTGTAAAAGAAGGCTATTATGACAAAATTGTACATGTTCCTGCGAAAATCGGAATTTTGCATTTGATAAGGGGCATCCATTATGAACGCTCCAAACACGCGAGTTGCAGTTCAAATGCCTAGGTTAAGTCTAACGGCGGGCTTCACCCGCATAGATATTCGTAGAAACATTTTTATTTCGGCATTTGTGCAGAAGTGTTAATGGTCCTCACATTAAACTTTCGCCAATTGCAGAAATAAGTAAGAAATTAATTTCAATGATGACCTTAGTTACCGACGTAACAAATTCGTTCACAATGTTTAAGCTTTCAGCAACCACTGTGTAATCGAAATGCCGAACAAATTGAAATCACTGAAGAATACGTGCACAGCACGACTAGCAAGGGTTATGCTTTGAGGACCCATAATGACCACGGAAATAAGCGTGTTACAAGTCCAATCGTGTCAGTAAAGATGAGGAAAAAGGAAAAAATGCACGAAAACTCCAACGGTGGGGACACTAAAGCACTCCTATCAAAACTTTTTTAGCGAAATTCCTGCCGGTCAAGGTAGGTTATGTAAGCCCCTGCGTTTACATTATGCTTCTTGTATGTTATATGTGTTTAAGATGTGGTTCGGTTTATTATTTCATGGCTGCTGAAAGACGCCCTCTGTGTGGTAACTACTACTCTCATATAACGACAGGCACAACGTTTTATGGTGATGTTTGATATTCAAATACCTTCTACGTCTTAAGAGGTACTTTTTTATTTTCACGCTCAGTTTCTTTGCTATACAGGGCTAGGAGACAAAATTGGCTGCAAATCTATTCCTTTCGGGCGTTTTCTTGCACACAATTTGCTGATTTTCCGCGGTGAAGCTCCTCTTGTAAAACCTCTTATTTTCACCGTTCCCGTTTTACACGTTCATGGCTAAGAGTAGCTTGCATAACCTACCTTTGCCATTCTGTTTTAAAGCCGAAGCTGCACATAATTTCACAAATCACACAGAATTCAAGCTGTTAGGAGAGTCTGTTCTGGGTCGATGTTATATTGGTTGCCCAGTAAATGTTTTGGTGAGAAAGGAGGGCTTACAGTATCTGATATTTCGACAAATTGGCAACATGTTTTGCATTCGCGCAGGCTCTCAAGTGTATCCGAATTAAATAACAACCATTTAAGTGCGCCTGCGTTGGCAGATGCCATCGTCGGTTGTGCAGACTGGGCTTTCCTAGAACTAAGGACTATGAGTCACGTTGCATAGCAGCTTCCTTCGATACCACAACGTAGCTAGGATTTGATTTCATCGTCACCCAAAGGCATTTTTCAAATGCATCGTTTAATTCGTATTTATTTGCAGATTACTGTTGTTTTTGGAAGTAGGTTGCGTGAACAAACTGTAGGTACGAATTTTGTTTTGAGTGGGTCAAGATTTCCAGCTGACATCTACCTGGGACAACTTTTCCAACCCCCCGAATGGAGTACGAGCAAGACCTTTTTTCAATTGTGGAGTAAAAAACTCGTGGAAGCAAGTTGTTTTTGCCTATGATTTTCTTTTCAAGAATTGGCTTACTAGGCACGTTGTTTAGTTATCTGCTTAAAGTTATCTGCTGTTAGACGGGCATTGTATTGAACAAATCCTTAGCAGCATCTCGACTGTTGACAACCACACATATCATCGTCATACTGTCTGCAAAATCATCTATTCTAGACCTGACAGGACTTTCTGCCGTAGATTAGCCATGCATATATCGTTAGATCTAGGCCAAGCGGACTTGCCATATCCAATCGATAATTTTCTTTCTAGATACGGCCATAGTCGAATAGCCATTGAAAAACAGTGGCTATAATGATGAAGCCTTTCATTCTACATTGTTGCGTGTTCCTGAGAGGTATTAAGAACTAGAGGCCTCGGTTGCAAATACAGATAATACCTCTGGAGCTTCCAACACAAGTGACCACACTTTGCCAGCCTAGCCAATCAGCTCTACGTGCCTTTTTATATGAAAATTCAGAATTATCTAAAGATGCCTGTATGACAAAAGTTATAATCTAATCTGCGGATTTTTGAAAACTGAGTAAAAACCCTGCATATTTAAATAAATTCAAGACACCTCAAAAAAGGGGTTAATTTGTGAGCCGAACTCTACTATATCCCTAACAGCAACCAGCAAGAACGCATTTTTGCATGTAGATGAGGGCGAGAAGTTCACTGTTCGGCTGGGATACGAGCTCCGTGCTTCTTTTTTTACCGGAACTTCGAAATAGCCTGCGTTTTGCAATATTTATTTATTTGCAAAATATTTTGTATGGCCGACAAGTCCCAGATTTCGTTTTAGGCAAGTGCGAGCAACCACATCGTATTAAATTATGTTTTTCAGATTTTGTGATTCTGTGAACCACATGGATGCCGGATGTTTTTTGAAAACTATGTGAAACTAAGCTTTTTATCGTTTCAACTGTATTCTGAAAAGATAATTTGATTTTTGTTAAAGGTATTTTATGAGCTGGCTCTTACTACCCGTGTGCCGGGTAAACTGCCTTCAAATTATCAACAATAATGGCTTACAACAAGCGTAAATGCTTATTTAGCATAATTTTGTCAAGAACGCTCCGAAAAAGGAGTCTGTAATCTCCAAGACGTGATGTGTAATGCCTGATTCCTAATCATATTACAATCAGACTAAAGTGCTTTTTTTAACAGAAACTTTACTTGGCACATTCAAGCTCTGCCGTCTGTTCTTTACTCCACAGCTGGCCTTGGAGGCATCGATCGGTGTCTCTCAGGTGCAAACATTTGCTCGTTAAACATGTCATTAACTAAAGGACTTGAGAATGTGTTGATTTTGTTCCCCACATAAAGAAGATTTGTATGGGCCGGCATCTCCGAATAAGAAGTGCCCGGTTGCCTGCTGAGAACATCAAAATGTTTGTTCATCTGCGTTTTTGGACTAGGAAGTCCGGAATCAGTTTGAAAAAATGAACAATAACTATGTCTCCTAACCCCTTTTCAGCTAGCCAGTGAACGACATGCTGCCTGCCCGAAAATGAGCGCATGGAATGGTTACGCTGCTGAGAGTTCGATGTTCCCTTCGGAGTTGCCAACGACTGATGGTTCCTGAATGAGGTTCCTTTTACATTTAATTTAGTCTTCTATTAAATTGAGCTCATTAATCGGAGACAGATGGCAACCTTCAACAAGAAAATCTGGTTTTCAACTAGACTCCAACGTTTATTTCTACCAAATTTTCTTTTTATTTTCACCAACTTACACTCTATAGATAATGCTCAATTCTGATTGGTTAATTAAATTGTCCACAGAACTCATTCACAGACAGTATACGCGAACATAAACAATTTGGGCGATTTTTCCTCATTTGGCTTACACAGCTAATATGCAGTCCTCACTCCAGCTACCTCCTCGGACAATCAACAGATTTATGGAAAAATCTATCCCATAATTATTTTTAAATTTATCTTTCTGTTTGATCTATGTCAATCCATCTGCAAGTCCGTCACTTACCTCACTAATTTTCCTAATGTTGCAAGGCATTGATTATGACTGTCTACCTATATATCTATAGTGCCTACTCTTTCAAGGGCATTTATGCAACTCAAATGTGCCCCATAATTTTAAATATTGATCCCAGGTTACAAACGTGGCGATGTTGTAAACGCTCACCTCACTCATCGCTCTCGTTTCACGTTCTACCATCTTAGGACACACATCCAGCTGCATAGACTGCTATACGCTGGTGGCGGCATGCGCAGGATCGGAGGTTGTGAAAGTTTTGAGCGGCTTTGCAAAACATGAGACAAGTGATTTTCAAAATTGCTTATCGAAAACGCAACTCGCGATGCACTTCAGCTTCTCAATTACCTCTTTTGTTTTTCCCTGGCATAGTGATGGAAGATAAAGCTTTCAACATCTTAAGCCTAGTTCGTAGTTGCCCATGGTACTAAGATGAACCACGGTTGCTAGATATAGATGTAGATTGATGACAGGAACAATGATACTACTCTCATTGAACTTGGATACAGGGTATTTAGAAGTGGTCACCTTGAAACAATAATTCAATACCTCAATTAGTATACATATACGTGAAGTTTTCCTTAGTAGTTTACACGCGGAAAACATTAGCAGCATATTGTGCTCCTCGCCATAAAACAATGCACCCGAAAATGCCTGAAGAGATTAATTTCTTTGACACAATGAAAAAATGTTGGCGGCCTTAGTGGGATTCGATGTCACGGTGGTAGAAGCAAAGATTATTTATGGTCAACGCGCTAGCCACCTAAGTTGGAAGCCTCACAGGGAGCTGTGAATTCAACCATATTTGGGTCGAGTTACTGGCTTAGCCCGGAAAAATAACTCATAGCAACAGGTGTATGCCAACCGTGTATCCCAGGTTGCGGACACGGTTTTCTGACAGATCATATCTTCAGTTGACAGCTTGGCAGTAAATAAATAACACGTGTTAATTTCATGTTAGCAATAATGATGGCCTAGCAGGGTCTTAACAATCATACTGGATGCATGATGAAAGGGGCAAAAAAAACGAATGGACTGGCACTGAATATAGCACACACATCTGAGGATGCTGTTGCATCAACGTGAGAATCGAATTTCGGTATTTACCAGGAATTGGTCCCAGAGAGACTGGCAGTGCGATGTTAACTTAAAGTTACGTTCGTTTACAACTCCAAAGAGTCTGCTAAATAAGCTTAGAAAAGTGGCCATCTGTGCAGTTAACACCAAGTCACGCAACACCTAAATAATGATTTTTCCGTATAGATCCTGATTTCAGACAAGGAATTGTGACCAAGCGGGGGAATACACCGCTGGTACAGGAAATGTGCCCAACTCATGAAATGTTTAGATCTACATTTCACTTGGTATTATGTAACATAATTGGAGTTGTTTTGTTTGTCGATTGAGTGGATTTGACGCACAGGCAACTGTTTACTAGGGAAGAGTTCATTTCACATCTGTAAGGTGAAAGACGAAGAAGCCAGGTTGGGGCGAGATCCAACACCTCTTGATTTCCAATTTATTTCCCACCCCATGAAAGTGTACATTTCATAATCACCTGTTTGGGCACGTTATACCATAGATACAAATTAATAACTTACTGCTGGTAAATGGAGGTTGAATTTTGCGTCCATGAGAATCAGGTGAAAGCAAGTAAGAAAAATTCTCTTGTTTTCAGGAAAATTAAGCCTTATTTAGTTATAAAAGTTCAACTTTGCAAATGAATGGTGTAATCACACACCGAGGAGTAGAATGCGTAAGAAAATATATATTGAGTATCCACGATGTGGTGTTACTTTTATGCGTTACTGTTCTGTCTAGACAGTTTCTATCAGCAGTGGACGTCAAAATGTTACGAAAATTAACTATGTGAATATTGTCGCGTGCGTCAATTACACGTATTTTCAATATTAGTAAGGTAATGCATTATTAATGGTCGAATCATGCCCCAAGATAATCAGGGTGGACCCTAACGTTTCACGAGTTAGTAAGATGTCTTTTTTTATTTATCATACGCTAAAAACGATGATTAGATGTCCATTGGAAACATTCACAGGGAGTATTTGTTCCTTGTGTAAACCATGTAGAGATTTGAACACTGCCCACAATTGGCTATAACCAAGATATTTTTAAGTTGAAAATCCATTCGAGAATTTTACTTCGTAAGAATTATATAAGGAACAGGTCGTCATTAGGGAAAAGCATTTACCTCCGCGATGAGTCTTCATTTTAGAGAAGGCTGTGAAGTCAACCCAGATGGCCATATGTGGAAAGAACTTTCCAATAGAGCACATTGCACTGACTTTAACCTTCAAATCTGTGAATGGTTGATGGACTGAATTGGCATCACCTTTGGGAGAGTGGCCAATCTGGTGGTTGACTACGAACCACGTCAACAGCAAGGTGTCCATAAATATTGTGACTACAGCGGCTTTTACTGACACCAAATATATTCCATAATTTTACACGAAAATTCTCCTGTTCATCGCTTTATACAGGTATGGATCAAATAACGTTGGCAAGTATAATCTGCATTTTAAGACAAAAACAAGCCTTGCCACACAATTTAATCGATTTTTATTCTTGCAAACAACCGCGATAGTATTCCTACCAAAAATCGTTTTCGACTTTTCAAATGGAAGGGGCACAAATAAACTATGATTCTTCCAATACAAGCTTGAAATCTTTTTTCTGCTGAATAAAAACTTCGAATAAAACTACTAAAAACAACCTGGCTACCTCCATATCTTACAAAATCTATGCTGTTTTAAATGTAAATGGATAGTCAACAAAGTAATAAAACTTTGTAATTGTCATTATATTGCACTATTTTTTCCTCACTATTTATGCCTCTATCCATATGCACCTTTAGCTTGTGCCTTTTATCAAGGAGTATTCATATGGCCTCTAGCTAAAATAAGATATCTTAGTACAAATTAAGTATTTGTAGTCTATATATCTATATTTATAAACCAAAATATACTTGCTATTTACGATGGATCATTTTCTACTGTTATAAGACTCTAAAGAACGCAGCATGGACTGTGTTTGATTAACATGAATTTTCATGAAGAATTCATAGTGTTCCGTGTGTTAGCAAATCAGCTTTACCTGCTGATCAGTATACATTAAAAAGGGGCCGAATTTCCTCCTAAAACACACGAAATATTTTGGCTACCTTAAACATTGTGGTTATTTAAACTTCTGATAGTTTACTTGAAACTGGAATTAGTGTTTCAATTTTAAACATGCATGTTTCTTCGAAAGTGCCATACCTCAAGTCGATAGGTTCGTTTGTGAACGCATGGTTTATCTATTGGAAAAAAGAACAGATCGAATAAATTGTCCGACAAACAGTATCTCAAATTTAAGAAAATATTTTGATATCGGGACATAATTAATATCTAAATGGAAATTGGATTAGAGGAACAGGAGGGATCCCATAACTAGATTTATTGGAATGCTGACGTTTCGGAGAACTTGGCCGGCTGACTACCATCAAATCATTAAATGTACCAAATTGAACAGAAATGCCAGTCGTCCTTTAGGTAAAGCTTCACCAGTGTTTTTATTAGATCTCACGGCGTGCGAAGTATTTGGCCATTAACCATTCCCCGAACTTGGAGTCACTTTCAACATCGAAGATGACAGATGGACAAAGTTTGGTGTTTGCTTTTGCCTCCGTTCTTAAATTAACAAACGTCCAGAAGAAGACGAACAATTGGATAGAGCACGAAACCTCTTGGCAACGCAGAACCTTTAGTGAGGAGAAATAGTGAACACTCAAGTGCCTAAAAGCGGATAAAGACGTAAGCTTCCTGCCGGCGGACAAAGATTCTTCCACAGCATTGCGCAAGAAAGCTGGTTACCAGAAAAAATCTCCAAGCCTACACGATGACCAACATTTTCACAAACAACAGTAGCTGGCCTTCCCTAATGAATGTTAACCGAAAATTCGTTAACCTGTTCCCTGGTAGGTTGGAGTACTCAAAGGGACTGTAATACTGAGTATCATGCATTATAGCCCACAGAAAACTCAGTAACAACAGGAGACCCCCTTTGTATAAACTTCCCCTTGGCTACTTGCCAAACTCGGTAATTATTAGTAATTAAGCAGCATGCATTGTATATTGATTTTCAGTGCCCTTAAAGTTAAAATAGATGCTATAGAAAACACTTTAAAAATATCCTTTCTTGCATTCATTTGGTAGAAAATCAGTTCTTCCTTCTTCTTCTTCTTCTTCTTCTTCTTCTTCTTCTTTAAATTCTATAAAATTTTTAAAAATATTTCAGTTCCAGAGCAATTTTGCACTTGCGCCTAGGCTTTCGAAGCAACACCCTTTATGCCTTCCGTTTAGAAGATGAAATATGTTTTACAGCACTTAAAAGTTTGCAATGAACGCAGACCACGTACAGACACAATGCTCAGTGAATAGAAGGTTTACGGCGTTGAGTATGCTCACAATTAGAAATTTAAAAAACCTGCAGACTAATATTTTTCATCCATCAAAATTTCACATAAGCATCACCTGCTACCAAATGCATACAACGAAAAATGTTTTTATGCAATTTTTCTAGAAAATATATTTTACTGTGTTACGACTTAGGAAATCCTTCGAGAGGAACGGCAGAACTTGCGGGCCCGTCCAGCTGAGCAAATACAGTCACCTGGGAGGCTAGAGCCAAACTGTTATCTTGCAACACACGTCGGGGAAATTAGCCGTACATTTGACTTTCAGGGAGCGACCATCTTAAGCGGGAACAAATCAAAGAAGGAACGACAGACTCTTGGGCCGGGGTATTTATGTGTCAAATTCCTCAAGAGACATCATGAACTTCCTGCGGCTCATAAAGTCCTCCGTCATTACCTATGCGAAGGCCAAAGCAAGACGAAAGTTGCACAGACTCACTCGACCGGGGAAATCGAGCCACCAGACCGAAACCCTACCAGAGGCTCAGCCACGCCCCACTGGGGTGGGGACTCGTGACGCAGGCCATTATCTAGCCCACCAAAAGGCGAAGGCAGCATAAAAGATAAAATATCTCAGTCAATGACCTACTAGCTCGGCACGCCAGATGCATTTATGTTGGCTTTTTGCATTGACTATGGTGAGCCGACCAAACCGTCTGAAATGTCAGCCAATCAATAAATCGGTTCCGACGAGCCCAAAACTGCACATCGTTGGTTACCTTAAACGACTGGATATACTTTGGAGAACCTTTTGTGGGGTAACCTGCCAGTATTTGCAAGAGTTGCAAGATAGCAAAGGCGACTGAAAAAGAAAGCGAATCCTGTGAATTTATACCTGTTTGACAGAAAGCATTTAGCCTGAAAATCTTTCCATTGATACAGGTTTTCGTGAAAGGCACTGCGATTGCAACTGACCTAGTAAAAACTAAAATCTTAATGTCAGCTTGCATCGCAAACGTCTACTTTAAAGCAGCCATGCAAATAAACAATCAATGCCAGTGATCTGGGGATGTGAAATGGTTATTTGCAAGTTTTTCGATGGGGGAGGGCATTTAATGACATTTCTCTATAAAACTGAATTTTGTAGCCATTAAAGCGTCTTTGGATAGTTGTTTTCTTAAGTACCTGACCTGTAACTTCTTTGTGGTAACTACAGATACCAATAAAATCGTTAAAATATCTGAATTTACTATTTGAGAACCATAACGTGCGCTAGTGCATCAAGCCTATGGAGTCAACAAGGACCTTTTGGAAGTTGAGCAACCTAAGATATTTAAGCAATAGTAACTAATTTAGTTTACCCTTCATCACTTCCTGAAAGCCCCTAAAATTTAATGGAACGGTTAAACATTTGAATCTAAAGCCCCTCCAGAATTGTACCGTATGGGCAGTATCAGCTGCTAATTCTCCGGTCTACCGATGGCCCTCACTCCAATACTCCGAACCCATGGCAGCACCTTACTGTTAATTTTCGTTGCCTTTTTGCGCAATGGATTTTCTTTGTGGCCTTAGGCTTATGGTTAAAAATATAGTTCGACCGTCGATTACGACGAGGTCCACCGTATGGTCCATGGAAGAGTGGTGCAGGGATGGTGACTTGCGCGTGATGTAGGTTAAAGTGATAGTAGACTTGCGCTGCAGCTACAGAACTCTCTCCTCCCCCACCTGAGCCATGTGTCATGACAGAGTCAAAGAGACTGGAGATGAGAGAGGGCGCAGGTGACTGGCGCAGTCAAAGCCCCCCCTGGGCGAGTACCACCACACCTGGCTCAGATCCCACGGAGAGGGAGTGCTATAAAAGGCCACCTTAAGAAGGAGTCATTGCAGCCTGACTCTCAGTCCGCCGGTCAGTCACTCCACACAAAACACACATTGGGCTGACCACGCGGTTCGAGTTATCCCGTCAGTTGGCAACCTTCCAAGCCACGGCTTATAGCGCACCGTCATAGGTTCAAGCGCGTCAGATTGTTTAGAGTAAGGACAATGCACTGAGTCGTCGACCTCAAGACTCTTGTGAGGGACAATCTGAGGATGCTTAGCTCTTCATTGTGTAAAGGTGCATTCTGCTAAAGCGCCTCATTTTTTGGCTTTTATTTACACAACAAAATAGTACCAGCCTTGCAAACAGCCAATGATAATTCTAGGAGGGGCATCGTTCATACGGTACCTGTGAACTTAACAGAAAAATTGTCCTTTATATTTACTGAGTAAGAAGGGATTGAAATAGCCATTCCTTTGCTATTTACTGTCATCATTTAGTAATATACCGACTGAAAGTTGTGGCCGATGAAGTAGAAACACCCTCAACACCACAGCCCTGCAATCGCAGATCAATGCCTGAATTAGAGTAGGTATTCCTGACAAATTGCTAAACATTTAAGGCCTACTAAGTCTTAGATGAGGAATTTGATCGAGAGTCCGCAATGGTAGATAAATGAGCATGCAGTTTGGAACTCGGGCTAATTGCACATTCCTCTAACTTGATTTTTGGAATTATGGTCCGATAGTGCTTGGCTTCAACTTTTGGAAAAACCATTTTTTAGGATAGTATATAACTAAAAAGATGGCCTACTCAAATAGGACCAAACTTCTCTAATGCTTTTATTTATATAGCTCTTCGCGGTTAGTTGATTAATGCACCCGGCTTAGTTGATAATACTTCAGGAGAATCCCAGCAGTCTTTAAAAGTAACATTATTTTCGGGCAGAACTGTTTTGGTTTTACTTCTTTCCACGTTAATTGTCAGCATTGCAACGTCTGTTCAAATGCAGGAAATGCATTTTGGCTTAACTTTTTACATTTATTCTGGCAGTACAGTCTCAGCGAACGCATATTCCGTTAGTATGAAATGCTCATGAAAGACCTCTTGTTTTGGAATCGAAGATAAATGCAGCCCTGTCCACCTCCTTAAGCGACAAGTTTGCCGTATCTTCAGATTAAAGTGCTTAAGGTAATAGAATTGGCAGAAGCAGCAGAAGCGTTCTCCCGAATTTTTCGCTGGTGGATATTGTTGGTGTTCAAGCTACGGTACCGGTCTTGAAACACTATCCCAAATATACGTACCACTGTTATCGATAAATGGTTTATTTTTCTTAGAAAATTAGAAACAATACCTAGGTGTGTATCAGGAGATGTCTGTATTCCTAAATTCACATGGCCAGTGTTGCAACGAGTCAGTTCGCATGAGGTACACAAATCTTAGCCCCAAATCACTCGGCACGCAAGCAGTCTTAAATAATCCTTAAAAGCCCTCTCACATCTATCCAAAACAGAGCCGGATTATCTTTCTTTAACGACCTATTTTTCAAATTTTGTTAAAGTAAATTTTATGTGCATATCAGATAATGTGACAGACGCTTTTGAACAAGTTCAAATTCATTTTTGTTAACTTCATCCTGCCAGAAATTCTTCTTAAATCCATAGTACAGCTGTAGGTTGCAGGATTAGCAGAACTTTCAAAAAAACATTAAAAAAACTATATCAGAAGTAAAAACAAGGAAATAAAGCAAGGCCTGTTGATAGAAATCGTTTACCGGATAAGGTAAAATGCATCCAGAAATGCAAACAAGTAGAAACATTTTCAAACGTTTTCTACATATACGCATAATTGACAAAAAAGTATGACGAGAAATCAATATAACATTAAATTGCTGCATCAGTTCAGCATATAATGCATTTTTAATCACTTTTGTCCACAAACCTTTTACCTGATTATAAATAGTTCATTTTAATCCTCCATCGAAGGTACTCTGGTGTAGCCGATTAAATAAAAAAGAGGAAGTCACTAAAACTCAGATTGAATAACTGAGTGTACAACTTACTTAATGGATAGTATACCTAGCAATTGTCTGGTGGTATATTCTGATTATAAAACAAAAGTTATCTGACAAACTTCGAGAGAAAGAGTAAAGTTAAGTCTAAAGTTTTCTCTGGTAGGGGCTTCACTGATAGGAAATGAACACTACTCCCACTATACTTTGGTTTCACAATGTATTAAAGACGTAAGCGATAATTAAAAATCAGCGAAACAACTCGTCGGTTGCTAAGAGTATTTGCGACCGTGTGCGAGGCTTATGGGAACCTAAATATCAGGTCCAAATGCCGAAAAAGTATTCCTTTGGAAATGACTGCTGTTGCGGATGCTGAGTTTTCAAACACGCACTACAATTTGCGGTTACCTTCGATGCATTAGGCATGGGCGGAGATGTAGAATTTCGTAAAAACAGCAGGCATCACATTGCGAGGTTTAACTTTACAACTGATATTCAAGTCATACTGCTGTGTGCCTATTCGTGAACTTTGAAACTTTATCCTTGCAGAATCTTGGAAGTAGCAAAGCAGGGCAATTGATGAAGGTGAAATAAGTTACTCCTTTGGCAAAAAAATATTACCCTATGAGACGTAATGCAAAAGCTCATTTAAGGTGCATTCTATTTGCATCGAGCGTAATTTTCATATAATTTGCGAGCTGATGAAATGACTTTTTCTGACGCATATTAACTTGCATTGAATCATCACCTCCCTTCCTATGAACCACCAAGGGTAAAGAAGAAGCCTGATAGGTCTTTGGAATGGTAAGGTTGTCTTTCCAACTCCTAATCGTGTTTATCATTTGAGTTCACGGAATTTGTAAAAAAGTATCATCTGTCACAAAGCAGAAAGGGCGATGGAGAGGCCTTCGTTGGGGACCATAGAGTCGCTTATATTTCCTCAGAAACATCTCACAGGCAGCAGATCACAGCGTCATCAACCCTAGGCTTAGATTAGAGAAATCCGAGAGGTGCGATCCGTCACAGCAAATGCAGAGAGTCCTCAGTTAATCACAATCGAGCAATGTGTGGATTCAAGGGACCAACATATCACCGGTTTTTTCCTCAGATGACGGTTATTTTGACCTCACCGGAAAAAAGTATTACTCAAGGGTTGTGCTAAACGGCGCGAGAATTTAAAAAATGTAGGTAATCTGCTGCTAACTCAAATGATTGTTGGGTCGACCTCGCACTTGCTGATCGGATTTTATATAGGGATCTATAATATAAAATGTTTAAAATTGACGTTGCCTATGCAAATTTGTTTTAATTTGGGTCCTTTTCCGTCAAAACTTAAAATAAGTTACAAACATCCGTAACGTACAGTTAGATTTCAAGATTATTTTCTTTCATTACTATTTATTGCCTCTAGCAAGCCTCGGGAGAAAAAGGAATTTTTGAATTTTCTTATTTCCTCAGGCATGCAAAAGAACCCCCTGGCCAAGGAACACATTAATTGGTAAGCAATGTAAGACCATAAATAACATATCGAGAACTTTATTTAAATACTTGCATTACCAGCTACAGTAGAGCTTTGGTCGAAATTAACCTTCCAAGGTTCATTAAAGCGGCAACGTTGTAGTATCTTCAAGCCTTGTGAACAAACAGCAGTCAACTACAACAATTAAAATAAGCAAATAGCTCAACCATAATGCTGAGCCCTTCTTCGCATGCTTGCCTTACAATTTGTGCCACTAATTGATGCAACTGCAGCTGAAACCGAATTTGGGAATGCAGAATTACCTGTCGTGCGCTTTCCGTACAACGAAATTAGAGCTCAGTTATAACACCATGCTCAGGCCTGTCGTTGCCTAGCAAATTTGCAACCGAACATAAATCCGAAGACTAATTGATCAGCACACGCTATCCATCGATAAATTCTCGACTGAGCAGTATATTTTTTGAGAAGGAGATTTTATAAAATATTTCAATGATCAGAAAGGCGATTGAAACTGGTCTGAGCACAGAAGCGGCTGTGGGAAGATGGGCAGAGGGTAATAAACCTCTGCGATTTCGTAGTCAGCAAAGGTTATGGAGAGTCAAGTAAAGAGAGCGGGAGGATGCAGAGGATAGCGTGCAGTTATTTGTCCTCTGGCTAGAGTAAAGGCGGAGCTTGTATGGGGGTTCTTATGTGTGCACAAAACCAGCTTACGTGATCCGATGGCAGCCGCCTCTGCCGTTGCTAACAGACGCTGGCGCACAGTAGCTCGGTGTGCCTCTTTACCTCGAGCTTCGATGAGGGGCCCTCGATGTTCACAAACGAAATGCGTGCGATAATGGTGTTGCCTATGAGCTTCCTACTGCGGATTCTCAGCCATTCGGCTTAATTTTACCGTAATGTTTGTATAGGCACCTATTCGTACGAAGAATGTGGCCTGCCCTACAAGATAAAGTTAAGGGCTACATGCACGTTAAGGGGATCAGAGAAAGCAACCTATCTTTAACTTCTCCGCATAAAATGGGGTTGGTTGAGAATCGTGCCCCAATCTCCGCTGCTGGACAATTTCGTCCGATAGGGTGGTCAAGGCGTATTCTGATAAATTCACTCGCCACCACCCCTCGAAAAGGGATTTTTGAGGAGCAATTTTTCTGACAGTAATAACAATAGGGTTTTTGCTGGTCACTCAAGAATATTCTTTCCAATATATAAGCCAGGTTATCCGTTTTCTCGAAGCAGGTCCCGGATCTTTCTAAGCTCCTCCTCAGTGCTCTCTGTTGGAAAGGTGTTGATAGTTTGCTGTGCTAAATAATGGAGCAAACTGGATTTGCTGTTACAATGTGTTAGATGTTCGCATGCGGTCAAGACCAGGGTTTCCCCTGAAAAATGCTACTTTAGACGCCAACTTCATGATTTACTTCCAATAAGCACGTCGAAAAGAAAATAAATCTGCCACATCCAAATGATGGATTTACCTAACATGCTGAATTTTAGAGGATAGCTACGTCAGTTTACTCGAGTAGTACTTGCAATGCATCCTGATATGATCGCTAAGTTAACTTGCTCCAGCTAACCGATGCTGACAGTTCGAAGATATGCGCGATTGCAACGTTATCTGTTTGGCTATCTAGTGGATGTTCAAACATTAAACTGCAATTTTTAAACCAATGACAAGTTTTGTAAAAGTCATGCCAGCATCCAACTAGCACTTACATTTCCAAGAACTCTAGATAGCAATTGACTGTCCTGTTCAAATTTCACACTTCATAAAAAAACATATAACGCTTGATTTCGTAGCGCACTAAAAATCGGTACAAAAATGTACACAGAAAAAAGTGAAGGACACTTAAAAATATGAGACTAGTATGTAAAACTACTTGGTGGACCATTTTGTAGTAAAGCAGGTGCATTATGATAAATGAGAATTTTGTTGAAAACGTTCTGTAAAAGCCTGCGTCATGCACATAAATAAATAAGCATTGCATAATTGATGAGGATTTTTCATCGATTCTTTCACGTATCAACAAAAGACTTTTACCATCTGATGGGCCTATGCCAGTCTTTAAAATCTTCGGTATTTTTCAGTTATAACTTATTCTAAAAACGATGATTTTGCTTTGTAGCAGAGCGTATAATTTTTTTCTTATGGGAATTTATATATATATATATATATATATATATATATATATATATATATATAAGCCATTTCTGGCTTATTAGCCGTCATCAGCCAGTCATAACCAATCCCAAGTGTGGCACACCTGGGATTCGAACCCGCGACCTTTGGTATTTGAGTCGAGCGCTCTACCATTGGGCCACGGGCTCGTTGTTTGGTCGGTTGTGATCGGGAATATGATGATAGTGTGGGACTCACCGATCTGCTTAAGGAACATGCACGTTCCGTTGTGCCCTGGAGCTCAGACTAGAGCCCTCGCAGGCGGTCGCATAGCGACGTGTAGCATATGATGGAATGGAACCGACAAAGACAAGGGAGACCGGAATGGCCATTTCTGGCTTATTAGCCTTCATCAGCCAGTCATACCCAATCCCAAGTGTTGCACACCTGGGATTCGAACTGGCGACCTTTGGTACTTGAGTCGAACGCTCTACCATTGAACCACGGGCTCGTTGTATTTGTCGGTTGTGATCGGGAATATGATGATAGTGAGTGGCTCGCCGATCTGCTTAAGGAACATGTATGTTCCGTTGTGCCCTGGAGCTCAGACTAGAGCCCTCGCAGGAGGTCGCATAGCGACGTGTAGCATATGATGGAATGGAACCGACAAAGACAAGGAGAGACTGAATGGCCATTTCTGGCTTATTAGCCGTCATCAGCCAGTCATACCCAATCCCAAGTGTGGCACACCTGGGATTCGAACCCATTCCCATCATATCAACATATATCTCAAGTCACTATGCGACTACCCGTGAGGGTTCAAAGGTGAGCTCCAAGGTAAAGCGGATCATAAGTGTTCTTTAAAAAGAGCGTTGAACACAACACTTTCATAGTCCATATTCCCAATGGCAAACAACGAAAACGGGACAGTGGCTTCATGGTAGAGTGTTACATTCAATGACCAAAGGTCACGGGTTCGACTCTCGGATGAGCACTAGGGCACAACGTAACATGCATGTTCACTAAGCAAATCGGTAAGCCGCACAATATCATCATGTTCCCGATCACGACAAATAAAACAACGAGCCCATGCCTAAAAGTAAAGTTTTCGACTCAATTGCTTAAGGTCACGGGTTCAAACCCAAGGTGGTCAACACTTGGGATTAAGTATGAATGGCTGATGAGGGCTAATATGACAGAAATGGCCATTCCGGTCTCCATTTTCTTTGTCGGTTTGACCTGAACATCATATGCTGCACGCCGCTATGAGATCGCCTCCGAGAGGTCTAAGTTGAGCACCAGAGCACAATGGAACATACATGTTCCCTAAGCAGATCAGTCAGTCGCAAACTATCATCATATTCCCAAACTCGTCCCACAAAATAACAAGCCCGTGATCATATGGAAGATTGATATACTCAATAAAAAATGTGTGGATTGGGTATGACTGTGGATTGGGTATGACTGACTGATGAGGGCTAATAAGCTAGAAATTTCGATTCTGGTCTCCCTTGTTTTGTCGGTTCCACCTAAATATCATATGCTACACGTCACTATGTCACCAAATGCAACGGCTTTATGGAGAGATCCACGGCACAATGGAACATGCATGTTCCCCAATCAGATTGCTGAGCCGTACACTATCATCATATTCTCGATCGCGACCGAAAAACAACGAGCCCGAGGCTCAATGGTAGATCGGTAGATCCAATTACCAAAGGTCGCGTGTTCAAATACCAGGTAATCTTAACTTTTGATTGGGCATGACTGACTGAAGTCGGCTAATAAGCCGGAAATGGCAATTCTGGTCTTCCTTGTCTTTGTCTGTTTCACCTAAACATGGCGCGATGCGACCACCTACGAGGGACCTAAGGTCATCTCCAGGGCAAAATAAAACATGCATGTTCCCAAAGCAGATTGCTAAGCCGCAGACTAGTAGCATATTCCGGATCGCAACCGAAATAACTACGAGCTCGTAGCTAAATGGTAGAGCCGTCGACTTATTTACCAAATTTTGCGTGTTTAAATCCCTGGTAGTTTAAATTTGGGATTCGATATGACTGGCTGATGACGGTTAATAAGCCAGAAATGGTCATTCCGGTCTCCCATGTTATGTCGGTTCCACCTGAATATCATATGTTTAACGTCATTAAATGACCACCAGCAAGAACCGGCGAATGCACTTAGGTTAGCTGCATGGCACAACGGTACATACATGTTCCCTAAGAAAAACCGGTGAGTCACACATTATCATCATATTCACGATCGCAACCGAAAAATAACGAGCCCTTGGCTCAATGGTAGATCGTTCGACTCACTTGCCAAAGGGCTTGCATACTAAATCCAGGTGATTCACACTTGGGATTTAGTATGACTGGCTGATTAAAGATAATAAGAAAGGAACGACTGCTATGATATATCTTTGTTTGTTCCTCTTAGATACGATATGCTACACCTCGCTATGCGACCACCTACACGTGCACTAAGGTGAGATCCTGGGCAAAATCGAACCTTCCTATTCCTTTGGTAGATAGTTTTGACGCAAACTATCATCTTATTCCCAATCGCAACCAAAACAACGAGTATTGGCTCAATGGTAGAGCGCTCGACTCAATTCGCCAAAGTTCATGGCACCAAATCCCAGCTGATCCATACCTGGGATTGGATGTGATTGGCTCACGGCTTATAAGAAAGAAACGGCCATTCCGATATCCGTTGACTTTTTCTGTTCCTCTACGGTACGATATGCTACACGTCACTATGTGACCACCTCAAAGGGCCCTATGGTGAGCTGAACGGCAAAACGGAACGTACCTATTTCCTAAGGAGATCGGTGAGCTGCACACTTTAACCATATTCATATTCGCAAACCGACAAAATTACGAGCCCGTAGCTTATTGGTAGTGTCTTCGAGTTAATATCCAAATGTCATGGTTTCGAATCACTTGTTGCCAAAAATTGGGATTGGGTATGCCTTGCTGATTACGGCGAATGAGAAAGAAACGGTCAATCCGATATCCCTTGTCTTTTTCGGTTCCACCTAAATATCATATGCTACAGGTCACTATGCGACCATCTGCGACAGCTCTAAGAAGAGCTCCAGGGCAAAACTGAAAATACATGTACCATAAGCCGTTCGGTGAGGCACAAACTTTCATCATATTCCCTACCGCAACCGAAAAATCAACAAACATTGGCTCAATGGTAGAGCTTTCGACTCAATTGCCAAAGGTCGTGGGTTCGAAACCGAGGTGATTCACTCTTGGGATTGGGTATAATTGGCTACAGGATGCTATGCGACCGCCTGCGAGGGCTCTTAGGTAAGCTCCAGGGCACAACTGAACATACATGTTGCCTAAGCAGATAAGTGAGCAGTCGTTTATTATCATATTCCCAATCACAACCGACAAAATAACGAGCCCGGTGGCTCGATGGTAGAGTGTTCGAATCAATTGCCATGTATCGCGGTTTCGAATCACATGTTGCCCACAATTGGGATTGGGCACGCCTGGCTGATGACGGCTTATTAGAAAGGACACGGTCATAACGATATCCCTTGGGTTTTTCGGTTCCACTTAAATATCATATTGTACAGGTCACTATGCGACGGCCTGCGACGGCTCTATGGTGAGCCCGCAGGGAAAAACGGAATATACATGTACTATATAGCCACATTTTTTCATCATAATCTTTCGCAACCAAAAAATAACAGTGAGCATCGGCTCAATGGTTGAGCATTTGACTCAATAACCAATTTTTGCGGATATGAATCCTAGGTGGTCCACACTTGGGGTTGGTTATTACTGGCTGATGGCGGCTAATAAGCCAGTATTTGCCATTCAGGTTTCCCTTGTGATTGATAGTTCCACCTACATATCATAAGCTACACGTCAGTATGCGACAACCTGTGTATCCCATGGCAAAACCGAAAATACATGTTCCATAAGCCGTTCGGTGAGTCACAGAAGTTCGTCATATTCCCAATCGCCACAGATAAAAACCAAAGAGGCCTTGGCTCAATTGTAGAGCGTTCGACTCAATTAGCCAAGTTTGCGGGTTCGAATACAAGGTGGTCCATACTTGGGATTGGATTTGCCTGTCTGATGACTGTTAATAAGCCAGAAATGGCCATTCTGCTCTCCCTTGTCTTTTTTGCTCCACTTGGATATTATATGCTTTTAATCCAGAAAAGGCCCATTCGTTCACCCTATGCTTTATGGGTTTCACCTAAACATCATAGGGTGCATGTCATTAGGCGACCGCTTGCGAGGGCTCTAAGGTGACCTCCATGTAAAAACGGAACCTACCTGTTCCCTTAGCAGATAGTTTCGCCGCAGACAATCATCATATTCCCGAAAGTAACTAAACATTTACGAGCCCGTGGCTTAATCGTAGAGCGTTCGACTCAATTAGCAAAGGTCACGAGTTTAAATCCTACGAGGTCTACACTTGGAAGTTGGTATGACTGACTGATGACGGCTTATAAGCCCAAAAATAACGCTTTCGGTCTTCCTTGTCTTTTTCGGTTCCAGGTCAACATTCTATGCTAAACGTTGCTACGTGACCGCCTACGAAGGCCTGAAGGTTTTCTTTAGTGCACAATGGAACATGCTTGTTCATATAGCAGATTGGTGAGCCACACACACTGTCCTCATATTCCCGATCGCAACCGACAAATTAACGAACCCATGGCTCAATGGAACAGCGTTTGACTCAAAAACCAAATGTCGCGGTTTCGAGTGCCAGGTTGTTCGTACTTGGGATTAGGTAAAATTGGCTGATGATGGCTAATAAGCCAGAAATGGTCATTACGGTCGCCCTTGTCTTTTTCGGTATGATCTAAATATCATATACTACACGTCGCTATGTGACCGCCTGCGAAGCCTCTACGGTGAGCTCCTCTCATGTTTCCTTTGGCATTGGATTGTCTATCTTTTATAAGCACTTTAATTACGCATAGAAAATGCTAGAAGAATTGTCGTTTTCTTTTGACACTGGCTAGGTTTCTTCACCTACGCAAGCATGCGCAGCAAATGCACAAAATATCAAGATAATTTGGACTTTCTGGTAGCTTAAATTAAGCATAAGATATACTTGGACTAATCCTGAAAATAAAATGCTTTGTAAGGATGACTTGTATGGCTGACTTAACAGGACACGGGAAAGAGAACAATCCGCAGAACATATGGCTTTGCAACACATTCTGCAAAAATTACGTTGATTATTAAGTAGAGGGTTAAGGTTTAGTTTGGTGTAAGGTTTACATTTGAGATTAATGTCGAAGTTGGGGGTAAGGGTTAGAGTAATGTTAAAGGTCAACGTTCTGGTTCGTGTTAACTGTAAGGTCGAGGTTATTGGTAAGCCTAGGGTTGAGATTAGAGTGAAGGGTTAGTTTTATATTAGGGTTAGTGTTAGCCTTATGACATCGGATTATTTACCCTTCCCGTGCCCTACTTAGGCAACCATACTAGTCATCTCTACCTAATGCTTAATTGGCAGAGGACTAGCATGGCTTTGTTCATCGCGTTTTTTTGAAAGCGTGTGGTACATCGTTCCTGGCATGCCCGGTCAAGATGACAGAGCTTAAAGTTTGGTCCATTGTAAGAAAAGACTTGGGGAAGACAAAAGGGTTCTCATCATCTTTTTGCTCTGGTTGTTCACGGATGCACTAGTCAAGTCGAGCGATGACGCATGAAGGCAGCGGCGGGAAAGGAGGTGATGCTATTAGCTGGTGTGATGGTTGTCCATTTAATTGACTTGTCAACAGAAACAGCGGTTGACCAGTTTTAACTAGATTGAAAATAAATGCAAAACATTGGAGGGATAAAATCCTTCTTCCTCCTATCTAGCCTCCTCCGCAGCTGTTCACCTGAACTCGCCTTCTCGCTCGTATTATCGAAGCTGAGATTTATTACGCCACCTGCGCAGTGAACTCCCCATCAAGTTTGGTTACCCCCGCACACACCGCACAAACACACGATAGTTTGACCGTCGATTTCTGCGCTATCCACTGCACGCTCCACATCTGCCGCTGCATCTACCACACTCTCTCCTCCTCCCCACCTATGCCCGGTGTCAAGACAGAATCAAGAAGACCGGAGGCGGGAGAGGGCGCAGGTGGCTTGCGCGGCCGGGGCCCCTAGCCCCAAGCCGCCCCTACGTGGGCCAAGACCCCCCCCCATGTTCGGCATTTGTTATGGGAGCGCAACCCGAATAACGCCTGCCGTGTCCTGATGTGGCCCCCATGTTGGTTCGAAGCATCTACCACGTGGCCCGTTTTGGGAGCACACACATCCATACACTCAGTCACTGTGCCTTGCAGTTGGCAATAAAAATTGGCTTTAATTATATGAACTGACATTAATCATTAGACTTGATCTGATTGCGGGAAACCCAGTTGGCAATGGACAGTGATTCCTTATAAGGAGCATGACTACAGCTGCATACATGCGCCGAGGGCAAAAGCAAGCAGCCTATACAAAACACCAATAAAGGCTTTGAATGTAACAATAACGTTCAGTTTCATGCAGAGCGCTGTTATAAATCATAACAGCAATAAAAATGTACTTTTAAAGCAAAATTTGTTAAAACTGTGTTCTTTGAGGTGGGTAAAAGGCATCAGCAGGAAAAAGTTGCGATTTTGGTGGAAGTCAAAAGAGCCTTGAACAGCGACGTCGCGAAAACAGCTCAAAAGAGAAGCCCTAACAGCATTTTTTTAATAAGCCGTGCATTTAAAAATTACAAGTTACCATTTTGCATACGGTTGTGCGTTTGCTATCACGGTGCAGAGAACAGATATCGAAATTCTTGCGTGATGCCAATGCCTCGCCTTGGTGCGTTCTTACCACCATGACGGCTGTCATATTCTTCAGTTTTTCCTGCATATTTAGTTATTATTTGACTCCAGTCCCCTAAAAAGTGGCACAGTCGTGTATGTTTTATTGGCCATTTGTCAGTGATGTAGATATAATACCAAAAAAATGATTGCAAAGGTTTTTGAATACCGTTTCAGGCCAAAGAACATCTAAAAGGTAAGTTCGTATTTGTGTCCTGTGTAAAAAACAGGTGACTTAAAACAACATAGATGATTTTTCACATCCTGCAACTGCAGGAAAAGATTGATAGGACAAACAAGATTCGTGCATAGGGCATTTAACCTGAAAATTATATCTCGCAAAGGTTCTATGAAGAAAAACACAAAGAGTAGCTAATTCTCCCCGCAGACGGATTGGATTTTTGTAAATTTGGGATAGACGACAAAGGATAAGTAACGTACCAGGAAAGTGCACAGATGCGTTATTTATTTTTTTCCGAGAGTTTACTGACAGGAAACTCGACCACATGCAGTCATCTTGCAAGATTATTGACTAGTAGAAAACAAAAGTAGGGTTAAAGGGAGGGAGAAGACCTAATGGCAGATCGGGGGCGTAAAATTTGAAATATCCCTGATTGAACTCAATTAATAACGTCAAAGTTTTAATCAATTGAATTTTTTTATTGGACTACGGAATTCGGACTCTCCCACCGGAAGTTTTCTATTGAGTCTTGAAAAAGGAGCATTTCACATGTGAAATCACATCTACCAGTTGACAACCTCACGTACCGTTGCCTGAAAATGTAACCTATTTTTTACATTGAATTACGTAAATGAACTTATACAAGGAATTAGTTTACAACAGAATACAAAGACACTGCATTCCACATGACAAACATTTACCATATTTGAAAAACTGTCATGAGTGAAAAATAGCTTTTAAAAATACTAACATGCTCACTGCTTGCTGATTTCTAAACGTTTGTTTTCTTAAAATTTCCCACCTCACCCCGTACCAAGAAGGTCTGACTTCACTTACAAAAGTTTTGAAACCTGGACCATCGCTAGGGATTGCTTACATGGTTCCCCGGCAAGAAATGTGAACAGGATCTTCCCGGAATGCAGGTGGTTTTATGCTACATCCCAGAGAAATAAGGATGAAAATAAGGTTTGGGTTGTTGTACTGGTTACGGTTTAGGCTTAAGTAAGGGAGAGTTTAAGGTTTCTGACATGGTATTGTTTACCTTTCTTGGAATGCCACCTGTATTTCATGTGGGGGAGGTTGTTCTTGTGTACTTTCGGGGAGGAGCCTTCTTAGCACTTCTCCATTTTCCTGGGCTCTTCATTACGTCTGTGGAATTAATTTGCCTCTCTTTCCCTAATAACGTTTTTAGGACACACATTTTGCCACAGCACTTACGTAAAATATAATTCAGACTATTAGCGCATTGAAAATCTCATCCGACAATGAGGTCCATTCAAGGTGTTAGGTTTTTAATTCGTTGCAGTTCTCGCAGCTTGTCGGACGAATGATCTCAATAGAGCAGCACACCAAGAAACTATGATTCGTGTCGATCATCACTTGGTTTTGATAACTAGTGCATCAGCCTCGCCACTTTTTATACCCATCGGAATAAGATCACGCCTTTTGGACATTAATAACCGCAGTAGGCGCGCGACAGAGGGGTAAATGCTCATGCCACCACTGACAGTTAAAGAGCTTTAGCTTAATCAGCTACCCGACATTAAATTAGGCATGATTCTTCTGAGAAAACGCGTAAATCACCAAGTGCATGGCAGCTGAGTTCGAAAATATTTCAAGTCTATTTAAGCCCTGAGAGATAGCTGTTGAAATGAAGGGTTCTCACGCAATGTGTGTTCACTAAAAATGCTGTTTCCTGAGGCTTTATGCTTTACTAATAGTGGGCTTTGCTATGCATATTTGTTTCTAGCTTGTCTTCTAGATGCCGGCTCCTAGAGCTATCTGAGGTTTTGGGCCCTTTAAAATCGTCCTTTTGAAGTGCACTCAGTGTTAGAAAAATAAACTGCTCAGCAAAGCATAGAATGCGTACACCGATTTTATGCTTATTTTTAAAAGGTTTGTCATCAGACGGGTATGGAAGACGTGCATTGTGTTTCTGGAGGGCTTGCTCGTCCAGTTCCCTACAAAACTGATTCTGCACGTTGTCTGGAGATTGGCAAACACCTGGTCCTTTTATTTCCTATTTTGTCTCACAATGTGAAGAGCGTTCATTGGCAGAAAGGCAAATAGTTGTAAAATCGGCTTTGGTATAATCAGGTTTTATTTTCCCTAATCTTAATAAAAAGCCTTTCCCATGCAAAATGCAGGAGACTAGGCATAAAGGAAAAAGTCAACTGTAATACAGAATGACTTCATTGTAGGAGATCTATGTTTGAAATACCGGTCTTTCTTAAGCCTTTTCAGTAAGTATCAGGTGATTTTCCTCTAAAAACGTCATTTGCCTGAGTAGGGAATAAATTCTGCGAAGTTCTGTAGGATACTATGCTGATGATTGGAAGAGTTGGGAATAAAACTACGCCCAAGTTGATCGACAAATGCATCGGTCCCGCACACAAAGTGCTGGAGGGCAGACACTATTTTCAAGAACGAAGCTGGTCACTAAACTCGATGTGGAATGACACAAGACGTATGTAACTATTTGGTCCACAGTCTATCCTGTCCTCAAGTGGATTACTACGCATGTCGGGTGATTAACTCAAGAACATGTCCAAAACATTAAATAACAAATCATCGGCCACGTTAACGGAATCTGCATTTTAAATTTTAGCGTAGGATCCCAGTCCCACGCGCATGCTTCACTATCACTCTGCCCGAATGCACTGCATCTAATTGATTATCTTCCTGTGTGGCCTTAAATACGTTTAAATTAAATGCATTTTTTGTTCCTTATCTGACAAAACAAGAAAAATCATTTTGTCATTAACATAAGGCATGTGTTTGCAACATAAAATGACCTTACTTGTCCAAAGTAACTTTCTTTATCTGAAGATATATGCTGATTTGGTCTAGGGATGGATTCCAAAGTGACGGCCTCGTTCTCCCCACTCCTCGCACATGTACCAGTAGACTGTCCAAGATTGACAACAAGCCGGTGAGTTGGAGCGAGGTAAAGGTGCACGTCTAAGGCATCCCACACGCTTGTCGAACAGTAGTTATGGAATCGCGTGGACTCGCAACAGCCCACTAGACAGATGCTGGGCGCCAGGCTGATCCAAGATTGGACCCAACAAGCCTACAGCGTTGCCCGTTGTCAGGGCCAACAGTACAGCATAGAAAGTACAGGGGTGTATAAAAGGCATACAAAAGTGCTGCAAAAAACGCAAAATCGGTGAACGAAAGCAGGTTTTAGCACTCATAAAGTGGCAGATAAATCCAAAGATGGCTGAAAGTGATTGGATCACAAGTGCAGTTTTATTGCTGTGCTCACGTTAATGGCCACCACCGAGCGGAACAAAAAATAAGAAGCCGCCTAAGCACGCTCTTTTGGTTGGACATAACCACGCTGTCAGTTGGCCGCGTCGGCCCTCATAACTAGAAGGTTAAATAGTTTGAGAATTTAATCCATCTCCAGGATTTCTAAAGTATGGACAAGAAGATAGCACACACAAGCATGAAAATTAGTCTAGCGAATAAGCTGAAGCCAACTCTACCATAGGAATAGGGTGGAGCAATGACCTGGCATGATTTTAGTCAAAAAGAAGCAGACTTGTCTGCCTTCCCCTCAAGCTCTCCTCCCACACCAACCTTGTTATTACGTTGGAACAAAGTCAAGGTGACCGGTAGTGGGTGTGTGCGCAGTCAACGATAAAGATAAACCGTGCGTCTATATGCGGCAAAATCCACCCGCTTTCTAACTCCACACATACCGGGTCTCGTACGGGGTAGGTCTCGTCTCTCAGGTAAGCGCGAATGCAATGAACGACACAAAGAATTAGCCCTTGTAGCCTGATCACCCCTCCTGATAAGGATAAATGACTTTAATCACTTGAAAGCCTTCTAACTTACGAATTTCAATGTGCGTGGATAGTTTTAATACATAGCTGATAGGTTACGATCAGCCGCTCAATTTCTAAATGTCGGTTGAAGCAACCTGACCTTTTTATGCCTCTGACCGGTACCAATGGCTTTTCCGATTCAAGTATCCAAAGATTCGGCGCAGTGGCTGACATAACGTGAATTTGAGGTCTGTGGGTGCTTGTCAGCTCCACACTCTCCAGCATTCTGCAAAGGGACGCATTTAAGACGACAGTCCGCCAAATTCACAGTTTTGCGCTGGTAAAAGACTGAACAAACTTCGGCCAACAAAGTGTTGGTATTAGATCGAAGCGACAAGTTAGTTGTGTACGTTGCGTCCGAAGACAGCGTGTGCGATACCTTTGCAGCACCCTTTGGGTGCAAACTTTGAGCGAAGCCAGTCAATACGCCTGATTTCACCCCGTCCTCTGTTAATCATAAATGCAATGGGTACATGCGAATAGCATGAGTTTGATAGAGAATCGCATATATTTTAATTCAGGACTGCCAGTGTGAACTTTCGTTCGTCATTTGTCTGACATGTTTTACATTATCGCACCTTGCACATGGTAACGGCCGAAGGACGAGATAATGGCGAGATAAATTAATCTTTCACACAACTGAGGAACCGAATCCGCAATATATTTCTTACCGCGCTGCTTATATCAAGTCCTACTGGAGACAGATTCAGGCACGTACCTTAAAGAAAGGTCCTTATGCATACAGAACTAGCAGTTAGTAAAACACTTCTATGCAGATCCAACCTTGGATACCATGACAACCATTACCATTTCCTAGTCACTCTGACCTTTGGGTGAGAAATAAGCGTGCGTGAGGTCGACGCTACGCAAGAATTCTTATCCGTGATTCGTAAGACCATAACAAACGTTGTGGGAACAGTGTTTTCCACGCCCCTTGCGAAGAATGGATTATCATAAGTCGATATTTGCTTGCAAGCTTCGCTCGGAAGCTTAAACGTATGGAGCAATTCAGGCCGATAAAATGACTTAACTGATCATAGCTTCAGGCGAAAGCTATATCTTGAGATATTTGTTAAATCGCTCAACGGCACAAGTTAGTGTGACGGTCATTGCCCCACTTTGAACTTTCTGAGCGAAATAGTAACGTCCTGCTGGCGTTTTGCCCTTTCTCGTAGGTTAGACTGGGACGTGAATTAGGGGTGCTTAGGATGTGGCAGCCATCTTGGACGCTGATCATATTATAAGGGCCAATAATTCGGGCCCTACTACTACTAATACTGCTACTACTACTACTACTACTACTACTACTACTACTACTACTACTACTACTACTACTACTAATACTACTACTACTACTAATACGACTACTGCTACTACTACTACTACTACTAATTTGTTCCAATGGATAAGTACCTTTTTTAAGCAGCATATAAAACCAACATTTCACCACTACGCATTGCCTCAAAAGTGAGTGCTTTGGCAGACTTCATTAAAATTGTCATATGATTACGTGGATTCCACCTACATACAAAAATTTGAAAACATACAAAATTATGAACAAGCGAGTGCACAAAATATTTTTCTAAAACTGTGATACAGTTATTGAGTTAATATTGTTTTCCTGATTCCAGGTTCTCATTATCTGAATAACGGCACTCAGTGAGAAATCTAAACCAGAAAGGTTGATATGACTAAGAGTAAATCGCATAAGGGATATTTTCAATAGTCGACAAGCCAGTAATCCTTCTTTGAGTAATGTTGAAAATTGCAATTCCTCGGACCTTTTGAGCGATTATCGCTTGGAATTTTAACCTGAAATGCACAAGTGAATGACAAATCTTCCAAACAAACCTTAAAAACGGTGCAACTGTACGAATGCTTTTTGTTTATGTCATTATAATGTGAATTAAATAGAGATCACCTTGAAATGCATGGCTAATGCAGTATTTCTCGCGAAGAAGACGGCCCAGTTTTGTCAAAAGTAAAATTAAATTAGAAAAGAAATGAAGGTAACTGAAGCACAATAAAGTCCCAAGTTGATGAAAATGAAATCAAGGAGGGTTTTTGAAAAAATAACGACAGCATCATCATCCGATGTCTTCTGGAAGAATTAATTGAATGATATCATAGACTGAAACGTTTTTAAAGGACAAGCAATTCGCTCATTTCCTTCGAGAATTTGGGATATCATTATCATGCCTGCCTTTTGCTAATTTAGGCCAGTGGGGCATATATTTTTTGAAACCATCGCAATTCGCCTTGTTGGTGGATTGCGAAACTCATTTTAATGGCATATTTGTTTTTATTAGCTGTCTATTCCTTTGCCTTTGCGCAACGTTGTCACAAACGTTAGCGTGGTTTCGTTGCTAAGTTACGTCTTCGTCAAAAAAGAAGTTAAAATTAATCAGTTTTATTTTTTTAGCGAAAAACCTTCAATCTGACCGTTTCTGCGGAAGAGAAAATCCACCATAATAAATGCATCGAATTTGTCTTAGATAACTGATAACTGCTTCAATTTAAGTTGACCGATTTACACTGGTGAGTTACTGTCTGAATTAAGCTCAATATTTTAAGAAGTTGGTTTTCTGTGAGGTGCTCCAGAGGCATAATATAAATGAATTTTTGTATGACCATAATAACTCAGAAAATAACTCAAATGTCTCATTATTAAGGGAACAATGGACTCGGTATCCAAACTTCTCTTCTTTGTCCCAAACCTTTTTCAATAGGAGAATAGGTAACAATTTATCTCGTTTCTCTAGAATAAGATATCGCTTGACTGTCAGACAAAAATTATGCCACAGTTATGTGAGGCAGGGCTCCAAAGTATAAGCTTTATCCGTTAAGATACAAGTGTCGTAAACTGCCAATGGAAACAAATGGAAAATTTTAACTGCAACCGAGATTCCCTCCTCAGAAGGTGTCGGTAATGTCAAAATGAATTGAAAAGGTTTCAGGGTTGTTGCTAAGTGAACCTAACATTCCTGTCGTTAACTGCCACGAAGATACTCAATGGTCAGCACTTATTTAACTTCGCCTGCTCTTCGAAGAATCTATCGTGGTATGGCCACAGCATCGAGTATGGTTTCGTGAGGCGATAGAAGAAAGTAAGTTAACCGGTGGAGTCTGTTTTTAGATACCATGCCTTACAGCTCGACGATGTAAATGCTGCTCCGCCCACCGTGGATGCAAAACGCCTTTCAATGCTTTTCTTTCCGGGTGGGAAGACCAGAAGCCGGCTTGGACACCATGGCTGGCATAGGCAGACGGTCCGTCTGTATGCGGTACATTCGACCCGCTTCTAAGCCCACACATATCATGTTTTTTTTTCAGGTAAGGTCTCGGCTCTCACGTAGGGGAGAATGCCTCGCAAGTCACTTCAGAAATCAGCCACTGTATCCCGATCGTCAGTCATGATTAGTATTCATTTATTCCGCCATTTTATCGCATTCCTATTTAAAAAGTGTATTATGTGTGATTGTTACTAATTTTAAGTTCATGTTTTAAATGCAGGTTGAATAAGCCTCACTTATACCTTCCGGTAGAGATGTACTGCAGGGCCACATAAATAGGACGCGGGCAAAGGAACCGCCCCGCTCGCTTAAAATAAACGACTGTATGGTAAACTTCAGTAAGGGTACATATATCTATGCCTTAACGCTGACAATAAGCTTAAAACAAAACTAAACTTCAACGCTAAACCCTAGCCCTAACCTAAACCAAAACCCTACAGGTAAAACGGAGTCAAAATTTAAACCCTAGTCAATTCCTGACCCTAACCCTAACTCTGACCATAACCCAGAATAAAACCTGACCCTAAACTCAACCTTACCCTCCACCGTAACCTTTAACCAAATTTCCCCGGCATTTGGCGCAAGGCATGTGTATTGTAGGAGGTTCATTTCCGGTGCCATGTTTAGGTGGCCATGCAAGGCATCCCTACCCTCCTTCCTTCGTCTGTCCACCAGTAGCTTGTTCGAGTCAAGAAAACGGAGGTTTAGATTATGCGCGGTGGCTAACTGGACGTTAATTCGCTACCTGCGTGTGCTACATATTTGTCGCTTTCTTGCTTTGACCCTGGAAATTGTTTGCTCGGGCATAAAAGAGGGGTATGTGGTCGTTTTTCTTACCTCCACTCATGTGCTCTTCATGCCTTCGCCTCTTATGGAACCCTAGTCAACAGGACAGCCCGTTAGCTATTCATTTTGCGCTGAGGAGAGTGGTTTTGTGATTTCACACTGGGTACTTTGAATTGTTGAATGCCTGTTTGGCTTTCGAGACCTAGCTTGCAAGTTCATCCTTGATGTTGATATTTCTTGAGATGTTTCCATGTACATATGGTGAAAATCGCACAGTTTTGAGGCGAGTTCAGTTGGAGCTTATTGCGATTTAATGGGTTCCCTCATTTAATGTTGGCGCATACAGGACTATGCTGTTGGTTGGAAGTTATAGAAAGCCTAAGAAAAAGCGTTACACGCTCTACTAAAAAACTACACTGATTTTTGTTGAGCAGTAGCTAGCAAACGCAGGGATCAATGGAACCCACTTGTAGTGCTTTTATTTTTGCTTTCATAGGCTGACTTTTAGGCAGGTTTCCATTATGGCTGATAAACGCCACTGATCGGTTATGAGAATCACTTGTTCCGTTCTGCCTCGTGGGTCATTTTCGATACCCCTGCCAGCAGCCACGCAGTGGCTGGTATTATAAACAGATGAACATTGCGGACAAAGGCAAGGAAGCCGCGAATGGTTATTTCTGGTTCCTTAGCCATCATCAGGTATTCTTACCCAACCTCAGGTGGTGAACCACCTCAGACTGGGACAGTATTCAACAATAATTGTTAATATTCCCGATCTAAACCGGCAAGGAAATGAGTCCGTGGTGCAGTGGTTTAGGGCTTTGGACTTCGGGTTCAAACCTCGGGTGATGCAGCAGCTAGGGTTGGGTTTGGCTAGCTGATGACAGCTACCGAGCCGGAAATTGTCATTCAAGTCGTTCTATTCTTTGTCAGCAATGTTATTGTTTCTATTTGTTCGGTGACTGATATTAAATACAGCCTTTAGTTACATCAGGTGTTCATCGACATGGCGAAAAGCAAAAGACTGACGAGAGTGTCGGCTCGTACACAACCCTGCATGAGCCCTTTCATCACCGAAAATATTTTTCAAAGTCTGACTTACTGTCGGTGATGCGTGATAGCACGCCATTGAGCAAGTTGTTTTCCATCTACCTAAACCATTATGCCAATCTACAATCCATCCTGATTTTCTCGGATCCAGTGTGCTTTGTGGCGTCTGCAGTTTTTCAAAGTCAAAAATTTGGTTTTAGATTGTTGGTATTTACTTTTCTGTACGTGGATAGGTGTCAGTTCTTCCCTGATCTTTATGTAAGTCAAATTTTGTCTCTCCAAGGAATCCTTACTCACGGTGGGTCTTTAGGCGATTGGATAATACACGGACAAAGACCTTCCCTGCAGCGTTGTAGATGGAGATTCCACGGCGATTTCCTCCTCTTCGACCTTGTCCTTTTCGTTTTCAGGGATTGAAATGGTGAGGTTGTTTGACTAATGTGGTATTACTTCTTCTCTCCACATCATTTAACAGAACTGCCATAGTCTGTTAGAAAGCTGAGAGTTCGCTTGTTTGATCACTTCCGTTGACTTTGATTCTCTGTGACCATTTTGCACTGCCAAGTAGTCATGCAACCAAGGCCAGTATTTGCTACCATATGGTGCAGTTTACGGATGGCTGCCAGACTGACTCCGGGTGGGTGGTTGAGAAAGTTCTTGAAATGTTCCTCTCCCAGCTGCAAAGTTGTCGATTTGTCTGACAGTTGGGTTACGTCATTGGAGGTAATTGGTGGAGTAGCCTAAACGTGTTATGAGCTGCCGGTAGATTTGAGATTTGCCGCGGAATACATCATTTACTCTACGACCTCCACAGATTCGGATGTACGCCACTTCGACAGTAAACCAAGCTAGTATGTTTTCCCACAGTTTCTGCGGTGGTAGACATTGACAACTAAATAATAACCTGGATTTTTTATTGATACTAGTACACATGTCTTGATGTGATTAATTTTAGCACAGATAATGTTTCGCAGTTTCTTCTAGTTGGTTTAAACTTCACAATCCTCATCCGCTTACAGGGTTTGCAGCAATTTCAGACTGATTTTCATGTTATCATTAAAGTATAATCGGCATGCAGCGGTATAAGGCTTTACCGTGGCTAATTTAGCTGATGCCTACTAACTTTGATGTCCATTGGGAAGATGTGTGGCAGCCTTGTTCATATAATGAGAGGGTGGAGGTCGAGCCCAGTTTCAAACCAAACGCTGCATGATGGAGACCTAGTCTGGCTTTTATTGTCACCGAGACCAAACGTGTATCCGCCTTGTCCTCTCCCCCTTGGATTACGGAAAAATGCATTAGTAATGAGAAACTTGTGCCTCATGCAGAGAGGCAACAGAACAAAATGCTCTACCATGTCCCCGAATCTGTGGTGAATGAGCACTACGTGCCGGGTAGCGTGATCTATGCCCACGTGCGAGCCGAACACAGCGGCAGCATGCAGTTTGCTCGTCTCCAGCGCAGCCACTGGTGTGTTTATCTGCGTAGAACTTGTTTTTTTTCATGTCAGTAGGGCTTGAGATCGAGGGAAGGGAGCGTAGGTTCTGTTGATCGTGAAAAATATCCCTCAGAAATGGGGAGATCGTGGTTATGAGATGATTATTAGACCCTTTGGAATGTAGGTTAATTATTTCAGGATACCATACTTGAGGTTAAAGTTGACTTGGGCATCTTGTTTCCAAGCCTTTGGATGACAAAGCATGGTAAAGTTAAATGCAAATCCTGCTTCATTGATTCCTCGTTGTATGGAGAAGCAGCTGACCCTAGGAGCCATCCTGGGCACAATCTAGTTAGCTAGTTCACAGACAACCTACACTCTTCTCTAATATTGTTGGTTGGCTATTAATTTGCTCCAAAGGAACGAAATATTCATGTTCTTAGGGGAATTCTGCTTACTATGGCATGTGAAAGAGAAAAATGGATATCACGAGGGCTGTAGCTTTGAAAGTTTTTAACCACATGTTGGAGACATGTCTGCACTTTAATAATCTTCAGGTGTTTTTGTAGAAGCACTTAAGAAGGCATCTACTGATAAAAGCCGAACGGCGAGTTTTGGGAAGCAGTTTAGATGAAGAAGATGCGGTCGCTGCAAGGTGAATTTTATGGGCCTAAGATTTCGGATTCTCGCTCCAATCCGTCATCAGAAACGGTCGAAGATAAGGACGATGAAGGTGCCCGGGAGTGCAGTATATAAAGGACACAGTTGCTATGCCAACATGGACCCAAGCCAGTAAGCAGATCGTGCGTTCATCGCTGGTGGTCATACACGAGGAGTTGACCGCTCGGTAGTATGCGTTTGAATTGCTGCTCTTCAAAATTTCACCCCCGTTCTCAATGGTTGACCTGATAATAAATCGACAATTTGGCCTGCTGTCGCTGTAACCTTTTGCCATCCGCGTTCTACTGCGTCCTGTTGCCCTCAGCATCCCTGACTGCGACGATATCTAATGCCAGGTTTGAGTGGGAAACCGAAACGTCAGAACTAGTAGTTTTATGTTCCAGTGAGCGCATATTATTCTTTTTTCTTCGGAAATGCGTCTGCGCTTTAAGTTCCCTCCACGATGGGTTTTCGCATGCGTACTCCACCTTTACCGATATAATAAACCAACCCTTGCTGATTGATGCTAATATTTGAGAGTCATGAAAACAGACTTCATCCTATCCATCTTCTGGTACAAAAGAACGCATAAACCTTGGAGGAAGTACGCAGTTACATGCCCATTAAACCATGGTAAGCACAATTATGTCAAATAACTAAAACAGTGTTGCTGTAAGTGTTCAAAAAATTCATGTTTTTGAAGTTCTACTGAAAACTGCAAGATTAATGAAAGAAGAGAACATTAAGAAGAGATATCTAAAAAATTAACTAATAATCTTTCAAAAAGTTCAGAATACGCTTACTTAAAGGCTTGGGTTGTGTTTAGGGTTGGCCTAAACTATGTTCCGTTCCCTAGCAGGAGTATGGGCACCCACATAAAGCTAACTGACTGATTCAAATAAATCCTGAACAGAACTCGGCTTTCTAACGAGTATTGCACTCAATAATATTACGTATTATGTCATAGCTCATTACCCCTTCCATTTGAAAATCTGAACGAGCATAAAGTTTGCTGAGGTCCTAGAATGCCTAGAGCTACATTAGATGATTTGAAGACACAGAGTAACAGTCTTTGCTTCAGGGCACAGGAGGAAAGGCACGAGACCAGATGTAACTGGTAAGAGTCGTATACACTGCAGGTCAGAAAAACGGTGTGAGCAGTAGCCATTTTGTGCCTCCATTGAGTTATTGAAAGCATTTAGTATGTGATACGCTGTTCGGTACGTCTTTGGTGTTAGAGAGGCTAGGAAGATGGCGTTCAATAGTTTTCTTCTAATTTGGCTGAATGTATGTCCACTATTACCAAAACAACATATGCACGCGAATTTATTGATACCCAAGAATTTTTGATGCATTTCTTTTGGTGATTGTATGGAGCATTGTTCACGTGGAATGAACTGGTGTTTTTTGTGTGTCAGTTCGAAACTATATTTTCCAAATTTGAACAGGAGACTAAAGTCAATCTTTTCGTAAAATAAAACTGCGTCAGTCCTAGCTTAGAACTATTGCTTTATCAAAATAGTTTTTGTGCTTTTCTGTTCATATAGTAACTTAATACCATTAATTCTCAACAGCTTTGGCTCAACCCTTGCTCTCGAAGTAAGTTGGTGCAAACCCAAAGAGCTAGCGTTCAGTAACTCTTTTACGCTTAAGTCAGGAACGTGAGAGCTGATGTCCTCTAAAAGTATTTCCAGTTAATTATGCACCAAATCCTGAATAATCAGACCCCTTCTTTCAGAAGGGTTAAGGAGAAGTAAGCGTCATCCTCAACAATAAGGTAATGGAAGTGTGCAAGAATCGTATACATCAATATATCAGAAACGGCGAAATTCTTTAGGAAAATAGAAACTATAATGCGTAAATTTTCGAGAATGCTCCCCCATCTTATCGATAGACTACAGTGTGTGTACAGGAACAATAAAGTAATTAACGGTGTTTAACAAAGGATTGTACGGATGGGCGAAATCCGAACCAATACGCGTTGAGTGCATTTGGCATCCTTTTTTGATTGGTTCTGCGCGTTTGAAATTATCCTTAAAGAGTTTGTATGCGGCATCCAAATTGATATGCCGGTTAATGCATGTCTCATCTGAGTGCATTGCTACTAGGAATTCACGGCTTTTTCTGGGGGGGGGGCATGTGCCAAAAATCCATGCTTTCTCCAATGCAAATTTATGTCCTGTTTCCAGTGTATGCATTGCCACTTGGGATAAATGGTCTCGTCTTCTAAACACTAACTGATTTTCGTGTAGGCGGGTCGAGACAGATTCCCCTGTTCGCAAACAATAAATGACATTACAACTGGAACATGGAACTTGTAGACAACACATTTTTTATCATAGTAGCTAACCCACTACTTAGGGATGCACAAGCTCTGAGCGTAAAGTAGATGTAGGGTGAGGTGCTACTTCTATCTGGTGTTTTTGCAGCTGTCTATCGACAAGCTCTGCTACATGTTTCACGTATGGGAGAGTACGCCAGGTCATTGTTACAAGTGCCTGGATGGCCATGTCGTTTGAAATACCTTTCTCTTTGCATTTTGGAAACTTCACACATCGATGCCCGAAGTCACTTAGGTATCTATTATATATATATATATATATATATATATATATATATATATATATATCGCACACATATTATACCGTACTTCCGACATAGGTACTAGCTAAAAGCCCAGACACGTGTTTCGCCGATGTTTCTGCTGCTGCGTGACGCAGCAACGAGGGGTTCGGCTCCTCAGTGGGTCCCCCAGCGTTCTCTATGCGGTTTCTGGTATATGGACTCCAGAGAATAATCAAGGAAATAATTTCTGAAATTATTAAGTGCAGGACATGGAGTCAGATGATTCGGACATGACTTTTTAGGGTCAGACCCGAAATTTCAATGAACATTTGGGTCGAAGACAATCAACCACTGTGGAATAACCACGTAATGCCCATTCTACAAACAAGTAGTACTACAAGTAGTATGAATCGTATATGGCACACATATTATACCGTACTTCCGACATAGGTACTAGCTTAAAAGCCCAGACACGTGTTTCGTCGATGTTTCTGCTGCTGCGTGACGCAGCAACGAGGGGTTCGGCTCCTCAGTGGGTCCCCCAGCGTTCTCTATGCGGTTTCTGGTATATGGACTCCAGAGAATAATCAAGGAAATAATTTCTGAAATTATTAAGTGCAGGACATGGAGTCAGATGATTCGGACATGACTTTTTAGGGTCAGACCCGAAATTTCAATGAACATTTGGGTCGAAGACAATCAACCACTGTGGAATAACCACGTAATGCCCATTCTACAAACAAGTAGTACTACAAGTAGTATGAATCGTATATGGCACACATATTATACCGTACTTCCGACATAGGTACTAGCTAAAAGCCCAGACACGTGTTCCGCCGATGTTTCTGCTGCTGCGTGACGCAGCAACGAGGGGTTCGGCTCCTCAGTGGGTCCCCCAGCGTTCTCTATGCGGTTTCTGGTATATGGACTCCAGAGAATAATCAAGGAAATAATTTCTGAAATTATTAAGTGCAGGACATGGAGTCAGATGATTCGGACATGACTTTTTAGGGTCAGACCCGAAATTTCAATGAACATTTGGGTCGAAGACAATCAACCACTGTGGAATAACCACGTAATGCCCATTCTACAAACAAGTAGTACTACAAGTAGTATGAATCGTATATGGCACACATATTATACCGTACTTCCGACATAGGTACTAGCTAAAAGCCCAGACACGTGTTTCGCCGATGTTTCTGCTGCTGCGTGACGCAGCAACGAGGGGTTCGGCTCCTCAGTGGGTCCCCCAGCGTTCTCTATGCGGTTTCTGGTATATGGACTCCAGAGAATAATCAAGGAAATAATTTCTGAAATTATTAAGTGCAGGACATGGAGTCAGATGATTCGGACATGACTTTTTAGGGTCAGACCCGAAATTTCAATGAACATTTGGGTCGAAGACAATCAACCACTGTGGAATAAACCACGTAATGCCCATTCTACAAACAAGTAGTACTACAAGTAGTATGAATCGTATATGGCACACATATTATACCGTACTTCCGACATAGGTACTAGCTAAAAGCCCAGACACGTGTTTCGCCGATGTTTCTGCTGCTGCGTGACGCAGCAACGAGGGGTTCGGCTCCTCAGTGGGTCCCCCAGCGTTCTCTATGCGGTTTCTGGTATATGGACTCCAGAGAATAATCAAGGAAATAATTTCTGAAATTATTAAGTGCAGGACATGGAGTCAGATGATTCGGACATGACTTTTTAGGGTCAGACCCGAAATTTCAATGAACATTTGGGTCGAAGACAATCAACCACTGTGGAATAACCACGTAATGCCCATTCTACAAACAAGTAGTACTACAAGTAGTATGAATCGTATATGGCACACATATTATACCGTACTTCCGACATAGGTACTAGCTAAAAGCCCAGACACGTGTTTCGCCGATGTTTCTGCTGCTGCGTGACGCAGCAACGAGGGGTTCGGCTCCTCAGTGGGTCCCCCAGCGTTCTCTATGCGGTTTCTGGTATATGGACTCCAGAGAATAATCAAGGAAATAATTTCTGAAATTATTAAGTGCAGGACATGGAGTCAGATGATTCGGACATGACTTTTTAGGGTCAGACCCGAAATTTCAATGAACATTTGGGTCGAAGACAATCAACCACTGTGGAATAACCACGTAATGCCCATTCTACAAACAAGTAGTACTACAAGTAGTATGAATCGTATATGGCACACATATTATACCGTACTTCCGACATAGGTACTAGCTAAAAGCCCAGACACGTGTTTCGCCGATGTTTCTGCTGCTGCGTGACGCAGCAACGAGGGGTTCGGCTCCTCAGTGGGTCCCCCAGCGTTCTCTATGCGGTTTCTGGTATATGGACTCCAGAGAATCATCAAGGAAATACTTTCTGAATATTATGTGAGATATGATATCGACATGACATGAGTCAGACCTCGAATTTCATGAATATAGTCGAAGACGATGATCAATGATTCGATTTCAACGATTGACCACGATATGCCCATTCTACAAACAAGTAGTACTACAAGTAGTATGAATCGTATATGGCACACACACGTATATGTCGGAAGTACGGTATAATATGTGTGCCATATATGATTCATACTACTTGTAGTACTACTTGTTTGGTAGAATGGGCATTACGTGGTTATTCCACAGTGGTTGATTGTCTTCGACCTAAATGTTCATTGAAATTTCGGGTCTGACCCTAAAAAGTCATGTCAGAATCATCTGACTCCATGTCCTGCACTTAATAATTTCAGAAATTATTTCCTTGATATATATATATATATATACATATATATATATATATGAAAGGAGAAGATAAGGTGATATCTGGCGTAGAATATATAATTGTCTGACGTTTAACAATCATACTCGAGCGCATCATCGGAGATAGAGCATAGGGGAAAATACATGGTTTAAATAGGTCTTTCTTGCTCACTTGCTATAGGTCTAGCCACCTCGTTTCTAATTTGTCCTCTTCTCGTGCACGAATGGTGCTTGACGGCCTCATAGTGCACTGGTAGATAAATGCTGCGGTTTATATATATGTATATATATAGGGAAAAAGATATACATATAACCCTAAAAATAAAGACTAGAGAAGCCTATAGAGACGACAAAATTTTCAATATATTACTTAATTTGATTATTCATGATGTAAGCCTTGAAGAGTTCATGTGCTTTATTAGCAAAACTACCGACAAGAATGTGGTCTAGCAACCAAGAATGCAGCCGAAAAGATGAGCACAAGGGGACACAAAAAATACATTTGGAAGCC
Source organism: Schistocephalus solidus (assembly GCA_017591395.1). Lineage (NCBI taxonomy): Eukaryota > Metazoa > Platyhelminthes > Cestoda > Diphyllobothriidea > Diphyllobothriidae > Schistocephalus > Schistocephalus solidus. Next base: position 66,429 of record WEDG01000071.1, on the reverse strand, counting down.
TTCAAATTACGTTCCGTTACCAACTGCAGGAGTTACAATTACGAAATGATCTTGAGAAGAGAGCCTTCGAATAAAATTTAAGTATTAACGGAAACGTACGCGAATAAGCGAAAACGTGACCATTGGACTTCAAAAGTCACATTTTAGCCGCATATTAAATTGGTTGACAAAAAATATCCTGTCCTATATTTTTCACAGGAGCAATACGAAGAACGTACACTAATGATGCGCAGATCTTTCAAAAACTGCTTTAAAAGTCCATTAACGTAATTGGGTTTAAGAGATGCAGCTGACGTACAGCAAATAACAGCTGGCGTCTTTAATGCAATGGAGACGGTTTTTGGCATTTAACATGAAGGTAATATAATTTAAGTGAAGATTCTTTGTACCATTCGCGAATTCAATATGAATTACCATCACTCTCAATCCTTTTAGTGCATCTTGCAGTATTTTAGTTATCTTCTAAATAATATGTTGTCATTTTTTAATCCATAGGCGTGAAGCGATTATATCCTGAAAAAAACTGTTTATTGTAAAACAGCGCTTAGCAGTAAATATTCATATCATGAGAATTGTGGACGTACGTTAACCGGGCACACCACTCACCTAATTTCACCTTTTTACATGCGATTAAAGGATGAAAATGGTGTACGGTTAGTCAAGGCGTATTAGTCTATTTGGAGGTGGCGTGTTATTGGTCTGTTAAGCTCCATCCTGCCGTATAAGCAAAGCAACTAACTAATTAAAGGCACAGATTTCTACCGCTAATGATTTTAGCAAGTAAACAAATGCTAAGTTGCTATTACGTCCTCTCGTGCACAGTGATCTCGTGGAAACTTACTGAAGGAATCAGAGAAATAATTTTAAAAAAGTAAGAAAATCTGCGAAAGCGAGAAATTTTCACAGATAAAACATCCATTTTGGCAGATTTAATAACTGAATACTTTTGCTTTCATTCATGCAATAGTTAGCATTATTTGCTCTGCCATGATTGCGATAGGTATAAAAATAGGTTATTGAATAAATTTTTTTATATTTTAATTCGCCTTGTGGCCTTAGGAATTCGTCCGAAATATTAAAAAGTAAATTAACTCAGATAATTATGTTCATTACTCTTAACCCAAAAGATAGTTCTAAAGGAAAAAAGGGAAATAACTGTTATAAAATTAAAGGTACATCCAACAAAAGCAAATAGCTTTTGCAATAATATTGAGGTCTTGAAATTCTGCAGATCCAAGATGTTAAAGACTGGTCAAGCGGACTAGAGTAAACAAGTAAGCTGAAAAAACGAAAACGCTTAACCTTGGTATTTTTCCCGCCAATTGCTGTAGCTATGGGAACCATCCGTTACTTATGCCAGCTTTTGCTGACGTCTGGCATTCACTGGAACGTAAGCTTATTTTGATAAATATTTTTAAAGGACTCACTATATAAACCTCCATGTTATAAAGTTTGCTATTTAAAAAAAACAATAAAACAACATTAAAGTTATAACTAACTATTCATAAGGGAAATCATTGGAAAACCTAGTCAACGTATATTTGCGTTGTGATTATAGCCTATTGCATTCATTAACTGACATAAGAAGTGTCAATAAAAAACGCTGCAGAGTAAAAATTGTGTAATATATGTATGATGACATTCGGACAACTCAAAAAATACAGCATATTTAACCGAAAAAATGAAAAAAAATCCAATTTGACTCAGCAAAATTATCAATTGCTGTAATGGCTTGTTTTATGTTACAATTACTCTACCAGAGATCTCGGCCCTCTATCCAACCGGAACTATTTACAATTTTTGCGTGAAGACCCCAACATTTTCTATTCAATTTCGGCTTTTGCCAACTGAATTCCGGACCAGTCCAAGGCATCGTTCAAGTAGCATGCTAATTCATCTGATCAAACCATTTCCGTCTTCTTATCGTAGCACTGAAATTTTTCTCTAGCAGTTATGAGAAGATGCTTCTTCTCGATATCTTTTGCCAAAAAGTCTATCTCTGTAACCTTTTAACTGACAACTTACTTCTTTAAATCAATTTATATGCTTTATGAATTTTCACCTTCTTTATTTACTTTGCTTTTTGAATGTAATTGAATAAAACGACAGCCAGAACGGAACGCTGAGATTTAATAGAAAGTCAAAGTTGGTGTCAGATTGAGAAAGTTCAAAATCGTTAGCTATTTTGAAGAAGTATTCTTAAAACCATGCTATTGGAAAAAAATAGCCTGCAATTTTGTATTCTTCTACTCCATATAGGTACAATTGATGTGTTTCTTCATTAAATGTTAAGTTAAATAACAAAATGCATTCTCATGTAGAAAAGATTACTGATGGAGCCCTGAAATATTAACTAGCATGCAGTGTCTTCCCAAGATTTTTCATTAACATAAAGATAGCAGCTTTTTAACGAGTGCATTTTCGGCAACTGAAGAACCTTCTACACTGTAAGATAAATACTCATCAAGTGTGGATTTTCTCATTTCTTTTCGCTGTCCTTACAAATTAGAGTATATTTTACAGAAGTCACGCACAAAATTCTTTTCTTTTCTAGAGCTGAATTGGTGGTGAATGACAGCTTTGTAAAATTTTATGATTTAATAAATGCTACCTTTCGAGGTAAATTTTTATATTCCCTTTCATAAAAACTTTTCAAACCGACCAGCTATTACACTTGCATTCAAGGTTTGAAACTTCATAAAGTATACTATCTTTCATAGGAAATCCACAAATATTTGTTTGCCATTAGGAATATGGCCATAGGATACTTTAAAATTACTTTCAATATTGTTCAGGTTGAATACTTTATATGCAACCAGAATTCTTGACAAATTTGATGTCTCAGGAATTAACATTTCGTGGATTTTAACCATCACAAAACTAGAAAACCTTTGCAATCTTTTTGAAGCATAAAATTGAAAAAAAGACGTAAGGCGCTAGTAAATAAGCACGAGAAGGCATATTGCTCTACCTGTGTTCAAGTAGTTTTTTTGACTTTATCAGGCGCAAAACACATTACAAACATTCATATTAATAAAAAGGCATTTTTTAAAAGAGCGGGTTTTGCAGGCAGCCAGAAACAAGCTCGTTTAAAAGCCAACATCACAACATGACGGGAATATTTTTGGATTAGGCTGCAAGATAATTATTCTTACAAGCTTAATAAAGTAGTCATTTTGAATCGAATCACACTTCAGAATTTTAGCTGACACCTCCTAGTGATAGTCAGTATATTCCTGACACAACCTAATTTTAGGGGTGATAAGTACAGTGCCGAATTATTTTATCTTTTGTGCTACTTAACTGATAAAGTAAATGAGAATAATCCTAATTGACGGCAATGAACAGTAGTTGCCCGAATAAAATAGAGGATACTTTATAAATAAAAATGTGAAGTAATACACACCGTCATTTTAAGCAATGAAGGTTTGCACCCTCCCCGCAAAATACATTTTTTAGGATGGTTGGCGATAAGGAAAATGCGAAGTGGACTATTTTAAGCTAACCGCCTAGCAGTGGGTAAGACGTTGAAAAAAGCTATTCGCCTTATTAAGAACTTTTCTTGTTGACTGTCTCATTCAAATGGGTTAAGGTTTCGGGCCATTAACAGGAATGGAAATTTCTCCTAGGCTACAGGCGGGGGCTTGGCTGCTGGCCAAAATTAGCGGTATGTGAATCAAGCTATTTTAAGCTGCAGACTGGAGCATTAGCCTACAACATTATGTCCATTTAGTCATCGGTAAATGCCATTAAAATCGACCGTGTCATTCACTTGTCGATAAGCAATCTTCTATTTATTGTGCCTGTCAATGACCGAGAGATTGACAGTTCATCAAACGTGATGCACCACAAAACCATCAGATGTGGACTGGTACTAAATGTAACAGCTGACACAGTGACTTCTCGTGAGTATTTAATGCCACACATGTGGATATGGGAAGAGTTGGTGATTTAGATGCAAAAGGGATTCAATACAATGATAAATACTTTTTCATTATGATGACCTCTGCTAAAAATGCGCCTTATTAATATTTGTTGTTAGTAGGGTTTGCAGATGAAGGTAAAATTCTTTCCTCACTTCCGAATTGTAATCAGTGGCAAGGCTGAAAAAATGCTTTTATGTAATAATCCTTACAAATACGTTATAGGGGCATTTATTGACTGGTAAATGAACTCTTCGTTTACTTGCTTGTTTAGCGTTTTGGGCTGCTTTACTTATATCTGGGCAGTGTTTCATCTTTAATACTTTTATCTTGTATGAATTTATTTATTGTTAAAATATTTGCATACAACGCGTACAGCCGACCTCTGACTGCTAATGTTCGTGTCCATGTAATTTAAATGGCAGACAAAAATTCATCTGACATTTTTATCTCCCCTCATTAAGATTAAGCTCGTAGGCTCTCTATTGCTACTTTATATATATTTTTAGGCCTTGCGCGGAAAAAGAGACTAATTTCTTAGACTGCGCTTTATATCACACATACCAAAAGAATGAACAGCCAACATTTTAAAGCCATAAACACCATTTGTCCCCGTACGATTTCCCTTTCCTGAAACTTTATTTTTATTGGGAACAAAATGAGGCGTAAACGTTTCTTACCAATATTAAAATTCATTTCCTGTAAAACGCAGGTGGCTTTGCAGAATGCTGTATACCATTCTAGGGACTAACGAGAATACCATTAACTGTTCATCTTTATGTTACGCGCCAATTTTTTTCACGTCAAAGAATTGCACAATTATCCTTTGTTATTTCGCCTCCTGTTTCGTATTTATAAAAATGAGTGCCTACTTCAAAAAATGGTCCAACGAACAAACATAATATTATTCGATGATACATTTGACATTAATTCAGTTTTCGCTTTTAAAATTACATGGGTTTCGATACTCTCCGTTGTTAATGTTTGCATAATCACCTTATGCGAAGCCATCATGAGCCTCACTGCGCTATTTTGATCTTAGACACAGAACAAATAAACATTAAGAACCATGTTTATATGCTGGCTTTAATTTAATTTTGAAATAAGAGTTATTGATGGCCATTGCTGTTAAAGCATCATCCTGAGTTCCACATGAGTTCTCAAATATGGAGTGCGGATATGGAGTGCACAATGAATGACCTTTTTAAAATTTATATCTGTTTGACAGACTTTCACAAAGCCATATAAATGAACTTTTACTTTTCCAGTGTCATAATAAACTACTGAGATGTAAATCCATCTTTCAAACACAAAGAGTAGAAGTAGAAAGAAGAATGTATTTTGCGTGTCCTTCCTTAAAAAATTTATAAAAAGCATTAAATTCGTTAACCTTAGTGGACAAAATGTACATCTTAGGGTTATTTTAATGCACTGACCACAATGTGAGCAAAACTGATTTCTTGTTTGCGAATAAAGATAGGGATATTATTTTCAGGAACGCCGTGTTTCCACAAAACTTCCTCATTAAATGCTTTGTACCAGAAACGTTGTATTGTTCAGTAGTTTATTGTGAAATAATCAATGCTTGTGACATTCAACAGTCCAGAAAACAACCAATTTTACTTACCAACCAACCTTACTCACCAACCTTACTCACCAGGCAACATAAGCGAAATAAAATGGACCTGAATTACCTGTTCCAAGTACCTTCTCACAATGGATGCCTGAGCGATTATTTTGTTCTATGTAAAAGACACCGTGAGTGCAAGGTAACGGAAAAAGCTATTTAAAGCAAGGCACCCAGAAATGAAGAACTTACTTCGCATTAGGAATGTGTCTGAAATCCTTCATCGACACCCAAGAAAGCATCAAACGTAACTGCCGTACAAATAGTCGACTGAATTACGGTAACAGTTTACGCATTTATAGAATAGGGGTGGCTATTTGGATAAGTCTATCACCTGCTTACTCTATCGAACCACGTGATTAAACTGGCTTATAGGCTTCTTCGCGTATTCATGAACATTAAATGGCTGCTGAGAAACAAAAACACCTGTCCTAAGTAGGCATACACCTCCAGATTAGTAGGCGCAACTTTGCTAGGAATAAAACTTGCACGTTTTGTTTTCTGTCAACCCAGAAAGTGAGGTCTATTTGAGGACAGGCACACAGATGAGTCATGCACAAATTGACATAGTAAAGTTTGTTGCCTTGTTAGGAAAATATAATTTGGTTTCGGTATGCTTTTCTTGTAAGGCCTATCTTTCAATTCTATTATTACCTTAGGAACTAGTTTATCGGTGATTTTTAAACTGCGCAAAAGACAAAGGGACGGAAACACTATGATTCGTGGGGAAGTATGGTTAGGAGAATAAATAACTGCAAAATCCTTCTGCTGACCTAGATGAATTTCTGATTTGAAAACAATTTACTTGTAAAATTCATTTTAATTTTATTTCAGCATGCTTTGCAGAGTTTGTGACGTTTTTCTTGGCTTTACGAAGTCGATGATGTAAAAATTATTTTTATCTCAGTCCAAGTAGGTGATTTGCAGAGAGCCTTTTCATCTACTAAGAAAATAAAAGTGAATAAAATTATATCAAAGACGAATCGTTGGTAGTAGCGGCCACAAGAGAATCAAACATTTAGCAAGATGCCAATAGGATATATTTTAATTCTAAATTTGAATTGAACTCAAGGTAGCTTGCAGAAACATGACCGCTTCTCACTATAGCTAGTGTATGACCCTCTACTGAATAACTTCGATTCAAAAATGGTAGATTAATCTATGAATGACCTTGAAAGTCCTATGAAGCATCTGAAACTGCCCAGATAAGAAAATTAAATTTATTCTGCTGTTTTGGAAGTGGATTCTCCAAAGATCTTCATTATTATAATTTGCAGGGCTTTTTAAAGAAGACCGATTATATTTTGCACATTGCGGATGATGGCGTTGCCTTTTTGACCTTTCTCGCACGCCTAGGAAAGAAAATCTAACAAACTTTTACGGTCAACCATTTAACTCTTAATTTAGTTTGGTGTTTGCGCTCTTCTCTGGCAAATAAAAATTCAAAAACGAAAGCCAGATTTCAGGTTCCAAACTATTTTGTTGTTTTTATAAGGGTTAAAAGTTAGGGCCTTGGTCATTCTGAACGTAACAGTTCATTTCGTGACTACTGCAGCATTGCTTATTAAAATTCGTTCGCTGTGAAGCTGATTAAGCAAAACTGACACTCTTACGGATAGTTTTAGAATTCAACTGGTTTCCAAAATGTTGGGGCAGTTTAATCAAGCCATAAATTTGTTCACGTTCAGCCATCATCTGCTCTTATATTTCCTTTAAAGTTTCAGTTTGTAACCCTTTCTGATTTTCAGACAATTTACTTCTCCATTTTTAAATTAATAGGCGTTTAGAATTCGCAACAGGCTAAAACATAATTGCATGAACAAATTTCCTTTCTCCTGATTAACGTGAAGGCAATTTATTGCAAGCTTAAATCATATTTTCTACTGACAGACAATTGTGAAGACCTCAAACTTCCTGACCCATTTTCCAATTGGCAGTGCATATGCACCGAACATGACATGCAGGTTTAAGGGGTGACAGATGACAAGATGGGCTGCTCGATTGGCATTTCAATGATCCTTGTGTGTGGTTTCTGTTTTACCCAGCCAACTTGATGAACCCTCAAGGGCAGAAAGTGGTAAACGCCCCATCATGCTATTTGGCCATGCGAGAGGAGTTAGCTAGATTTAGGGACGGGGACCGTGGAGGAGAGTGCCATTTAAACGAATTCTACAAGGGTACGACAAGATTTCAAACACGCCTGCTTTGCTTGCCCAGCCATAACTTCATTTCCATTATCACCGCGACTTATTGATACCACAGAAGATGAGTCACTCCAAAAAAGCCGCAAAAGTCAATACCTCTACATCAGAGGAGTTGCGTTCCAGACCCCCTCGCGAATCAGGAAGAATAATTTAAGTATGGTAGGTGCCAAAATTGTATATTTTTACGGTTTATGTCACAAATATGATCCAAATAATTATATCAAATAAATAAAATTTCATCTTAAAATAACTGGATACATCACACTTAAAACATAACACAATTACGTAGAAAATAGAGTGGGTATTCACCACACAAGCGCGTTTAAAAATTATTATAATAATGGTAACATTATGCAAATTTATTGACGGCTATTTCATTTTAACCTTGCAGTAAGGTAAAATCAGTTAACAAATGGGGTTGGTAAACAACTGGACAGTGTTTACAATTTTATTTTTAGAAAGGAAAACTAGCCAACTTCGTGTATCTAATAGTCGTATAACGAAAGCACGATTAAAATAAATAAAAAATGTGCGCACTGTACGCATAGGCGATTGGTATTCAAGCCTTTCAAATGATCTAAATATGTACGGAGAGAGGCTTCGTTTTAAAATACCTGTGTTCACTAACTTAAATAGGTAAGTGCACTAATTTGTTTAAAATAAAAATTAGGAGTTGATTTACATCAGTACATCAGTACTGTTAAAATAATAAAATAATTCACCGCATACTAGAAAACTAACAACTTCTCGGTATTCGCATCCTCTAGAATACGAATGCATTGGGTTACGTTGGGGTAAAGCACTTGCAAGGACCTTGAATTCCGATCAAAACACAAACTTAATAGCCCTAATGATACCACTTCTTCTTAGAGGTTTTGATAGAATTGTATGTAGACGAATATTGCCGGCGAAAAAATGATACTCAAATAAACATTTCAGTGAAGCATACAAAACAAAAGGTAAAGCAGCAAATGAGGCTCAATTTTTAGAGCCTTAGACTTCTGATCAAAGAGTTTCCGGTTCGATCTTCAGGTAAAGCAGCACGTAGGGTTAGGTATGACTGGCTGATGAAGGTTAAAAATCCAGAAATGGGCAAAACAGCCTCCATTGGTTTTGCCAGTTATTTTCATCGGCCGTTTCTTTTACCAGCCATTGTGCAGCTGCCGGCGGAGCTCGAGAGTGCGCCTCAAGGCAGAGCAGAACAAGTTAGTACTACTAGCGGTCAGTAAGTGTTCAACAACGAATTTATGTCAATACATCCGATCTTAACCGGCAAAATAACGAGACCGTGGCCAAATAGTAAGAGCATTAGACCTCTGCTCACCGGGTCATGAGTTCGATCCTAGAGTGGTGCAGCAATTGGGGATAGGTTTGCCTGTCTGACGACGATTTATAAGCCGGAAATAGCCATTTTATACTCCACTATCTTTCACGGAAATAATCATATGACATTTCTAGAACCAGGTGCTTTTTGGTTGCTGGCTAGGGTCAGGAGTTAGCCTCAGGGGAAAGCAGACAGAGTGAGTTCTGATAGCAATCGGGCAAAGTTAATTTAAGAATGCAAGTGAATATTCTCGATCCAAACAGGCAAGAGAAGCAGCCCATAGCACAGGGCCTAGAGCGTTGGACTCCACATTGACGGAAGACAGGTTTGATCCTCGGCTGGTGCAGCACACGGTTAGGGATGATTGGCTGACGACGGCTATAAAGCCAGAAATCGTCATTCAATTCTCCCTTATATTTCACAGCAATATTTGTCGGCCTAGTTTAATACTAGAAGCTGAGCGGCTCCTAGTGGAGCTCGAAAGTGAGCCTCAAGAAAGAGCGGAACGATTTAGGACCGTTTGCGATAGACAGCAATTCATCAATAAATGCATGTCTCAATTCCCGGTCTAAAACGGCAAGAGAAAGAACCTGCATCTCAAAGTGCAGATCGTTGGACTTCAGATTAACGGGTCACAGTTTGGATCACCGGGTAGTGCAGCAAGTGTAGTTGGGTATGAATTGCTGACAACAGCTTATAAGCCAGAAATAGCCATTCCAGTCTAACATATTTTGCCGGAAATCTTCGACTACCTATAATACTAGTTGTTGCTCTGCGGCTGCTGGCGGGGCGCTAGAGTAAGTCTAAACGAAAAGCGGAACGAGTCAATAATTGTAGCGTTCTTTGGGCGTTCATTGATGAATGCAGGTAAATTTTCCCGATCTAAACCAGCAAGAAAACGAGTCAATGCATCAAAGGGTAGAGCGTTGGTCAATTTTAAGGGTCCTCAGGAAGTGCAGTACGTGGGGTTAAGTATAAATTGCTGACGACATCTTATAATCCAGAAAAAGTGATTCCAGTCCAACAAATTTTGCCACTAAAGTTCGACTGCCTATTCTACTAGGAGCCCTTCTGCGGTTGACGACGGGGTTCGAGAGCGAGCCTCGAGGAAAATCGGAACGAGTGAGTAACGGTTGCATTCGTTTGGCAATCATTGACAAATGTAGGTTAATATTCCTGATGTTAATCGGCAAGGCAACTAGCCCATGGCACACAGTTTTGAGCGTTGAATTTCTGATCAATGGGTCGTGCGTTTGATCCACGGATGATGCAGCACCTGGTTTTGGTATAGCTGGTTGACGAGGGCTAATAAGACAGAAATGGCCATTCCAGTAAAAAAAAATTTGTTGGCAATTTATTACTGCCTATTCTATTAGGAGCCACTCTGCGTATGCTGTTGGCGACCGATTTTCCTGAAATGGAGTGCAAAGCCATCTGTATTGCGCACTTTTCCTGCTCCCATCTACTGCCAGGGAGTAAATTTAAGCTATGCTTACTCTCATCGGGTACATTATGCCTGACGGTGGGATTTCAGACAGTTGCATTTCACTGAACCACGGTTGATGGCTGACGAGGCTGGATATCACTGACCCCACTCGTATGCTCCACTTGCATGAGGTTTCCTGACTAACCTCGAAAGAAGTTAAATTATAATCCGGATCATTAAAGGCAGTTGTCTGACACAACACCTTTAATCTTGGCTTTTAGGTTTGTCTACCCAGCAGCGGAAAGTCAAACTCATATGTCTTTGGTTGTCTCTACCTCTCACTAAAACGCATCTGTCTAATAAATTCAGTACGGATTATATTGCATGAGATTCCGTGATCTGTGATTTTGAAAATACACAAAAACTTAGAGCGCTACACTCTAAAAATTAAACAGACCGTGCAACACGAGAATTCTGTGCATGTGGGTTCTTAGCACCGAGCTGCTCAATTCCTTGTACTCCTAACTATGCAGTTCACGATTTCCAGTTCAGCTAATGAATTAGCAACATGATATTTGTCTCGTGTAATATCGGAATTAAGGTCGCAACAGCAAACTACTGAAAATCAACTGCATCGAAATCATTCTGTATAATGTTTGTAGCGTTTTGGAACCATTCATCTAAGTGTGTCTGCATATTAACTCGGGTTATAACCTTCTGTACCATATGGTAGGCATTTATGTGAAGGTTTACCGACCAGTGCATTCGTCGAGCATTAAAATACCTTTTATTTTTAAGAAATTTTGAACACTTAGCAACCCTCAACTCAGGACAGATAAAACCAGCACGCAACTGCCTTTTTTGAATATTTGAGCACTTTGTTCGCTACTGACTTGTATTTAATGCAAGTCTATCAAAGAACTTTGGAGATCCCTCTGTGTTCAGAAAAGGTTTTGTAAATGTTCTGAGGGTTAAAACCCGTACAATGAAAGAATATTTCAAGAAACACTTGGTAGGGATGCCTTGCATGGTGGCTTTATCTGGACAATGGGAAAGGAACCGCCCACAGCACATGTAGCTTTGCGCTAACGTCCAAGGAAATTATGTAAAGGATTAAGATGAGAGTTAGGGTTAAGTTTAGGGTTAGGTTTAAGTTTGAGATTAACGTAAGAGTTTGGATAGGGCCATGATTAGGCTACAAAAGAAGGTTTTAATCGTGTTTACTGTAAGTATTAGGTTAAGGATAGTGCTAGGGTTAAAATTAGGGTTAGAGGATAGGGTGAGCGTTAGTGTTGAGACACGGGCGCATTTAACCTTCCTGAACTTTACCATAATCCCGCCTATTTTAAGCAGGTGGGGCGGTGCACATTCCCGACTTCTGTTTGGGCGGTCATACAAGCCATCCATACCATACTTAATAAAAATTAAAGATAGGTTCTGTAGAAGGGATTTTCAAAAGAGTCGCAAATTTCAAAAGTTGTTATAAAAAATAGTTTATTAAAATATTTTAGTTTTCCAATGAATGTTTCCCAAATCAGTGAATTTATTAATTCAGAAACGCCAATGCACGACGAGTGACCATATTTACAGTACAAGGCGAACGTTGTGCAAAATGGGTTTTTTGACTGCTCATGTTGACTTCTCTCCACAATTGACAAACAATGGGGTTATTTGTTTCTGTTTGCGTCCTAAAAATCAGCACAGTTCAACGTGCAAAATCTTGCCAATGTAGTTTTAAATGTGGTACACAGGCAAGGTATGTTCATCTGCTTAGAACAACAGGGCGCCTGCAAGTTATTTAACATGGCCTTAACAGTAATCTGCTCATTCAATTGTACAATTCAACCTTTAGCTAGCGCTGGAGGCGTTGTTGTCTTTGAAATGGAGCCCACATTGCTGCGCGTTTCTTCAAAATGTCCTTTTTTCTCCCTATTCAGGGATATGTTTTGGTAGATCCCATCGGATAATGCTTCATTTTTAAAACAGTCTTGATGTCAACCTTGATTATACCATCGACAAAGATTTAACTGGGGTAATTCGAGCAACACAACACGAATCTTCATCAGCTCCTTACTTTTGAAATGTAGCAGAGCAGAGAGAAAAAACTGATTAAGTGCTGTCCTCAATGAGGCCTCAGTTAAACCATTCTTAGTTTCATGCAATGCATGTTGCGCTTGAAAGATAAGACAAAGGGGCCTCATTTCATGCCAAACCACTTAATTAGACAAAGTAGCAACAGCTTGGCGAAGTCATTTTAATGAAGTCATTTTCAGATTCAAAACTGTTACCTACAATCTGATGCACTATCGTTAGATCTCGGATTCTCTGCCTAAAAATCAAAAATTTGCAAAAACAGAGATGAAAAAGCAGTTTAAACATTTAGCACCTCAGCTGTGCTCCTTAAAATCAATGAAGAAATTTAACGTTCGACAGTTGAACTACTGGTGGTTGGGCATGGCATATCAGCAGAAAATATTTCGGTCTCAGCTTTAAACCATAAACGGGAGAATAAAAAATACATCTTCGTAAGAACAAATAAAGTGAGCTTAATAGTAATCTAAGAAAATGAAGGTGTACTTGGCAAGATTTCATCCTGACCGCACTAGTCAATGAATGGTTTTCAAAATTTCATACTTCGTTTGGAACAAAAACGTCGATTATCCTGTTAAAAAGAGTGTAGGACCTTCTGGAGTTCAAACGTAAACAAAACAGTGGTGTTGTAAATCAGGTCTGCTGATGCTAATATTTCTGGTTTATCTAGCTTCCAAAATAATTAAAAAGCTGTCTGACGTTCGAAATAATTTTTATTGGCTCATGTTGTTGAAATTTCAGTGACATTGACGCGATTTGGACTCACAAAAGCAATATTAGCTAATTAACCCGAATGTGATCACACTCTTGGCTCCCGGACGAGCCTATTACCTCAAGTTGGAAGGCTGGTGGTTGTACTCAAGAACTACTCTTGAAGACCCGAGTCTAAATCCCAATGTGGGCTCTGAGGTGTTAATACTTGAGTCAAATGAATTATGCAAACCTACCAGCACAGATCTAATAATATTTTCAGCATTGAATTTACCCAACGACAAAAACTAACACAAATGTACGTCAATATAGCCCCATTTACGATAAAGGACGTCTTTATCTAAATTTAAAAAATTCTAAGGAGATTGGGAGATGGGTTGTACCTTTCCAGTTTTCGCAGCCCGTTTGCCAATGTTTCGTAGGATAAAAACGTAAACATAACAGGTTAATTTTCAACACTTACCCAATAGGTTTACTGAACTACGTCAGCTGTGTATCGAAACAGTCCCGTTCTCCCTGTAATAGGTCACGCAGCAGGATAGAAAGCGCATCCCGAGCCTTGATCTAATAGATATCCTAATGCCAAGTCACAAACCAACCAATGCTCACTGAATGTAGAGATATGATAGTATTGACATTTATATCAATGTTTCTGATCCAAACCGTCAAGACAACGAGCATGCGGATCAATGGTTAGAGTGTTGAACTTCTGATCAACATTTCATGGGTTCAGATCTTGAGTGGTACAATAAGTGGGATTATGTATGACTGGTAGAAGACGGCTAATGAGCCACAAATACCTCACATTTTCCGCAATGTTCATCTGCCTAGAATAATAGATGCCGTGCGGCTGCTGGCAGGCCTCGAGAGTGACCCGAAGTCAGATCGGGAAGATTAGTTGTGTTAACTATCAATGAGCGTTCCTCAACGAAGATATCATTATTTTATAATAGTAGACTCCCTACAACATTATGAAATTTTCATCAGTCTGGTGTTGAAATTAAGATAAACTATAAAGAAATCAATCAGATTTACTATGTAGAAGTTATAGATGATTAGGGTGATATTGATAATGTTAAAAACACCTTCAAGTGAGGGTTCGTAATACGAGAATCTACTTAGAATTCATGATGGTAAACTTTGTATTTTTAGCAGTGTAGCAACATAGAAATTAGGCAAATTAATGTTACAAAGCTTCAACTACACTTGCGTTTATTTGCGAAAAAGGCTGTGGCGTTAATTTATCAATAACAAAAAGCTAACAGCTGAAAGAAGATAACCTAGATGGTGGACATGGGCAAATACAGAAACATCTGCAGTAATGTCTCGGGAAAGAGTCAGCACATTTACCATATGTTTTTTAACAAAAAATCGTTTTAAGGCTGACGTTATCATCCCAAATAATGTTTTCATTGAAGTTCCTCCTGGATGAAGAGGAACAGTCCACTCTCCAAAATGTCTCCCGAACCCTCCTGAGGTGATTATAAATGTATTCCTGTGGTTTACCACATCAGCATTTATAGATCATACTGACAGAATAATCAGCAGGGTACATCTTTATCGTGATGTTCTTTGAGCAAAAATCTCTGTTAGATACATTTTCCCCCTTAACCGACGACCTCATATTTTTGTTTATTAAATTATTCCAATCCGTCAAAAACAGAGAAAAACTTTCTCATTCCGAGAATCGTAGGTTTACAAAATATTGCCTCCGCAAAAATGCACAGCATTTCCACAGTGGAGAGAATATCATTATTTGGGTTTCGAGGTCTGCTCGTCTCGTAGGGCCTTAGAGTTTATTGTGGAGCTCTCGCTGGAAGTAACACCGCGACTATAAATACATGCACATATGGAAGACCGACAAAGACTGGAGAGACTGGAATGAACGTTTCTGCATGATTCGCTTCTAAGCTCGCTGCATTTAATAGCGGAAATAAACTGGCTTCAAATATCAAACTCGAGATTATATAATACTGCCTGAAGACGGTTTATAAGTCCGAAACAGTCATTTCAGTTGGTATGCTTTTATTTCATACAGAACACCTAGATCGGAAACATTAAGAACAGATGAAAACGCTAATTGCGATCCAAAGACGCGAGCATTAAAAACATTTGACGATAAGACTTAGTTTTTCTTTCCATAGAAAGACTCTCGATGCGCCATTGTACGATGAGTGCCCTCAGAATCCCAGGCCTATGATTGCTTTAAAAATGGGTTAAGTACATTTTTGAAGGTATTGAAAATCAAGGGAATAATGTCTACCATTTGCATAGCGCGAATTTAGTCCACAGTTTACGCAGGTGGTGGAAAGTGCATTGTTTAAATTGTTTAAATTAACCTTGACATTAATCTGTAACATGTATTTTACAACTTCCTCTGCAGGATCATCAAATACATCATGTGAATATGTGGGGATCTTCGGTTTTCCTGTCGAATTTGATTAGTAGATGTTTGGTTGACGCGCACAGGCTAGTTTGAAGAAGCGCTGTAGAAGCGTAAGTAACGATCGCTGGAATAAGCAGGTTATTGGGCTGACATTTCAGATTCTCGCTCAAAACCTCATCAAAAATAGCCTCGGATAAGTGTGAAATGTCAAACCAATAAACCGCTTGCCCCAGTAATCGCATATTTTTCTTCTGATTAGTTAATAAGCAAGCACCGATCGGTTATGGGAATTATACCTTGTGTTTGGCTTTCTGGGCTTGATCTAGTGCCCATAGGTATATACATCGCAACTAGTGTTATTATATAGAATGAGAATGCTGACAACGATTAAACAGACAGGAATGAATATTTTGGGTTTCAACGTTTTGCAAAATTGCCATCAAGGAATAAGGAGGACACATTGGTGAGCATATGCAATCACTTAGACAGTCAGTTAAATCTGCGACTTCCTATTGACAAATCAACGGGAAATATAAATACTGACGAATGCACTAAAGGAACTATTACTAAGATACAACTTAGAAGTTCGAGCCTTTTTGACAACAAAATACACAGACAGATAAACGGCGTTGCTACGGGCTCACCCGGGGACTAACCTTAGCCGAGGCCTTCATTGGCAAGTTGGAGATAGTTCAATTAAGCGCTCAGGACAATAAACTTAAAAAATACGGTCATCCGGTTGATGACATCTTGACAATCGCAAGAACAGTTACCAACGTAGATTCACCCTTAAGCACTGGTGATCTAGCACATTCATTCATGAAGCCCACGTTGCGGGTAAAAATGGTACGTTTGTTTCCTTTATTAAGCGTCCTTCTAGGCCAAAGAAATGATGGCAGCGTTCAATGAAGCGTTTGTCGAACGGAAACCACGTGCGGAAAATTTATGAACTTTGGCAGTTTAGTACTAATTCAACAGAAATGCAAGCCAGTTTGTTTCTTTGCGTCAAGCGCTAGAAGTAAATTTTTCAGGAGACGGTATCGAGAAAGGATTTAGAAAGATCTAGGACCTGCTTCATGAGAGTGGGTCTCCGGGTGGTTTTATTACAAAAAATTGGTCATAAGACCAGTAAAACCCTTCAAGTTTATGGTAGAAAGATACTCTTCCTCACAGTTTTCTTTCAAGGGGAAACAGCATGTGAACTCCTGAGAAGACATCCTGACCCAGCCATTTCACGAACTTTCGGAGCACTGAGAGTTCAGATATTATTCTCAAGCAACCGAGTTTTACACGGAGAAAGTGAAGATAGTTTGCCAGCTCAGACCACCTCCATGTACATGTACTCAATTACCTGCTATTATGGAGCAGATTATATTCGCTGCACGAGTCGGCGCCTATCCAAAATAATAAAAGAGCACCTCCCTGCATGGATGAGAAAAGGCGAAGTAACAATCATAAAAACACTATTTTCGCACACATGGTTGATTCCGAGTATTGCGAGAACCCCCATGTATCTTTCCCTGTAATTCATAGTATCCCACCAAATAACCCCAAGTCACTGCTTTATCGTCCACTTGTTACAGTAGAATCGACCGCCATATGCATGACAAGATGAACATTATTTATCGCATGATTTAGCTTGTAACCCTTTCCCATGTCAATGTACTTGCACGTTTGTGCGCCAACTGGTCTTCAGAATTTCGGGTTTTTTAGCCCTCCTCAAACAGCTATAATCCTGCTACATTTTCACAATATTTTTTGGGTTCACATTAAGTACCGGCAATAAAGCTTCCATGGGCATACCGGCGAACGCGATCAATATTATCCAGCGGTTTCAATTGCCTCCTCAGCCTGCGTGCTTCCATTAACAATTTTCCGTTCCAGGGTGATGGTTATAAGGACTGCTCAACCTCAAAGGAAAATTGTCTACTAAGGTTATCGGCTGGTGTCAACGAACTGCCATAGGCAGATAGCCCTCAACGCCAAAATAAGCGTACCTTTAATTTGCCCTTTCAGATTTATAATACAAGACCAATTACGCTATAAAGTGCCCAAAACGTGCGGGTAAAGGGAGGCTCAAGCAAATAAACCAGTCATTATGAGAAGATCAATGGCCCAGAATAAGCTAGTGAAATCAGATGGCTGGAGACGACATCTGTAAGAGCTACTATTTTCCAAAGAGTCACAAGAGATAATCGTTTTACGTTCACTCCAACATTGCAAAATAAGCAGTGGTTTTCGGCATCTTTGTGAAAACACGGTGGAGATTTGAATGAAATCGGTCACTGAAGTAAATATCAACGAAGTTTACTCTGGTTAAATTCTGCTCACAGAAATGCATAACTTGTTTTTTCAATGCCACTTTATCTGCAAAGTTGGATAGAATAGAATTAACTAATTGTCATTGAAGGTTCATTTAGAGACATCGTAACGCAAGCTTGGAGTTGAGGGAGTAGCCCTGCACATGCACGGTGAATATGAACACATCATAAAAGCGACAAATGGTGATGCATGTATAAAGATTCAACGAACGGCTGTAACAAATCAATGTTGGACTGAGAGAGAACCATCTTGCTGGATAAACACAGGATTGCACGACCGCAAGTGGTAATTGTGAGTGCCCCCGCGCGTAGTACGCATGTGGTTTAATGGGTTCCACCGCTTTTATCTTTGAATGTCTCGGGTATTCAGATCGAGTGAAAATCCGAAACATGAAGCCAGTAATTAATTCGTTCCAGAAAACATATCTTTGTTTTCTGGAATGCTTCCTGGAATAGACTTATTCACATTGTTGAAGTGGCGAAAATCTCAAGACATACGGAGCAGTTTGTGGTCAGGGCTGTCACCAAACCTGCCTCTGATTGAGAACAATTGAGACTAAGTGGATCTAGAAATCAACCAGAAAACCTTTCTGGTTCGGTTAATAGGCCGAAATATTGTTTTGATCCATATGTGTAAGGAACTACTGTACCTTATATCTTTTAAATATATAAACCGAAAGTATGCCATAAAAAGACCGCTTAAGCGACATCGGCGGGCGATAGTAACATGGGGGCTGCAAAAAACACTTAAAGTTCCCTTTTGATTTCAAGATATTATTTCAACCTTTATACTTAATTTGAGTCTCAATCCTACAATGAAAGGTAATCCCTTCAATCGATATGGCCAATTGCAGACAAATTATACCAAGTGTAAACAACAAGGCGTTCTCTTATGAGGCATGTGTATTTTTGTGTTTGTATTTACAGATTTAAAATGCTACAGTTTACTTCTCGAGAATAAGGAGCAACCTCGAACATTTCGTTTAAATGTTTTTGACTACTAAGCGTATTTTCTGAACTTTCTTTGTTCCAAGTTCTGTACTAAGTAACAATTAGAATGCATGATACGTAAACGTGGTTTTATACCTAAATTGAAATATCAATTACCAACTAAAATCTATGAATTTTATTTATGCAAACGTACACTAAAGTCAACGGCAGAATCATGGTTATTTTAAAAATTTTAGCATCTGCTTTTGAATAACAGCAATGATTCTTAACAAATTTGCGCAATGTACTTTATCCATTACTAGGACACTGAATCCAACGGACTACGTTCATCTCTTCCACATTACTCTGCGTAAAAAGGAACGAACAGCTACAAGGATAATTAAAATCATTTGCTTTTTTTCCAACTTTCCTATTAAGCCACAAATAAGAAACAGTCTAATTATTCACGTTGTCTGCAAAGCAAAGTAGACTTCCCTCGTCACACACATGTCTTTCGAAATATCAATGCGTGGAAAGTCGCTACCGGTTCTTACAACAAACGTTTACGGCCAGTTAGAGAATTTTATTTAATTTAAGTTAACCAACCTATCAGCTTTTATGCAGAAATTATCAATTTTCCTCGGCTGGCGTCTGAACACACTCTCGAGGGCACATTTAGCTATCGGACTGAAATCGAATAGCCTTTTTACCGAGTTAAGGCTGATGCTCAATGTGTACTGGTCGGCAATGCCTCTACAAGAACACACTGGGCATACGCTTCACAAGTGTAATGAAACAGAGAAAAAAAACAGATTTTAATTCTTGTTCTCGTTTTACATACATATAAACAAACCAAAAAGACCCACAAAAAGCATAATAATATAACTTTAATTTTTCGCGAAATTGTATGTCGCAGTTACTATTTGTTTCAGAAAAACCAATGTCCTCATGTAAACTGGTCAACACTTGACCGACGGATAGGTGGCTTTTTGACGGTGCAGCAGACGTGTTTGAAAAAACCCACATGTCAGTGTTGGATTCTGCGGGGCAACTGAAACAGCGGAAATTACGACACAGCAACTGTGGGTTTCACAGCAGCCTCTGGCCCATCAGACATGTCTTAATGTGGAATTACAAAATGCTAATGTGGAAATATTCGCTTAGAGCTACTAGATCAAATCAAGCTGAGTCTCTTAAGAAAAATACGAGCGACCAGAAGAGGAGGAAAGGTTATGATTTGGGTTTTTCGAGGAGACGTCAAGCATCTAACTTTTTCTTAAAAAATCGAAAGCATTACGCTCAACTTGTTACCCACATATTACAGGGACATTTTTCATACCTTATCAAGTTGGTAAACATTTTACCTGGCCCTCCCCTTCTCTGACCATGTCTTCTTCGCTGCAGGTTCTGAATTTGTACATTACCCCAGAATTGGCGTGGTACATGACCTGTCTTTTACTGGTAAGGTATAACTTAATTCACATTGCAAGTTGGTGGCGCAAAATGACATGCACTTAACATAAGCGAAAGGTGAACTCCCATATTACGTTGCAATACGACAGTTACCATAAGTAGCGAAAGCTAACTGAATGAGGTTTTCACATGAATCTACGTTGACAGGAATCCTTGCTATGAGGAGACAGCTATAATCCAGAATCCCCGACAAAATTTTAATTCATCTGTGCCCACTTGCTATTCGCAACCCTCCTGTAGATTACAGATAATTGAGACCCACACTGCCTGTGAGCGTCACCGTGATGAATAAACTCCCATAGGTCATGAGCATTCACACTTTAATTCAGGTGAAATAATACTGAGATGCCTTGTCATCGAAGATTTTTATGAAGATATCGGCGGTAAATTGTCAGAGCCCCTTTTTTGAAGCTTCGAAGTCATAAGTGCTATATACATTTTTACGACTTACTAATTAAAGACAGTGAATAACTTTAGTATATGCCGATTTAAGTATGAAACTTGGAGATTCATGTAGTCTCACTCCTTTCCGATAATCTGCTTCAATTTTTTGACACACATAATGTAAAAATGACTTTTATGGGGCAGGCCAGGTATTCAGACGGCCTAACAGTTCTTGGGCACGCGAGAACGCCGGAAGTCAATATTAGAGTTATGATTCCATTTAAAGTCCTCTGTTTTTTCCCTTTGAGAAAATGAAGGCGTTGTTTGATATAATTTTTGTTTAAAAACAAAAAACGACGGTCTACAATAGGTCACATATGGACTGTCTGCAAATATTGGGTCCCTCCACCACATATTTCAGTCAGATATGCTGAAAAGGTACGAGACACAGACACACTATTATGAGTGCATACACACGACTAAAACCCTGGTAGCGTAGATAAGACATCACATCGGTAGATGCTAATACTATTGGAAAGTATCAGCAAAAAAGGGGGCAGGTCGGGCTCTAGCAGACTGCCAGCCTACATGGCCCTCAAATGCGCTCCAGGTATTGCGATGGAGGTGTCTGCTGCCACTGGCACCACTGGCATCACCCGAACCTACGCCGACACCGTCGAGGTCAGGTTGCCCACGCATCAGAGAACGCACTATGACTTGGGTCAGACTGTCCACAATGGAACTGTCCGTTGGGCTGCAGTCTCGGTGTCGATGGGACTGCCTGTGTTCCGCTGTCGATGTCCTGCCCTCCGCGTGGCAGTTAACGTGATTGCAATATTGAAGCTCCGTCTGTAATGGGGCGCTAGCGATGTTCAATAAAGGTGTTTCTAAATGGCCAAGGTCGAGCGTCGGCACTTGCCTAGGATTTTTGAGATGGCCGTCGAGGGCAGAGTCAACATAGTCCAAATCTAAGCGTTCAGTTGTTACTGAGGAGCATCGAGAATCTTCGGAATGCATGTGCGTCAGGTCAACTTCAGGATAACTGGCAGAGGATGCTGTAATTAGAAAAACAAAACAAAAGCTTTGGAGCGGAAGTAAATTGGCCAGCAGCATTTGCTCAGGCCTACCTAAAAACCTACTTGATTGTTTATAAATTTTTGTTGGAAAATCTGTCATTTTAATAAATTCTAGGAGATTCTACAAGAAAAACATTGGCCGCAGTTAGAAAGTTATGTAATATATTACCTAACCCTGACAAATAATAATGTAGTATTATAAATACAGTAAATGTCTGCTTTCAAAAATATTGAAAATTTAGTCAAATAAATCACCTGGTGAGATAAAGCGTTGGCTTTTATGACACACATAGCCATTCTGTGGTTCCGGTAGCTGCGCAATCAGAAATTGTCAGCAATAACTTTAAATAATCCTTCCCTGAGATGCAAAAATATAATATTTAAAAATTAATCAGAAACCATTTTGGAGCCTACGCACTTTTTTACTTTAATAATACTGTCTTAAGCATTCTTGGCTGCTCTTAAGTCAACTTTGAGCCCTGCGCATATATAGAATTTAATCCAAAATATTCCAGTTAACCACCACTTAGAGACAAATGTACTTCGATTAATTATTTTTACGCTAAAAACGTCAATTAATAAATCAGGTTTCACCGTATACAGAGCATGGAACGCTGAATAGCAGGAGTCATATAGAGTGACAGGTTAAAGATGGAGATGACACTTGAGACCTTTCTGAACGTGTCATTTGGTTCACTTATTTATTACTACAACTATTTCAACTTATTCTGAAGATATGGACTCCGGTAAACGTCGTAAGGGATACCGCTTTGTCTGACCAATAAGACAATTGACCTTCCCGGCAAAAGGCAGACGATGTTCGATAAGGTAGTGGATACTCCTTAACTACCAATGGAACAGTAAGGGTAAGATTTGAGTGCAGAACTAAGACTGTCATAATCCCATTTTGGTGATTGTTTCTAAACTGCTTTACAGCAAGCTACATTTTTGCATTAACTGTCTTAGTCAGTTGCAGCAGTTCTTATAGAATAGACGATGGGACATTACGCAGAAGGGGCGTAGTATTACCTAATTTCTCGAAATGCGTTAATGCTTGTTTTGATTCCCAACACAGCCTTTACCGTTTTCCAGACCTTCTCACTATCAGGAGAGACCATTCGGGACGTTCAATTATGCCAACGGCCTATGGGCTGAATTTGTTAAATGAAACCTTAGCTACGATTCAGGAGCATTAGTAGTTTAGGAGTGACACAGGTTCGTTCTTAGTCGAAAAAAAGTTCTCCTTTTATGCAGTTCATCATTTGTGCCACTAATGGCCGCTTCAATGACCTTGAGTTGCGTTAGGTTTTGTGAACTGAGCGCAGGTCAGCGAGGGTTCTGATTGTCATGCGGGGGAAGCAATTGGGTTACTCGACACGCTCGTCTCGTTGTGCCTTGAAACTCTCTCTTGCTGCTTCGCAGATAGAACATTTTGGCAAGAATGACATGTAAGGGCACCTAATCAGGACGCACGAATACAAACCGCCTGCGATGCATGTGGCTTTTTGCCCAATTCTAGGAACTTAGGTGCAGGATTGAGGTGAGGGTTAGGCTTTATTTTAGGGTCAGGGGTTTGTTAAGGGTTAAGCTTTGGGTTCCCGTTAACTGAAGAGTTTAGGTTAAGTGTGGGGCTAGGGAAAAGATTGATGTTACAATTTAGTTAGATAGTAGAGGTAGTGTCAGGGATAAACCACGGGAATTTCTATCCTCCGGCTAGTTATCACAAGGCCAACTACGTTATGTGGGCGAAGTATTCCTTTTCCCGTTTCCTGATTTAGTGGCCATACAAGTGAGCCTTGCCGAGCGTATAACTTAAAAACCAAAAATCCTGAATTCTTGTCCCAGACATGCCAAATTGGGACGTCTCCCTGACGAGAGCCAAAACTTCCAAAATTGGCACCACAGTTTGCCTTGCCCTTGTCAAACGCCATTTTTGAAATTTAGTGGGATTCATTTTTAATCCACATCATTTAAACCATAAGGATTATCAGCAAAAGACGAGTCAGTAAATGATAATATTCTTAAAGTTGAGCTGATCAAAAGCTTGAAGGTAGAAAATTTATATAGAGTTTCTCTCTTGGCCGATAACAAACAGTAAGCTCATAATGACCAACACTCTATTCCTCCGACGTACGTTTGATTCTTATAAATGACCAACAAAAGCTAATTTTGTAGCAAAATCTTTTCTGAATTAAAAATGATAAAAACAAATATCGTCCGGAACGACAGCTACGGTAGTGAAGATTTTCCAGCTAGTCATATTTCAGCCCAAACTTGGAATGACATGTGCTGATTTTCTTCTGGAGTTGTTTCCTCCTGTACTTTTTCTCACTTGGGAAAATAATATCCGACAACATCAAATAGGATTCCTGTGATAGTTCTGTGTATACGCTAACCTTCAACAGATTCTCGGTTATAAAATTCCTCAAGTGAAGCCTTAATTGCGGTTTAATTACAAGAATAGTTGTACGATTTAAAAAAGATGAGTTTAGATTGGTTGTTATTATGCTGCATTTGTGTAAACGTGCTGTTCACAGTTAAAAATGTTTCATTATTCGCTCTTATAGTTTATTTATGTTATGTGTTGTCCTTTAATATATTTTTGAGGGGAGGGGAAGATCTACAGCGAGCTTCAGGGAAAAAGGATGAATGAATGTAATATTTCCAAGTAAGTCAAGTTAAAACCCAATCATACAGTCAAAACTATCGATCTACACGCAGAACCCATTAGGTGCCCACCATGAAATGTAATTTGTTTCCTCGCTATACAGATCGCTATGTTTGCAGAATGTCGACTTGGGTTGAAAATAAACAACTTAGAAGAAGGTCTATTACATAACAACTGGCTAGTGCCCTCTGAACCGTGTATCCATCGCTTTATCCATCAAACTACATCTGGAGGGCTATGAGAAACCCCAACATAGAATCGTATTCGGATATAAACATTCAGTTGCCTTTGAATTAGGTATTGGACAAAATCAAAAGAAACCATGAAAGCAGCAACGTTAAGCGCTCAAATGTACGGCGTTCATAAATCGGAAAACACAGGGGAAAAATTGGGGACCCGTAGATGTGGAAAATCCCTCGCAACTGTCTCAGGCAGCAGCAAAAACTCAATGAAACCTGCGTGTATGGGTGTTTTGCCTTATCTGTGCACTACGTATTGAAAATAATTACGTAGTTATATACTTCTGACTGTCTCTTGGGAGGGGTGTTAAATTTACGCGGTTATTCTGCATGAGCTGGTGCATATCGGCTCAAATGATCCTATCAACTTTCTCAGCTAACGTAATGTGTTCTGGTAATGCACGTTCCTTAACGTTCGTGCATTAATTTCCTTGGAAATTAAACAAGACGGCATATGGAATTGCCTTGGTGGACCTCATAGTAGGTTATATGCCAGAAAACGGATTATTTAAAGCACCATCACGGGTGTTTTATTTAAAGAAAACTTGCGTAGAAAAGCCTTATTTTAAGGAATATTATCATTACAGACAACACCATGATTCGCATACTTTTGAGGTATTGGTGAATGAAATATTTAAGGAGTTTTACTCTACATCAGCTGAAAATTAGCCCAGCCAAAACTATGAATACAAAATACTAAAAGGTCTTCATTAAAGTCAACCAAGGCGAAAAAAAACTGTCTTTGACCAAGTTATTATTTTAAATATCAAATGTGAAGATTCTTAATGTTCTTTTTATAATGTTGCTCAAATTATGTTTTGTAACTGGTTTTTATTGCATTGACTGCGTTAATTTTACATGTTAGTAGACTAACAAAACTAATTCACAGAAATTCAAAAATTTCCAAACATTTAGATTTTGCAGTATATTTGTCACCCAAAAGATTATTAATTTTGCAAATTTGGTTGCGATAGCGATAATTAACCTTTAATGTATGCATAATAGAGAGCTTGATAAAGCGTTCAATATATAACACAATCTAACAAAATTAATTGAATATAAATATTATTCCCTTCTGAATAATATTTCTAGGAAATGTATAAATCTGATCGCTGGATTTCAGTACTCAGTATTCAGAGTAAAAATAAATTATTTTGTTTGAGATGAAACCAGAGACGATAGAAAAGGCACCGTGGTTGTGCCAGTATCTACACAAAGTCCGACCTTTAAAGGGGTATTGAACACAATTCTGCATATCGAAGCCTCACGAATAACCAAAAGACAAAAATCAAACTGATGTTAAATTAAGACCACCGCTTCTGTTATTAAAAAGGTTATTTTAAGGTAAATATCTATCTTCCTTGGAAATGAATGCTAGATTATTTAGGATAATTCATATTTCGAACCATCTGTTTCAAGAAAAATCCTGAACTGACATCTATCCTACATCAAGCTTTTGTAACACTATGGTTTTGAAGGTAAGCTAACAAAACGTTTTCTGTTATTTAAAATTTACTTAAATTTTAAAAAGCCAATCTCTGAAGGATTCACTTCACAGCTTTACAAACCTCTATGAAATGCTAGATTCTCACCATGAATTATCATTTTAAACTGAAATATTCTCTTGGACTTCGGTTATTACACCTCAGTCTCATTTTATCACATACTTTTACACAAACCTTTTATGCTTTATAACATGTGGGATTTTTCTGTTTCAAATTATATCTCCTATACTTCAACAAATGTAACTGGGCAATGTTATCTATCTGAATGCACATTAGGCTGCAGTCTTCACCCGGCAAAACCCCTTTTAGTGGAAATTCTGTTTGTAATTATTCGTTGAAATGTGTTTTCAGACATGCACTCTAAGCAACTAAATCATTCTGTAAATTAAATCCACATGAGAACATACATTATTTGTCCCATATTTGCGTGTGCCTAAGATAATCCTCATATTTCTCGCTAGCCTTATTTCGGATGATGAGCTAGCTCAGAATACCCCAACGGCATCTTAACCCTCAACTGTAGCTATGGTAAAAGGGTTCTCATCTATTCGATTTTTGGGCCCCCACGATGTTCTGTGCCCCGAGGCTGAGACACGATCCCTCGTATTCAGTGATTGTGGTGCCATATATACATGCAGAAAAGGGGTTACCAACAAAGGCAAGGGAAACTGAAATGGACATTTCTGGTTAACGGTCCATCTTCAGCCATACTCATTCAAGCCTAGGCATATTTAGCTTGCAGTCCAAACTCAAACCAAATTCCAGTCACTTTGGCGCTACTTTCATATTGACAGCCCAACAAACATCGAATCCATGGGTCAGTTGACGGAGCGTTGGATTGATTAACCATCGATTAGCAATGAATCTTACTTGGAAAGCCAAAAATGACCATTCAGTTACCCTTGCCTTTGTTATTAGATCATTATTTTGGAGGCTACATTTATTATTTTTATTTCCACATTAAACTTTGCTGCCTTCATATTTTTAACGTGTAGAAACGGAAAGAAATACAGAAGGACATTGGACAACAAATTGAAATTCCAATGCCTGTGTTGCCTATATTATACCTTAATATGCGTTTCTTCTTAAATGTTTTCTTTCTTTAGAAGGCTTGTTGTTTATCCTTTAATATTCAACAAATGTGATTGTTTGCCTTGAAAAGAAGGAACTAAACTTAGAGTTTGGTATCAAATTCCTTAAAAAGGTGTCAGTTATTAACTTATCATCATTAAGCTTCAAAGTTAAAATTGTGTTGAATAGACATTTCGCAAGGCATTAAACATAACCTCGGGCTTATTCGTCGCTTACTGCGAAAAGACCTATGCTTCTCATTCAATCGTCTTTTCTGTTAATTTCAAGAGAGTTTCATTAACGCTCAACTATTGTCGCGGACCTACGCATTTGAATGGACCAAGAGGTTCTAAAACTGGAGGAAACAAATTTTTTTCTCTATAGCCCGTCCGTGTAGCATTAGTCCTCAACTTTTCCTGCATTAAAAGGCGTCAATTGGAAATTATACTTTGATCTGTATGCATATAGTAAGGTGGAGGTCACTAACGAAAGATAACGAGGAACACACATTAGCAGCGAAACAGAAAATTGTGACAGAAAATGTTTTGCAATATTTAAACAGAAAAAATGAGGCAACTTGATCAAAATATTTTTATGATAAACCACTTCCACAAACAGAACTCACACACAAAACGTGACTTGATTGTTTTATAAATGCGAAACAAACAAGCAAGTTCAGAATACTAAATTAATTTGTACTAGTGTATGTTCATAGGCCACTATTTGCCAGGCATTTCATTTTCGTACTCTTGGGAACTGCAATATCAGGAAAAATTCTCCTTGAGAAGGACGCTTCACAAAGATAATCTCTGCCAACTTCAGACCTGGTACATTTATCTGATAAGTAAAGCCCTCTAATTCTATGCACCTAACTACTTTTACCAGCAAGCTATTTTCGTCTTGCAAGTCTCGCTATTTATGGCCATTTATAAATTGCCGGATTCTCGTCTCTAAATTAACTACTTAAAAATACTTACTGCATGTTAATGTGATTTTTGCGTAAGATTTTGAAATAATTCGCGTTTTAGGAATCTTTTGAACATTTAGATATTTAGCGTATGCCATCCTAAAAATAACAAACGGGACTTAAGTATTTTGAATACGGTTTCTATATATGTGAAAAAATCGCGGTGGTCATCTATGGAGGGTCCGTAGGATCATTCAAAACAGTGTATAAATAGGCATCATTGTTCACTTTTCTCCTTGATGCATTTCACAAAAATATAAAGTATGCATGGGCTTCATCCCTAAAATATCAACAAAATTCTTTCTAGGACGAACACAGAATAAAAACTTTTTTATTGCATCACAAATCTTTTATTTTCAGATCTGCTATATAAACGTCTATTTGTTCAGCATTAACAGTTCGTTTTTAGGCAGATCCTCAAATCTGATGGCCAAGGTAAGTTTTCCAACAAAATCGTCTCAAACCTCGTAATATGGATAAAAACGTGCAAAACCTTATCATTTTAGACGTTTTCATAACCGTTTAGGGCACAGTAAAACGGTTTGGGGAAATAGCTTGTGAAAAGCTAAAACTTATACATATTTGCTGCGGTCTCATCGAATGCTTTCGTCAGACGATAAATTTTGTATGCAAAATTGTGCCTGCTTATGATTATTTGATTTCTACGTCAAATGACGTCCTGTTGAACGACAACCATCTGGAAACTGTGAGTAATGTGTCAGTCAAACGGATGAAATCAAAAAATCAATTTTTAACTTGATCACGGTATCTGAAACAATGAAATGGCAATAACAAACCACCAGCCCGCTTATGGTGCTGAGTTGTGAGTAAATTGGATTGGCGATCACTTATCTGTGCTGAAAGGTCTTGTATTTGTGCTATTTATATTTTTATCGCATGGAAATATTAATTCTCCATTTACCGCGATTTTTCTCTTTGATTGCAAAATCTTGGTTTTCAATCCGACGTTATCTTATTTTAAAAACGTTTTCAGGTGTTGATAAAATTTTAAGTTTTTTCAATTTAAATATGATGGTTTTATTTATTCGTTTTAGCTGGCTTACGATCCAATTCCAATTATTCGCAAATATTTTGTGACCTGTCTCGTAAATGTGGCCAACTCCTGTGATATTCCGTGACCCCGTCACCTATCCAGATTGTGCTCGTGTATGCGCGACGAAAGCATGCATTCAGTCTGTCCTGTGTAGTTACGGGAACAGTTGAGGCACGGGATTTGATACATTACAACCAACTACCTACTTCGATTTAATCACTCCTTGTCATTTCGCAGCCACTTAGGTAACCGCTTACGCCAGAATAAAGAGAAGGCGGAATTAATTGAAGTCTAGGCCTCCTATGATAACGCAGTCAGTCAATTTATCGATCTGGCGTCAGCATGCAGAGCCATCCGCAGTCACCTGCGGACTAATGTTACTGGTATTTGATCGGCTCCTTCCCAGTTTGACGTTGGCATTTTTATGTCACCGCTTTTATGTTTGATGATGAAATTCAGTAAGCAGATAAAATCTCTGACGTTTAACGACGTGATTTCGGCGAACGAATAGCTCTCTTCTTCGTTAATTAATTTACGTTAACTCATATTCCATGTTAATCAATCACATACCTGTAAGTAAAACTACGCATTTCGGGGTATAATTATTTCAGGTCTCTATGTTCACGTGCTGAAATGTCCGAAAATAAAAGTCCTTTATTGCAATATATTCAACTGGCAACTGGACGTATTAGCATGTAATGCCTAGAGGATATAAGTTACCAGGCATATAAAGGTCTATCTTGATCAGACAGTGCTGTGATTTATGAGA
This sequence comes from Schistocephalus solidus, assembly GCA_017591395.1. Classification (NCBI taxonomy): domain Eukaryota; kingdom Metazoa; phylum Platyhelminthes; class Cestoda; order Diphyllobothriidea; family Diphyllobothriidae; genus Schistocephalus; species Schistocephalus solidus. Next base: position 36,280 of record WEDG01000071.1, on the reverse strand, counting down.
TTTCCTTATGATAAACAAACTAATTTAAGTAACAGGGAAAAATATTTATAGAAAATAAGTCACCCCTACCTTTGAGAAGGGGAAACGAACTTGAAAGTCCGCATTCAGTGCTGGCATGTTCAGCTGCATTCGTTTGCTCCAGTAAAATTGGTCCGCTTGCAGACTGACTCCTTCTTAAGACACCATTGACAGTCTCTGTTAGGTAGACCATAGTACCGTGATCATTCGTGATGGCAAATTTACTGGAATAGTATCGTGACAGGGGATGGGGAATGGAGCCGCGGTGAAGGCAGTTGTGTAGAAAAACCCCCACACAAACAATGCCAAGTATGACACCCACGGTGAGACAGTCACGACAGGGTGAAAGCAGGCCCAGAAGGAAAAGGATGAGAGCGCTCAGGCAACCAAACCAGAGACAGAACCAGATAAGGATTTGAAGAATAAGCTTAAAGCTCTCTCTTCGGTTTGGCTTTGGCTGCAGGATTGTCGGACCGGCTGGCTTTACCTGCTCAGCCTGAGAGCCGGAACTGCTGGCTGGCAAGTCAACCACTACATGAAAGAGTTTCTTTAGAGCAAAGGTCAGTCGGCGCGACAGGGTTTAAACTGCGATGAGATTCAGAAGGTAACTATGAACCATACGCCTAGCTGCAGGTGATTTTCCTGTAAAATAAATAAAAAAGCAAATAGTTTTTGAGCAATCTGAAAATATAGGCATGGAATAAAGAAGATAACTTCAATGTTGATGTGGCATGTTTGAGATTTAAGTGGGCATTATGGCATGCATCCGGTTGTTATTTTCATTTATGGAGTTGATTTGAGACCTGCAAGCCCTATACCGAAGCAGAATCTAAAATAAATTGGCTTAAAAAACAAACGCAGTTCAGGTTATTCCAATAATTATGTTTATTGATTTCAACGTTATGTTTTATGAGATTTCACTGCCCGTCTCAAAAGCCCTTGTTTGTGTGTAGTGGGCTGTGAAAAAAAAACATAAAAAAAACCAAAATAGGTTCAAACAAATGGCTTCTGCGGACTTAAATACCATTTTTTCATCCATAAGCACCAGGTGAAAACAGATGTGTGAAATCACATCTTCCCAGGAAATAAGTTACGGATCCAGGTTTTTCAATTCCGTTCTGCATTCTTCTGTTGTGTTTATGCTATAAACAATTGCCATAAACCTGTTTATAAGTAATTTTTATTACCAAACTGCAAACTATCAGCTGAAAGAAATATATGGAATGCCTGCCACAGGTTTTAATTGTTTATTGTGACGACGTACGATAGAGATGTCAAGATGGTTTCTTGTTTCCTTGGGCTACATACGGATACGGAAATTATCAGAAGAAGGATTGCTGAATGAGTCGTTAGCAAGTATTGCCAATACTTGGCAGGTCAAACTTTCGTGCATTATTCATGACAAAACCGCAAACAGAAATAATATGGGCGGACCAAAACGTCCCACAACCAAGCAAGGCAAAAAGCATATTCATCGCATACTGAAAAATATCATCGTATTCGCATTGAGACAGGGAGCATCTGTCAATGATCTCTAAGAATTTAATAAGAAAATATATACAGGGATTTAAGTTCGCTCGCAAAGGCCATATTAAAAGCAATTTCAAGTAGAAAATTGATCAAAAAAGTTTCGATCTTTTTCTAAAAACAGTACTAACTCTGGAAAGTTTTATTTTAACTAAAATTACTGAGTGGATTTAGATTTTTACATGCGGCAAGTAATTTTTAAGGGAACACTTTTGACCGGCCACAACCTTTTGTGAACGTTCGCTGCTTTAGATAACCAAAAAACGCAGAAAGTTCAAATCTGGCAATTTAAAACAGACACCACCAACAGCAAGGTATTTTTGAATATTTTGATGAATCTCTTCTAGTATGTTACATTCACCGACGCTGAATGGGTACCTAATTTTACAGGATAATGCACTTACAAATCAATCTTAAAGCCAAATGAACCCGGTAGCGCTTGCAACAATAATCAGCAGAGGTATCGCATCTGTCTCACCTATGCAAAAAGTAATTAGTTCCTCCTTCTATTGGGGTACCCTGCATTGATATTTTAAGCGTGGGGCTAAAGGATACAGTGGACAGTATAGTTTCCTAAGGAACAAATGCAAAATATTTGCTATAATCATCAGATGTTTGAAGTAAAATAATGGCTGGTGCAAACTTCAGTGTCTGGTTAAAGAAATAAAATCGGTATAAGCTGATAATCGCGGGTGCTTGGCATAAAAAAATGTATTTAACATAAGTAAACACAGAGGAATCAAACCAGATTCATCTCTTAAAAAACAAAACAAAATATGACAAGTGACATAATAAACGAAAATTAAGAAACGATAAATTAGAAATAATGCGTAAAATCGGACAATTTACGTTGATACGAGCCATTATGCGTCCCTGTGTGCTGGTCGTATTCAAACCCGGGACATATTGAATTGCTGACATCTGTGGCACATGAATCAACAAATGATCCATTATACGTGTTCTAATGACCTTATTTGAACCATTAAATCTAAGCCTAAAAGCCTTAGCTTTAACTTAACCCGTTAAATTATCCTTAAATCCTTACATCAAACCTCACCTTAGTCACAATGTGAAATTGGAAACCTGAGTACTTACAGTTACTTTAAGAGCTGAATTGTAAATATAACCGTATATCCTAAACTCTACACTATTAATAATCTTAACATGAACACTTTAAACTTAACGTTACCCTAACTTTAAACCTTATACCTAACCTTTCTCATTTGCAATATTATTTACTTTATAATCCTTATCGAAGCATGCGAAACTGAGTAATATAAGTTTGCATTTTGTACATTTAACGCCTAATTGAGACTATAGTACGTGCTTAATCTCATGAAATCTCATGCATTTCATGAGATAGGCCACATTATGTAAAATCAGCATACATCGCGTCCCCAAAGTTTGTACAAGAGCAAATAATCGACCGTTCTTAAAAAGAAGGCATATTGTGGTTTGAGAATTAATATTACGCTGCTTGGATACACTGATGTTTTACGCAAAGCGGCAAATTGGAAACTGTATAAATTTAATAACTTAATTAACCTGAATTTTTAAATGCACAGAATGCGTGTTCATGCAAACAAACGAGTAAATAAAACACCGAAAGTAGAATAACTTTTAAAATAGTCCTTAAGTGTATATTCTGCGGCAGTTGTCTTCCAGATTAAGGGCATTAGCAAGTATGGCCGTTACCAAACGTTCTAGATTTCGAGTGTATATTACAATAAGGATGCTCATGAATTGGCGGTTTCTTCTTCCGTTGTAAGATTGTTTATGAAGCGTTTGCTTAAGAAAAACAGATTTGCGCTTGATTCCCCTGGCAGGGACGTCACAGGAATCAGATAGTTCGTAAAGCTGATATTCTGATACACCGGTCAGTAACTATTAAATGTAAAAAGAATTTTAAGGTGAAATCGTAAGCGTACGATTTTATGCATACTACGAGAAATTTCCTTTTGTTAAAATTTCTTCGTTAGTATTTCGCATGTTGGATAACGATTAATTTTCGATCGTTCTTTCCCTAATTTTTCTGTCTATTGTCCAAAAATGTAGAATCTGTTTTGTGTGCTTACTAAAAACCTTCAAAATAAGATATTTCTGAAAGGCATTAACCGAGGTAGTGAATTCTGAGACATTCTTTCTAATGCAAGTGGCCCTTTGAGTCCCATTTTTTAGATTTACCCAAACATGAAAACTCGTTGCCAAGAATAATAAATGCCTAAAACATTATTCAACAAACTCAGTAAACTCAGTAAACAGATCTGAAATGAAATTGTACGCAGTAAACAGCATTTTGCGCCTCAGTACAAAGACAAAATTTCGGGGATAGCATTTCATGAGTTAGACAATCTACTGTACATACGATATCATCACCCTAAAATCTAACTTTAAGGCAAAACGTGGCCTCTTTAAGTATTTTTATTGCTGCTTACAGGCCAAATCTTGGTCCTAGAAAAAGCATTTTTGTTTACTTCCTCTTTTTATTAGACAATGACCGTACGCAGTTTAATAATAAGTCAGCAAATTGCATGACGTCTCTAAATTCTGCGTTATTTCTTCACCTTCGCTTTATTCATACTAAAAGAAATTTGAACGGCTTAAAAGGGCGTTTTATTCCGTAAGAGTCGGTTTTGCGCCTAAAGGTCACGTTGAACACACCATTGAGGACACCCTACCGCTTCACATGTCTATCAGATTTTATAGTCTTTCAAGTGCAAAAGGAAAATCAACAAAGTACTTTTGGATTTGTTTTTGTTTTGCATTAATTTCCCCGTTTCATGCCCCCGTTCTAATGCACCCTTATATGTGCCCTTATTTTTGTTTTTTGTCATATAGTTGTTTTCTGTAATGATATTTTTGATAAGAATTTTATTTTTGTTAGCAAACATTGATTTATAGACCGTTTGCCATGGTCCAATTTTTGTGTGTGACAATTTTATAGGATCATGTGAATACTCATTGCACGAGATATGTTAGTTTCAGCAGCAATTCATTTATATATTAAGATTGTTTGTGGGTTCTGCATCGGCTATGAGCAACGATCTCCCAGTCCGATATTCAGCATTCGGTGATTTGAAGTATGCATCTGTCCTGTCCTTCACCAACTTCATTGAAGTCGTTTTACCGTTAAACTACTAGGGTTAAGAATGGTGTGATACATGCGATTGCCAAAACTATCCTTGTTCTATGGTCCGTGTTTAAAAAATCATCCCTTCTCTTAAGTCGGGAAAAGTTGATCGAATAAACCAGCTATCTCTTAACAACCGATCAGATTGCTTTCACACAAGATAAATCGGCAACGACTTCTGCAATATATCAGCCGTGTAAACTGTCAAATCTTTGTCTGTCAAAGGCATTCACGAACAAACAATCACTAAATTCTGCGAGAAAAGATCCAATAAGCGGGACTGTCAAATGCATTTAAGGATACTTATCCTTATAACGAGGCTGCTCCAGTTGAAGATATTATCAAGCAAGTATAAAAAAATGGAGCTGAAGGTTTTACCTTGTCAATATTGCGTGCACATTTCCGCATAAAATCTCCTATGGAACCAATGATTAGGAACAGTTATAAATGCCTCATCCTCATTTTGGACTTCCTGCTCTTGGATATCCAGTCGTCTGATAGGGCGATGTTAGGGACACTGTTTGGGCTAACATGTGACCAGAGCAAGTAAATGGACAGACCTCATTCCCAATGACGAAAGGTTTGTCAGCGTATTACGAGTCAGTGGCAAGCACACCACAGCCATTCCCGGAGGTTACGAAATTCTTGTAATAAAGTTATTTGTGCAAAAATCAGCATTAAGTATGATTACAATTCTGAAAACAATCGGTAACGATTTAAAAATAGACCAACAAATTTAAAGTTGTTGATGTATCTGTGAAATATGTGTTATGTTCGACGCTCACGAAATATTAATAATTATCACTTTCTATTTAACTTCTATGTAAAATTTATCTTCTAGACTGAAAAACCTTTAATAAAGTTTATATCTTATTTAGAAAACAAGATATCCAAGTCACTTGCTTGGAACCTTTCCACCAAAAATTAGACTGATTTAGAACAAAATAATTGAGAAATTTGTATAAATAGACTCAGAAATTCTTATTTTCTTAATTTCTCTTTTAATCTTCACAGCCAAATTCGAGTAAGCATCTTGAAAGAGTGAAGATGGCTTATTAGGCACCCTATACAGATGCGGTAATTGGAACAACCTGTCCAATTAATAAAAGTGGTCATGCACAAAATTCTAGGAATCATTAATATTTCCGTGTCCTTACCCTACCACTAGCCCATACATCCAAGTAAGTCATAATCCTGACCCTTGATTAGCCTAAACGAAATTCATAAAAGTAATAATACATCAAAAATTAAACTTAAATGTAATCATAAACTTAAACCTAAACCCACACTTGGCCTTAAACCAAGCCCTCAATTATCTGGGATTTGGCGCAAAGCCACCTGTATTTCAAGTGGTTCCTGTTCTCATGGTACCAAGTTTACATTCCAATCATTTCGATCAATAATCTGGCAGTAAAAAGTGCATGAATCACCTATCGATCATGCTTCGCGCCTACTGATGTCGTTGTTTCTGTAAATACGCAGTAAGGACACTCTTAAAAAAGGAATATACAAGTTATAACACATTTTCCTATTGATTTTCGATACCTTTATTGATTAAAATATGGTTCATATAAAACATTTCGAAAATATTATTATTTATACTTAGTTGATATAAATTTACGTCTTCGTTTAATTTTGTAATTGCATTAAGGTTATCTTGTGGTCTTAATATCGTGTCAAATTAAAATGCTTTCAGACCCTAAAATGTCACTTATAAAGCATGACCTGAAAGATTTTAATAAGGCCTAAAGTACATTTTTTAAATATAAAATTTAAAGAATGAGCGATTTTCTACCAAATGAGTAAAACAAAGAATATTTTTCCTTATGTTTTCAAGAAACTATAATTACATATTTTAGGGCATCGAAGTTTGAGGATAAAACATTCTATCACCCTAGTAGTCATTTTTACAATGTTTTTCTATGGCTCACCAATAAGATGCCCTTTTAAATGCTGGCATCCGTATTTAACTCAAATGATCTGGGAGTAATCAAAAAAATAATAAATATAAACACCTTAGCTTAGTCTGCTTTTTTGATCGAAAACATATTAAGAATTTAGGTTAGCATTTTTTGGAATAGTACATCAACTGTAATAACAATACTTCAAGGGTACGCAAACCGCATATTCTGAGTGCTTCGAATGTAAACTTTAAATAAATGCGAAGTTTGTGACAAAACTGTGTTAACACTTTTAACATCGCATTGACTATTAGCACCACGTGACGCTTTTAATACATGGAATCATAAAAGTCTACTTTCTCTCGGATTAGAGAGTTCATGCTGAAATGAATCTAACAGCTAGACTGGCGCTACAAAGTACATGTATCACTACGGTAAGTTCGTCCTTGCCAATTATTTTGGCATTTTGTGAGTGTAATTAATAAATAATATTTCCTTCGACTTTAATTATTTTTGTTAAATTCCAAACCCATGAAAAATGTGCTTTTTACAAACTGGAATTAAAATAGGGTGCATGCTTAGAAAAACGTTTAAGTTTATAATGTTTAACTATTGAATTTTCTCACTTCTACTGAAAATTTTACTACCTTTTAACACTTTTCTTTCTTTCTGTCAAAAAAAACTAAGTCACAAATTAGGGAACAAAGCTGCGCGTTATTCTGCAACATTGAATTCCTGCTTTCTTACAAATGATCAACTGCTACGTATATATGAATTTCTAAACGCTCAGTATATTAGCAATTTTGCAAGGGAATTATAAAACATCAAATTTTCTGCCCTTATACGGAGAAAAAATTGCCAACTTAGGTTAACTAAAGAAATAAAACTGGAAGTTGGGGAATCCCTTTGCCATATTTTATCAGAAGGTAAGAGTGTATCTACTATAACTACTAAAAAACAGCTTTTTTCAAGCGAATATTTTCAATCATTTAAGTGTAGACTGTCGTATTTTAGTCAAGCATGTTGAATCAAGACCTGTGTTTCAGAGCACAATTTACCTTTTTCAAGCTACGTTTGACGTTGGTTTGTGAAGTATGAGCTAGAACGATAACCTGGTCCTACGCGGAAACATGAATCTGCCTTTGATGCCTATTCAATACTCGTTTTACCAGAGTATGTCACTTTACTGCGCGTAGAGTTGCAGCCTACATCAAAGATGTTGACCACACCAATGTCTAACAGATGTGAGCTTATATTAAACCGAGACGTGGATAGATGTGCAAAGACGGGGAGCACTTTATATTTCAGGCCCACACTACGACTGCCTTCTCAGCTGGATAATGGTGAATTTCTATGCCTGTGACCAACACTGAGTACTATAAAGAAGCCCTAAATTACCGATCGGGCAAAAAGGACTGGCGTGCGTTCTAATGCTTTGGCGTTTCGGAGCGCATTATACTTTTCCTCACATGAGAACCAGATTGAGGATTTGTCTGGTTTCCTCGATTTCTACCGGTAATCGCTTCAAGTCCAGGTTTTGGGCGGCGCGCCCACTCGTATACTTTCATTCATCATTCTTAAACCTAACACAGCATATAAAACACAAGACATGTAGGTACCAGTGACCTCTACATAGTTGCAGCAGACAATACATTTTAGCGAATGCAAGATTCTCAATTAGTAATATAGTCCTTTCAGTGTGCCACAAGATTCCAAAAGTAAGATAAACATAAGGCCGGAAGAGTCCTATGACTAGACGTGAGTCGTTTGAATCAATCCACATGGACCTTATATTGGCTGGAGCAATCAGAAAATAATCCTAGTAAAACATTAGCTGTAAACACATTGATCCCCTGAGGGTGTTATTTATCTGATAAAAGGCATTGATGTAGGAGATTTTGAAAAAACTTCTGGATATTGCAACCAAAGGTATACATATTTAATGCTGTTAAGTTCATGTAGTAGAAACTCAAAAATTAGTCGGCTGCGCTCGTGTGTATCAGTTGTAAGTTTTCCTATAAAAACCTGTGCGCTTCAAACAGCGCCTGGGAATCCTCTAGGCAAAGGTACGTGATTGCTTAAGCTATTAGGAAACGTATGATTAACTGAGGGCATCGCATTTGACATGTAATAAATCGCAAAAATTGCTTGCTTTCGAATTGCCTATATTTTTTCAGCAATTAATGCCTCTACTGAACCGCATGCGTTGAAGACAGTATATGTTTTAGAAGGATCATCTTTGCTGGAATGTGGATAGTTAGATTTCAGCCAGTCGTTTTAGCTGTAGGCTTGTACCATGCATTAGCCGTCCTAAGGTGGGTGACGCCCATTATTGGCATCGTGCAAAGACAAATAGACACATTTGTTTGGATTTAGGCGTGTTCACTTAGAGACCGATGTTGCATCTGGACGTTGTTGGCTGCACTTAAAAAGAATGCCTTCTTAGCTCTAAGCGCGTTTATTGAATCTTTTACAATATTAAGACAAAAGATATTCTCTGTCAGCTATGCAAAGTTTCTAAAAATTTTGTAAAATATAAGGAATACTCAGTTACTCAGGTATTTGAAAGCAACCATCGGGCCAATGTGGGAAGTTGCTGAATTATTGACTGGTATGAGAAATGGTTCCGCTATGAAGTAAGTCGAATTTTCATTCAATTACCGCAGGACCTAGATGAACGAAGTTCCTTGAGATAGCAACACATTTATGAGTTGCATACTTTAACCCTAATTTAAATTTAATTTCCGCTACCGTTATGGATTTTAAAACAAACATGCAACAAACACCTTCTTTAGTCGGACTGAATTTGTACAGGTTTGAGTGAATTAAATTACACATGTTAATGGGTACTAGAAACGTATTGCGAAAGATCTGATTCAATAAAGTTGATCAAGAATTTCTTTCAGCTGTTCACGTGATATCTGTCACGCACATATATACCATGCAATTCATAATTCCTCGTCTCCATAACTGGTTGATTTCACATGCATATTCATAATAATTTGCTGTTCAAAATAAAGTTAATAAATTGTTTTATTTGGTTCTTATTGATGGTCTTTATGGTTTGTTTTCATTTGGAGACAAAAAGTTTCATTTTCACGCTATGGTAGAGGCAGGTGATGATAAGAAATTTTCAATTTTCGATGCTTTTGATAGTTAGCTATGTGGAGGTTTATCAAATTTGTGCCCAACCAAGTGAACAGTTTCAACGATATTTCAATCAAACACCATAAGCTAGGAAAATAGTTCAATTTCTGAACTTAAAACTTGAAAGATAACTGGAAATTTGTTCATAAAGCTGCGATAAGGAGGACCGTCTGATGGACTTTATTGGAAGAAATGGTGTTAAATGACTTCAAGTATTGTTTGAATCAATTATTGACCTAAACCGATCGTCCGGAATATTAGACGAAACCAATGCTGAGTTTCATAGACAGAAAAATTTCTCAGCTGAAGCTTCGTTTAACCTTGCGTGTTTTTGCGGAAGAGGACGAAACCCAATGTTATCTGTACCTAACAACGCACCAAGACTAACCGTTTAGACAGTTTCTTGATACGATCTTGATGTAATCTTCGGTAGCAGTCGTGAAACAGTAAACAAAGTGCGGTAGTCATTGCAAAAAAGGAAAAGCTTTGGTATTGATGCGACGCAAATGAATTACTAAGTTTGTTTTGCTATCTTTGTGGTTTAATTTTCAGTGACGATGACTAAAAAAGTGCATGGTATAATCACCGTTCACATATTTCCTCAAAGGGAATGCATGCCATTTATAAAGCATCAAGCAGCGTGCCAGTGTAAATATAGACGTTGCTTATTAACTGAGAAAATAGAACCTACTGGTTTAAGAAATATTTTTGCGTCTAAAAGAGAACATTTTTCTAAAATCCCAATTAAATGGGTTAGTTTTCTCTTGCCTTTTCAGATTTCCCCAAATCAACGCTTCGAAAATGTACACAAACATGGTCAAAATATTTACTCAATGATATAATTAGCCAAATCAGGTTACTTCAAGCCAGATAATCTCTAAGGAAAACGAAGTTGACTTTCAGGTTGTACTATGTAGCTGGTCCATGCTTAAATTGCATATGTTTCGGTCGGACTAGTGATTTAGCCTACCCCAGTGGCTATCAAATTGTACAGTGTCTTTTATACGCGAGTAAGAGCAAAATATGTATAGTTTAGGGCGTTAAAATGGCCTGTACAGATGATCGAACCCATCTGTGGCATAACGAAGGAGCAAAACAGGGATAACAATTATGAATCTGTTCGCAAGTTTGTAGGCAGCTTCTTAAGTTCTTTCAACACTCTTAAGTGCTTCATTTTAATTTTTATGAACATATGATTCGGAGGTCAAATGACAAATAAAGAAAAGGCGTTTACCTGGAGGAATTATTGTGGCTTGCCCTACCCATATTCAAAACCAGTGAAAATTCTCAAGCTTTAGTTGATAGTAGTCGAAAGTCAAAAATGAACGCAAAGTAAATAGTGAGGTCTACTGATTCATTGCATCGCATTGCGTAGATGAGGGGGTATCCTAATGAGTTTATAGGTCACACGCGTTTCTAAATAAGAGTTTTCCTATAGACTGACTGAAATTCCGCCGTCAGATAATGTGACTACCAAAACTCTATATCATACCGAGAGCATCCATGCGTTTCCTACCGAATTCGATGCAAAGTCAAATGAGCATAACCTCCATTATTTTTTACGTTTTCTGACAAAAGCCTATTATTCAAAAAGTGGTGATTCAAATAGTCACAAGATGAAGTTTAACATATAGCAGACGATTCCATCAGTAACTGAAATAGCTTGGCATGCAATTCACTAACTACTTTGAAGCTTTCCAGGTGAAGAATTGTGCAGATAGTTCTCTTCTGTATAAAACTTGCTGTGTCGGGTAGACGTCAGCGTTCGATTTACCTATCTCTTCTCAAGTGAAACAGTTAATTTTAAATTCTTTCTATGTTTATTCACACAATTTGTGCATCTACTATGCACCTGTTTTCAAATCGCTCCATTTTTGGCTGAACGATGCATATGGCTCTTGCATACGACATGAAAGGGAACAATTTACCAAATTCACTGCGGCTAACAATTTCATGCTGTTTTGGGGTGAACATCCTTCAGGTAGTTTACACAAACTTTTTGATAGTTATCTAAAACAGTTCCTTTTTTCATCTTAAAAAGCAAAATTTCCTTGTTCTGTCACTCTCTGTCAGTCGCTCGTTTTATTGCCTATCATCTAAACGTCGTTTCTTATTTAAAAGCCTCTCGAAGACTTCTACTTCGTGTTTAACTTCGTTTTCGCTTAAATGACCTGCGGGCCTTGAAAACACAGGGCACACATGCTGCGTGAAACATTAGGCGTTCTTATTTTGAAATTGCAAATATAAAAAGAATAATAGTCCAAGGGGTGGCAACTAGCGGTTGAAAGTTTTTGGTGATAGAGACATTGGACCACGTAACTTCAACTCTACCGCTTAATACTCTATTTCTGGCTGATGCTCTCTACTTTGGTATTGTAAGTATGTCTGCATTTATGCATTAATTTAAAAAAAACATGCATTCCTTCTGTAAAGCGAAAGTGTGGATAAAGTAACAACCGCCCGATCAACAAAAGCCAGGAAAGATTTTTTAACGACCGGTAAATATTTAGTTTTAAACCTTTTCCATCAAATATTTCGCTTTTCAGTCACGCATATGTACGTAGAACAGTGAATTATTCACCATGAGTCAGCAGTAACAGTAAATTATATTCCACTCGCTTTCTCAATGCATCGCATTTATGCATCCTTGGAGTAAGGCAGCAGTCGAATAATAGGCGCACACAGAACAATGTGGCTCACAGGAGCCAATGAACTCCAGAGTACTCTGTTATCGAGATTAAGTAGACTTTGTTAATGCGTGTTCTATTGGTCACTGTTTTGCATGCGTTTCCTTTTTAAGATCGATTATTTTTTAGTTATTTTCTGTGTAATTATTCGCATTTTCAAAAGGCTGTCTGTATGGACGGTTTACTGACGAGAGGATAGTAGTAAAGCTCATGAAAATATGCATACAGTGAAGTGGACAGAGGAGGCACATACGCCCTCCATCGCCCTTCACATAACCACGGAGTTCCGATTTCAAATACGACTCAAGACATTTTGAAATGAGTGAGGGCACGGTGTGTGACAAACGTAAACGTTACTCACACCCTGCCTTGTTCCTAAGTCCCCACCAATAAGATTTCGAAGAAGGTAATGATTTCGGATCTTATACACACTTGGAATACAGAAGAGTCCTATGTTGATGAATATTTGCTAGGGGATGCTTGCATGCGCCCGTTCTATAGACCACTTTGCGGTAGCCCCTTGAGAAATTAAACTTAAAATTAAGGGCAACGTTAGGTTTAGGGCTAAGGGCAGTATTAAGATACCGGTTATTGTAGAGTTAGTTGTTAGGGTTAGGACGCAAAAATATTTATCATTACTGGCATTCAGCGTTAGGCCTTGTGCATTACGAGAGTGCTGGCAAATTCCTGCCTTTTCAAATATCTTTCAATCAGAGCCTTATTTTCAGGTGAATTTGGGTTTTCACCTCTGCTGGAAAATTTCCACATTGCGATATTTAACGCGTCCTGATAGTTTTAATTTTTTAAAGGTGAAATTTCCTATGGACTCTTACTGAATTTTTACCTCTCATGTGAATCATTAGCCAACTGTTTACTTAATAAACCCAGTGGTTGAAGTTGTATGAGCCTCCACCTCAAAAGTGTTACACTTGTTGATGCCTCAGCGCAGCCTACGTAGCGCAAACAATGTGTTATTGGGAATCCTTGTTTTATTTTGGCGAATGTATACATGTCAACACACTGTTCTATTGTGTGTATTGTGTTTATGATGAGTATATGCGCAAACAGTCCATATTGAAATTCACTCATGTAAAAATATCGATTGTATTTGTTGCAGTTTACGTATATTTGTCAAAGAAGTGACTGAACGAACTTCTACAATTAGAGCTCATACTGTCAAGGTTACCTTCACCATTAAACGACAATTTTTGCTGGTTTGTTCATTTTGGAGCTCAGCTGGTAGTTATGAAGTGCTATTACTATCGCGACCGCAGCAAACCGCAAAAGTACGATTTTACAGGTATCGTTATCTGAATGTTTTTCAAAAAAACCGGCTACAACTGCCATTGATGGTAAAATTTTAAAAAGGGGTCCCATTGCATATTTTTCCCGTATTTTTCCCTTTACGCATTAAAGAACAGAAGTGGTTTCTTGTTACTCTATCTAAATTACAAGTTAGTTATTATTCCTGCAACAATAAGGTATTGTTTGAGAAGGAGTCGATACGATTGTTGTGACATCAACTTTATTCGCGTAATGTTTCGGATTTAAGCTTGAACATATCATCAGAGATAGCATCGGAAACTCAGGGAGTTGCAACTCCCTGCATACGAATTACCCGTATCTGGTGCGGGATGTAATAATGAGTGCGAGCGTTAATCCAAAATAACGGGCGAAGAAAACTCATGCCCCAGCAATCGCGTCTACTTGTTATCGATTACTTCCTGGAACTTACATTTTCGCTTGTATGGGTAACATGTTGAGTGTTCCAATCGTTTGAGTATGAAAATTGTCGGCTTGACACAAGAAACGCAACAAAATCCAAATGCTGGTATTGGAAGCCCCTACGTTGAGGCTTACTACAGGTTTTATGTATTCGCTGACAAACTAAAGTTCTTTCGAGTTATAACTTGTACCTGGGTGGTTACGTCGTAGCTCAATTGAAAAAAAAGTGTGCAGGATCTAGGCCGAGATGCAGAAATCGCCGATAGCTTTACTACTTATGTGAAAGGCTTTCCTAGACGTGGAGTCAAAGACTTTATTTGACTGCTGGTTCAATGCACGCAATTAAGTCAACTAGTAGCCACAATAGTGAATATATATATACTAAAACTACGCTGCTAATTTTTCCAGCATATAAACGCTTCGTCCAATGGACGTGATTTAAATATTGTAGCGGATTCTGGTATTTATGGATGTTCCCTATTTTTCTGAAAGGGTGCTGCAACTATTAAAAATTCCTTGCCAACTGACCACATTTGCGGGTGCGTACAAAATCATATGTAACTGAAGCCTGCCTGTAATCGGAGGAGGTTGGGCTTGAATTATGGTGTGCGCTATTTAAAAGGAATAATTCTAAATTCAAAAAGCACGAATGTTTGACATAGGTAGGCATAGTGGAAATTTGGAGACTGCGGTAACTAGATGCAGCATTTGTGTTGTTAAAGTCAAAAACGATTACGACGATAGAAATGCATGCTCTATGCACACAATCATTTTATGAAATACGAATTCTATTAGCATACAACGTATGTTCTACTAATAACTGCATTGGTTATTTGATTTCCAGTTTCTTTGTCTCCTCACATGACCTTGCGTGACTTGTTATTTATGTGACATTCAGACCCGCATAATCAACATATAATCAAATGGTTGAATATCTACCCTGCACATCTCTGATAATGTTTAGCCAGGTGTTTTTTTATATTGTTGACTCATTTTATTTTTTACTCAAATATAAACAGGAATTGGGTGAACCTTATTCGGTCTTTTTTAACTTTGAGGTCAATATTCAAGCTTTTACTCATTACTTTAGAAAATATCTGTTTCTAGCCGATTTATTATTAGTTTTAACAATTCACTTACACGTAAAGTTTAACTGAAGCCTGTTTATTAGATTTTAAAATTTCAGTTGACGTATTTAGTACACTCTCCAATAGGTAGAGCTTTTTATGAAATTTACGCAGATTTCAATAGGTACGTAGCTTATCGTAATGTTCTCCTTCTGCTTTGCATAAACCTAAACTACAATGCAGATGAATGTAAGTATAGCTGTAGACCTCAAGCAAATTATCAATACACTTTTCAAGCTCTATTCATAATAAGAAGGGCAAACACAATATGCATTTTAAAAATTCAGTTTCTTTAGTTTACAACATCATTGAACTTTCGAATATTTCTTTATCCTCATTTACAGAACATTTTCTACTGACTGTATTTGTTCATTTTCAACGTCAAAACCTCAGTACATAGTCTAAATTTACCGATGTCCCCAGGGCTTAATAATATGCCTATTACAACACAAATGGAGAAAATTATAACTTGAAAGTTGTAAATTAATCTATAGAATTTCCTTCGTTTTCATCTATAAATAAATAATTATTTTGAGTGCACGTTAAAAAGCGGTTTACGTTTGCCAGATGTGTGTTCAGGAATTGATGCGCACTTTCTTGTCGAAATGCCGAAAAAAGGAGATTTCCAGCTGCATTTTACAGCAGGCTTGGTAAAAATTATAACTTTACAGTTGTTAACTAATTCATTTATTTTCCCTCATTTTCATCTGTGAATACATTATTATTTTGAGCGCACGTTAAAAAGTGGTTAAGATTTCCAGAAGTATTTTCATGAAATGGAGCGTACTTCCCTGTTGAAATGCAGAACACAACTGGTTTTCAAGCGAAAGACATTTAAGAGGGTTTCAAAGTAGGCAATAATTTTCTTAACGCCCGCCCACAAAGGACTTCAAAGGAGCTTTTGGGTCGAAACAAATGCCTGTTCAGGCATGCCGTTTGTTCAAAAAAGCCAAGGATCTTAAAAGGTAAGACGAAAATATTTTATTGGCAGGGATGCCCACTTCATTTGTTCTTTAGTTGATTCAAGAATAATGATTGTGAACTAAACCATTTGCCATATCTTGGAAAATATAAAAAGGCTTGACTTAGATTTTTTGGCAAACTGCAGACCATAATTGAACATTTAAATCAGTTTTATATATATAACAGAACCATAGTTGTTTTCTTATGCTGCAGTGAAAAGGCGCACAAACCTGTGTAACAGAGGAAAGCTGAAAAATAACATGAAAATACCATGCCATTTTTTATCAAGTCTGTGCCGACAACTTAGTAATCTTTGATTTTAATAACCGAGGTCTGCTGCACATATTCGAATTAAAAGGAAATAAATTAAATGTTATTCATTCAACACATAGTCAACTGACCGTGAAGGAAATAGAACAGACCCGTCGAAGAAAGTCGAAAACGGAAACGAATCCGGGGTCATTATTACAAGATTTTCGACGAGAATGATGCAAGATATTTTTCCAAGGGTTTTCACGATTACCAATCGGATCAAGTTGAACAAAGTTTCGCGGAATGAATTTTCTAAAGAAACTGCTAAAAAGCTTTAAAAACCAGAGAGGTATGTGAATAGTTGGCTCAAGAATTTTATTCAGCATTCTCCGTCTTATTTTTATAATTCTTTACCCAGAAACGTTTGCGAACTGAATCATCCCCAACATTACATTAGTTTGCTTTCTCGTCCTTGTCCCAGGGTGCGGGAACATCACGTTCTTTCTCTATCAAATTACAGGCGACAGTTGATTACATTTTGCAAAACATTTATCACCTTTACGAGCATAAAAATTATCTGAAAATACGTTAAGGATTTATTGTAAAGGCTATACATTTATTCGATAGTACTTCCAATCGCGGGGGCGGACTGAGATGAAAAAGATCCTGTTTAGACTTGCATTTTAATTTTTGTGGGCGCATAAAAAGTATTCATCTTCGTATGGATGCAAACTCCCATTAAAACATAAATTTTTCCGCGGGCTTTACCGAAGTATCTTGAGTATTAGAAAAAGCCAAAAATATATACTTTGCATACTTCAATTTGAACGTTTCCATGAATGGCAGCGATTTACGCACTCACTTCACCTTCTTTTAGGCGTAAAATGGAACAGATTATTAATAATAATAATAAGAATAAGAATAATAATAATAATAATAATAATAATAATAATACTTAGATTCACAAAAGACATCGAAGCATACCCCAGCGTTAAATATCTCCATCAAGACGTGTAGAAAAACAGCGGATGAAGGGAGCTAAGGTCTGGCAGAACATTTCTATCGAAATGGCTGGACGCCCACCTGGGCTTGAAAGGCGACAGTGGTCTGAGCTGGCAACACCGTGGCGACGACCGGCAGCACCATGAACGTCCATGTGATTGGTCAGCGAGTCCGCCCCACGCTCCTCGTGACCCGGCCGCCGCCATGCTGCCCCTGTTCTGGCTCTCGTCGCAGTACTCCACGTGGCGAGGCGCGGGCAAGTAGCTGATGCTGCACCACAACACGCCTCCCCCCTCACCCTCCCCCACTGGTCTGAGCAGCTGTAAAAACTCGTAAGATGCAGGATGGAAAGAGAAGAGAGAGAGGAGAAAAAACATACAAAACCCGTGAAGGGAGAGTCTCTGTTATGTGGGAAGCAGACAAGAGGTCGGAGACAAGCCTGCGAAGTGGAAGTAGTAATCAGTTAACTTCAAAATTTGCAATCGAAGTTTTTGTTTGCATCCGCTGAGCATGTGTACTCTACGGCTGCCAGCATTAGGTTCTTACGAATGCTCAATACTGCAGATTGCGTCCTAGCCTTCTACAGGTAACCACACTTGCCAGGGACAGGTCTGCAATTATAATGCACCACTTGGAGGCACGTACAGCCTTAAAGAGCACGTATCATATAAGTTTGAGGAGCAAGGAGCGTTGAACATTTGCCAATCAGAGAATACACAGTATCCGAAATTCAGATAAACCTTTCTCGATGTTAATATGCCAGATAGTGTGAATGCTGATCTCCTCATTTTCTGCATCTTGGTCTGGTCGCTTTCGAAGTGGGCCAAAAACGAACCTCGTCATTTCCTAGTCTTCAACGCTGACCGCAAATTTAACTAAGAAATACGTACTGCCTGAGGAGCCACAGCATCACCGTGATATAATGCAAAACTTGAACATGCTTCAAGAAGCCCTCAAATTCCACGTTACACTGGTGTTCACGGTGTGCCATTATTGACATAACATGAAGTATTATACAGATAAAGAATGCATATCAGCATATATCTAGAACTAAGTAACATCTTTTCCCGAAAGTATCTCTGTTCCCGGGTGATGGCAAGAGGTTGAAACCAAACGAAACGCATGAAATGTCTAACTAGATTCCTTAATTTTGTTCGATTCAAACAATTTACTTAAGAAGAGTTGTCATATTGAATATCGCACAGCCTAATCATAAAACTTTTCAGTCACAATAGGACACCGGCTTTTAAACGAGCAGGAAAGGGTCATTCCAGTCTCCGTTGTCTTTCCCGGCAATATCGTCTGCCTATTTTAGTACCAGCCGCTGTACGGCTGATGGCGTTGCTCGAGAGGGAGTTTTAAGTCAAAGCGGACCGAGTGAGTTCCGTTAGCGATCGGTGAGCGTTCATCAACGAATGCAAGTCAATATTCCCGATTGAAATCGGCAAGACAACAAACCCGTGGCTCAATGGTTAGAGCACTGGTCTTCTGATCAATGGGTCGCGGGTTCGATTCTCAGCTGGTGCACCACCTGGGGTTGGTTCTGACTCGCTAATGTATCTTTACGCAGAATGGATGCAACCTGTGGTTTGGAAGCTTCTTATTAAACTGTTACGGCCAGTGGTGTTCAAAATTATTCAGCCATTTATGACCTTATATAAAACTGAAATATACCCTTTGAGTTTACAATGTGCCACTGTTAGTGTGTGCGATAAAAGTATAAGAAAGAATATTTTATGCATGGTTTCCATACAATATATTTTTATTTGTAAGGGCATCGAATACCAATGAGAAAAATACCTACAAATAAAGTTGCAATTTTTACAGAACCTACTCTTACAAGTAAGCAAAAGGAAGATTTTTCGAAAGTTCGCGTCATACCATGATTAAAATATCTTGAGATTGGGCTGCACGTTATTCAATAGGACAACCTTTATTAAGCTATTCATTCGAATTGAACGTTGCAATTTCGGTAAAAATTTCAAGGCATAGCCCATCTACTGAACTTTCGTTCTAAATTGGTCATGTCAGTTGAAGACGTGAAACGTTAAAAAAAAGTTTCAAGTAAACGTAGTCTGTTTTACTGTTGGGCAACTCATTTGAGCATACTTTGCGCCAAAATGGTGTTTCTCACTGGCTGCTGCTGTCGACCTACCCCATAGTCGTTTTTAGGCAAGTTTGAACACTTACAAGTCTACCAATGCCAATACTCGACATGCTAGTGATCTAATGAGCTATTATTCATTTATACTTTATTCAGCTATAACGGTGTCTCTTGCGAATTTCAGGAAATACTAATAAGTTCTTAGGCTTATTTTTGCATTTTCCATTTATCTGCGTTGTACGTGTATTGAAAGTACATTTTGCTTCACTGTCTGAAACAGTTTCGATCGTTTTCTCCAAAGATTCCACAATTGCCATGCTTGTCCTTCCCTTTCATAACGCTAGTTACTTGCAGAGCCCTTCTCATTGTTCACCATGGAATCCGCAGGCATATAAGTACCCGCAGACCCGTACTTGACTGTGTAGAATATCAGGCAGTTTAGCCTTGAATATATTGATTATCCTCCATGACGTCCCTTGGTTTTCTGAAGAAGACTTTCTTTTCTTTAAAATTAAATTACTGATTGCAGGTCAGACAAAAGGTCCTTGAAGAATGAACTGTAAATTATGTGATGTTTTAACTAAAACATTTTTAAATTACATTTTTTCCTTTATATATATACTAGAAAAGGATAACCGAAAAATAAACAAGATGACATAGGAGTGATGCAAATCAATGTCTGAAATTCCTTAACTTTATTTTTTATTACAGAATAAAACGTTTCACATAAATACTGTTTGAAAATTAATTTTTCTAAAAGCCATAATGCATCGTGCTATGCGAAATTATGTGGCTTCTGGGTTGTAAAAAAATTGGCAAACTCGGCCATTTAGGGAACAGATATCTTCCGGTTTACATTTTCGAGCGGTCGCTGGAACGATATATTTTCCCTTCTAATTGTGACCCATAATACATTAAATGTTTGGTAATTTATTATTTCATATCAAGGATAGCCCGAAGGGTAGTGTTTAGTTGTAACCTAATGCCATTGCAGTCGAAAAGCATTTGGGTAGACTGATACATAATCACCTGGACTTTAAACGTACTGTGTCAGTATATCTGCAACTCAGAGTTCTTCAGGCATGTATCGTACCGTCGATGACCAAATGCAGTGTGAACACATTTTGTTCACCCTTTATTTGATTGCCTTTTTGTTTAAGGTCTTAACAGATAGATAAAGCGGATTATGAAAGAGGGGCCTCCTTAAAAGCAAAAGTCTGTTGAAAGGCACTTGAACAAGAGGAATATCTAGGTTTAACTTTTATTTTGAAAGGTTCAAAGGCATTGGATGCTAGTTACCTCAAGGCTCATAGAAGATTTGGGGCCACACTAGCATGTCAAACTTATCAACCCAACGAGTATGATTGTAAGGTCGTTGTAAAAAACCATGCGATGATGTCATCAAAAAGTATGCAGCACGTTCAAACAGTCAAATGGTTTAAAATAAATACCATACTTACAGGTTAAAATAGTTACTGAGAACCGCGTGCATCGGCATTTTATTTATTCGATTTGTGGCGTAATTTATGAAGCGCGACGATAAAAACGCAAATTACCACATTGGAATACTACAAACGTTTTCATTTTAAATATTGCCTTACCTCACAAAGTTAAAACAGCTTTCACAGCTAATCGCACTTCCTAAGTCGTTGTAGTAATGAAATATTTTTTTAAAATTTAGGCAGCAATGCTGCTACATTATAATCGACGATTATTTACACTGCTGACCATGCTAAACCATATCTTTGATTTCCGCGTGTAAATCTATTAGAGAGCATTTATCTTAAAGAAAAGAATTAATTTCACTTCTGTTAAAACCTTGAAACTTTATTGCTCATAACAGGGAATTGAAATGTTGGAAGATATTGGTAAACGCTTTTTATTCAAAATGCAGTACGTTTTCTTATCAGGCACGTTTTGCCATTGAATGCAGTAATATCGCCCACAGATGTTATTTTATCCCAATTAACCCAGAATTGCAATGTTTAGGCAAATATTCCATAAGAGTGGGTGAAAGGTTCATCATCACGCACAAATCATGCATTTACTAGCCAAAACTGTTTCTATGGTCCAAGGTCTGCATATGAATTAAGTTAGAACCTGAAGGGCTACATCTTTAGCAGAGTAAGAAATAATCGGTATATTGCTGACCAATATGTAATTTATTTATTCTTGCACAATTGATGCTTACCGTAACAAAATTTACCAACGTAGTTGAAGTATAATTAGAAAAGGTCGTTTTGCGCATGCATTGAAAAACTTTAAAATATGTATTGGGAACTGCACCAATGGGAAAATATTTCTAATTATTAGCATAAATTTGCACGAGAGAACGGAAACTGAATGTGGTATTTCATAGCTAAAATGCGATAATAAAATGTTTTTTTAACGGGAACATATTTAAGAATAGTTTATAATTTTAAAATACTATTTATGGCCTATCTTTATTGTAAAACTCTGTTTATATGGTATTTAGGATTTATGGAAATGAAAAACCCGTAAGATACCTAAACAATTATGCTCCGCAGCTCATTAATTGGGCGTAAACAAAGCATTTAAATTAATAAACTTTGCATTTCGATGATACTTTACTTCTTTCATTGTCCCTTAATAGCAGCAGATTAAGAAAACAAATTCCATATTTGACAAGATAAAGAAAAAAATTGAATCCGCAACTGGACTTAAAATATCGATTTAAATGTGGCTGTAACACTGTAAAATAAAAACATGTTATATAAAAATCTGTCCAACTAACAGCCACAGTGTGTTTAACAGATAAGTACACATGACACAATGCTCCCTTTTTGGCCGACCACAGTATGGTATGCCAGGTCATTCATCTCAATGCGGCGTTTATTTTCAAAAGGTGAAAGTGTTAAATTACTCTTAATCAACCACAAATTTTAGGCAAATAAAAATTGCTGACCAAAACGAAGGGAGACTAGAACGACCCTTTCCGGATTATTTGCCATCATCAGCCAGCTGTATCTGATCCCAGGCTTTGGAGCGGTCGAGGCTGGAACCCATGATCTGTTGGTTAGAATTCCAAAAATAACTCTCTGTGTCACGGTAATATCATTCTTCCTATGTCCCTCACCGATGTGCAGCTGCTAGCGAGTGGCGTAACCGATTTGTCGCTGCCCATCTATCAACACTAATTTACCTTCGAAAGCACCGCTATTGGGGTTACGAACTAAATATATGGGACCTGGTGCTTAAGCTATATTTACTTTAATAAGGTTTGCGATATTTTTTCCTTTTAAAATTGGAGAGTCTATTGGGGAAAAACGTTTTGTTGGTAAGTCATCAGCAGGCCGCTACATTTCCATTAGGCAGGAACTTATGAGTTACGGACAGGGTGTATATGTATCTTGGGTTCAAAACGTTAGTCATAATCTTCGTTCCCACGTCACCTAACTGACGGAGTCAGCACTTTGAGAACGTTGGAAAGGGTGGGGCTTTCAAGGGGGAAGATGAGCGCAGTCTGCATGTCAAACACGTAGAGCGTGTGTATCTGTTACCAGGGGGTTTTGGCAGCGTCTGCTCATCACCAAAGATAGCGGGCAAGGCATACTGCCAGTATTCGTGCCGTCTGGTGACAGAGTGCAATATCCGCAAGACATATAGCATACTTTTGAGGACATTGAAAGCGATGACATGGAAAACGGCCAAAACAATGCAGGCATGACTTTGCGATTGATAAAAGCGATAACACAGAAACACACCGTAAGCTGTATGGACGTCAGAGGCAGTAAGAAATTGTAAAGGAACGAAAATGAGTCACCGAAGTCAAAGAATCTTTCAGCAGACACACCAAAAGGGTCCACCACGGGCAACCACGAGCGCATGCAATTATCCTACATTAACTGACTAACGTCAGGTCTAATATAGTAAAAGGGTCTGTCTAACAAAGTCTGCTAACCATTACAGTCGTAGTTTGAAGGAAATAAAAAACCCTAGTGAGCAGCCATCTTGAGTGATCGTTGGATTTGCAAGTCGTCTTGCAAATTTACTCCGCAAATGCACCGCTGAGGAACAGCACAACACATTTTGACCATGAAAATGGACATGACAGTAGGAAGGCATTTTTGACTGACCTTGCAAGTCAACATTTTACCTACATTTTGAAATGCGATAGACGAATAAGGTATGAAGTGAGCCTCTAACTTTCTCAAAGTTTAAACTGAATCGAACTCTCAAAACAGGTGCAAACTGTATTTGCCCAAATTAATGAGGCGTCATAGATGTAACCCACAAAGCCCTATGAAAGGCCAATGTCCACCCAACGTCCTACTTTGTTTGAAAAATGACAATTATCTAAGAAACAGCAGTTTTATTTACGAATAATCATTCATTGACTGATAAATAGAAAGTCTAAGAACAGGTAGCGCATCACAAACATATTAGTTGATTACAACGCGTGTATCGTCGAATTGAGTGCAGAATAAAGAACGTAAGCAGATCTTAATGAGAAACTACGAAAAATTGTTAGAGAATTCAACCTGTCATTACATATTTTATTGTTTTCGCTCATTACCCTAATAAATCAGTAAAAAAGCATTTTTAGATATGTCAACGTCTTCCGCGACATGATAAGCAAAACAAACGTTTTGATCGGGCTCATGGAACAAGGGAAAATATATTGTAGGCCACAGGCGAAGTGGTTAACTTCGGGTCTAAATATGACGCTATTTTCCTAAGCGTTATCAGAAGAATGTATTTTTTGTTAAACTTGAACAGTATTCAGCTAAATTTGCTTTTGATTACTGCTAGTTTAACCGAAGGCTTCCTGGAAGTTTTGACGAAAACCCTCTTGTCAGTTGCGTCTGTCGTTAACTGACCGCTTGGAAGCTGAGTAGCGTCACTGGTCATCACTGGTGTGTGCATTTTCAGAATGTTACCATTGGCATGGTGCGTTCTCGTGGGAAGTCCTTCCCACAAATGACCGGCTTTTCCGACATCATACGCGTGTCCAAAAATGAGACCTGAATACAAAAGCAACTATTCATCAAGCAGGAAGGTCCGTTGTCCTTAGCAATAAAAGCATTGTCACTAGTATTGCAGCTCAAGACCGAATTTTGTCGTCTTTTTTAATTATATCCGTATCTGGGCCTATGCTGTTACTTTGTTATTGCCTAACGTCTAAGCGAATCGTTTTCTTTCTTTCTGGAAATTTTCGATCGGATGACTTTATTTCCAGGCACCGCTCTATCATGGAAACTTACTATAGACTGACACTAGCAATATTTAAAGGTACTCACTTATGATTACTGAGCGCAGTGTTACGGCCGCTAAATTCTGAGTTCTTTCAAATCAATGGCAGATAAGTATCGTCTTGTCATTTTTTCGTACATCATGATGCAAAACTCCTAATAACCATTTTTATGCCTGTTGCAGTAAATTGAACCACGTTTACTACTTACCAGTCAGACGTACATGTAAAGATTTACCACTTGTGCCTTTCAGGGCTGAAACCCGCTCAGTATTAACATGTAGCAGCTTTTATTCCTAAAAAGGATCAGACTGTGGGATATTTTTGGCATCCTGTTTTTTACTTGAGTCATGCGTTTTTTCTTTGAAAACATTTTAGAAATAATACTCAAAGACTTCGATGTACGTCCCCATTTTCGATATCTTTGGCAATATTTACCTTAACCCTTTCATTAAGGAAGCGTTTTGCGTCACATACGTTGCATATAAATGAAGTTCAAGTGAGCATCAATTCTACATGTTGCTGTAGTAAATGACTTCGGTATATATTCTGATGAATCTTTTATTGTTATTCGTAAACTTTCAAAAGGCGTTACTATACGACGTTGCAACTGTGGGTTTTTTAACTTCCAGCATTCCAAAATAAAACATGAATGTTAATAATTTGGAATATGCTTAACTATACTAAGTTGAAAGTTAAAAGGTAAGTTTCAATCAAACTCAATGGAATTTTCATGGAGTTTTTAGCCTTGGAAAATGATGCAACTATTTGTGTACTAGGATTAGATTTATGCAATTACCAAAACAATTAGAGTTTTAAAAGTTTGTAAGTGCACAAATCTTCTAAATTGCAGTTTCGTCTACGGCATACTGACTGTTTATTTGTTACTCAGTAATTTTATGGTTTATTATTTCAAAACCCGTCTAGAATTTGCTCAGTAGATCATACCGTGCTGATGACGCAAATTTTTAACCCACATAAGTTCTCATTTGCATACAAATGCATCTATGTCAGTTGTTTTTGAACCGATGGAGCAAACCATTTGTGTTTGTAAGAATATGTCACATAATGAAGGGACGTACGTATGATCAAGGATGAATTTCGTATTCAGCTTAACAATAATGAAGTAAAGTTTACCTGTTATACACGTTTGCCATTTTCTAATATGCTTTCGAATTCGGATTTTATATACTGCGTTAAAAATAAATAGAGTTTATATTTGTATTTGTAGTATCAATGCAGAAAAATAAAATTATAAACCTTTTGTCTAATACTCCAGAAGGAGCTGGGGTGATAAACAAATAATTTCATAGTAAATTTAGTGAGATTACTCATATATTCTTAGTCAATATATCTACACGGTCTTGTTCAGCAAGCAAAGTGAAAGGTAAGCTCAGATATACCTTGATCATTGACTAACGAGACCGCACCAGGTGTTAAGTTATTTTTTTTCACATACCAGCTGTCCTATATGTCCTTCAATCAAAAATCTATGTGCAATCCTAAATTTTCTGCATCATTCCGATTAAAACATGTTGATATGTGCAGTTTATTTCTGCCACATTATTGTTCCGTAAGTAGGAGAATGTGCACTTAAATAATGGAAGTGAAGTAGGTTGCTAATCACAAATTCAATCGTTATATTTTGAAAGCAAGTGAATGAAAAATCTATAATAATCGGGGTTTACAACTAAATGAACAATTGCTTCCGGTACGTGTTAATAAATCGTACTGCTATTTTACGCAATCATACGGCCAGATATTGGCCCATCGATAAGATATAAAAGTTGCTAATTTAATCATGATACCTGAAATGAACAAAAGCTCATTATAAAACGTCTTGGAAACTGGACTGCAAAGTACCTTATCTGAACGCCATTCAAGTACCACTTTCAACTGGGTATTATCAGTTTATAGTCAATAAAGGATTGAGGTTTTCTGGTAAATCTTATAAACTAAACGACTTGTGAACTCTTCACTTTTATACAAACCACGTTTTCACACACTAATGATTAGATACCCGATAAAGGTTAATGCTTAAGGAAATTTCAATTTAACAGCATCGATATCGTATTTGGGTTGGATAATTAAGACCCATTGTTCATTTTTTTACGTAAATTACAAGAAAAATCTGGTTGGTTTCTATGTCGCTGACTGCATACATTGTGCATAATTCACGTTTGTGACTGTCGTGTGCGTAAATCCGCTGTCCTGCTTTTTGGCCATGAGTTCTGTTATTTGCGCGACTAAATTAGATGCTGGTGATGTAAACGTAACTGATGTCAATGTGTTTGTTTGGAAAATTTTACCTGTAAATATCACATATTCCAAAGGTAATAAAGAGGTTGACCATTTTGGAGAACTTTGGGCTACTGAAATATACAGGTACGTGGATTCTATTATGCAAACACAGATTTGAGTCTATTTGACTGCGATAATTTTCTGTTTTTTTTTCTGCAAATGATTGTGTTAAATGGGAGACTAATTTCACAGTTCCAATTTTACGGTTTAGGAACACCAATAGACAAAGAAGCAAGTTTAAAAACACTACTTATGAGAATCGCCATTCTATTGTGATAAAGGGTGCAACTGCTTTAGCGTACAAATAATTTGATTAGTGCAATATTTCACACTGTAGCTGTTTTAGAATGCAAGAACTTGGAAAAATAGTCGCCTTGTTACTTTCAAAACATATGCAGTCGCAACTGTCTTTAATTGCATAAACATATCTAGGGGAAACCACATGTGTTTACTTACAGTAGATTGCCTAACTCATCAAATATCTATAACAGAATTTAAAGGTAGAAGAAGGGCAGGCATTTTAATGTGTATGTTCTGTTTGTTTTATTAAATTGATGCATGAAAAGCTGTTTAAAAATAAAGGGTTCACAGCAGATCAGTTAATTGATGAGAAAACGGGACAAAGTAGGGCAAAACCCGATATTTCTTGCTATCCAGGAGTTTTCTTATGCCATTGAAAACTAAAAATCAAAACATGTTGCTTTCGTGCGCATTTATATGAATAAAAATTAATATAAGCCGGAAAAACTTGCATTATATCCCTTCGAAGGACGGTAAATTTTGTTTTCTTTTCACGAAAATCAGGTAAATGAATGTTTTGCAAAATTATGATGTTTTGTACCAAAAACGCTGTAATAAACTTTTGTGATTGTACTTTGTTTTACCACACCGATAATAAGGAACTTAAATACGCATATATACGACACGCGATCACACACCACCACTTTTCACTGTCACGGCGTATGCGAAGCCTACCAAGTCAATTCCAGTCTGCAGTTGACTATAAATAAATAGGGAAACTTGAAACGGACGGGGCAGACAATTTTCGTTTTATCGCAAAATTGAAGTATATATTCGGTCACTCTCTTGTGTGTTTGAAATATTAGAACTAGACTAAGAAGTAAGCAAATATATCGAAAAACCCTCAAATAAAAAGATAAAAAGAGTTTTTAAATTTTCAACAGAAATTCTTTCCCTAATTTTCAGTAAAGTAAAATCTTTAGTAAAACGGTCCCAGTTTTTCCTCACTTCACTATGGAAAAACGTTAATTACGCAGGCATTCGACAGCAAAACATTAATTAAAGCACTTAAGATTTTTCTTATTATAAAAAGTTTTTAAGCTAATTATAGGCAAGTATGTTTCCGGCTTTTGTTGTGGACGTTCATTTTTCACGGCAGTGAGTTTTCATGTTAAAGTGAGTCTGCAAATATAAACCAGACGGTCGTCTGCATTAGAAAGAACGCCCAAAAAGTCGCTACGTGAGTAAATGCTTTTAATAAATATATTATTTATAAAGGTTTGACCAAACACATCGAACGGAATGAACATTTATGGGCAGTTAACGGAAGACGCTGAAAATCTTAAAGAATTCACGCCATTTTCAAAGACTATCTGAAACTCATCGTAATAGAAAACTCAAAATAGTTATAGAGAAATTTAGGAATAGAATAGTCATGTTGAT
The DNA here is from genome assembly GCA_017591395.1 of Schistocephalus solidus. Classification (NCBI taxonomy): domain Eukaryota; kingdom Metazoa; phylum Platyhelminthes; class Cestoda; order Diphyllobothriidea; family Diphyllobothriidae; genus Schistocephalus; species Schistocephalus solidus. The sequence continues at coordinate 7,501 of WEDG01000071.1, read as the reverse complement.
ACACACTTAGTGGTACATTTACAACTGAAACTGACGATTTTATTTAAATTTGTTTGTCACTGACCAGCCTGTGAACATGTTAGCTTATGAAATATTATATTCATGTGACGTCCCCTTAGGCGCAATCAAGCGAAAGTCTACTTTCTTTGGTCAAACAAATATAAAACGATGTACAAACCGAAGAAAAATTATCAATTCTCGTGAAAAGGTGTTGGAATATGCACTTAAATGTTAGGCTGCTTGATGATGGCCATACTTTACGTTGCGCTTAATCTAGAGGAATATGTATGTTAAAACTCTGAAACAAACTTTTTTCAAAAGTAATTTGGCTTTTTCTGCTTTATTCACTCGTTTAATTGCATAGAGGGACTTCCTATACATTAACAACTTCAGTTTACTGAACTAAGTCGGTTTTTTACCTTTTCGGAATCCGTACCTTCTCGAAAAAAATTAGTATTTCTTAAAAATGTAATAGTAATTTGCTAACCACAGCAAGCTTTATTTTTCCAAACAATCGGTTCTTTCTTGATGTCAAACTTTGGTGTACACAGCATGCACTGATTTCGCGTAACGGACCGTAACTCATGAAATCTGATGGATTTCATGAGTTAGGACAGCTACTGTACTCGCGAAGAGGCGACGGGAAATATCCTCCCGTTTCTAGACGTGAGTATTCGAAAACTGGAGAATGGTGGCCTGACGACGAACGTGCACCGCAAACGCTTAAATGCTGACATCATACTTAACTATGACATCAACCATCCAGCGAACCACAAAAGGAGTTGCATCTGAACCCTTTTTCACCGGGCTTTTCGATACTGTAGCAGTGACGATCTTCTTAAGAAGGAACTTGCCAGAGACAACCACAAAGCGTCGAGTCTAATGGAGAAACAATGGCACGGAAATTCTACTGTCTACTGTTTCCGAAGCGATCGCCAGACAATTGAATCGGTTTGGCCTCTTAATCGCCCAAAAGCCGGTGTCATCCCTGCGCACAGCACTATCGCGAGTTAAAGACCTCACATTAAAATAGCAGCAAACGAATGTCATTTACCGCATTCTGTGTGCAAATTGCTCATAGCACTTACGTAGGCCATACAGGTCGACAACTTGGGACCCGCATAGAAAGAGCAAAACTGGCATCCGCTGACGCGATCCCTTGTCCCTCATGTTTGCGCACGCCGTGGACTGTGATCACCGCTTCAATTGGGACGCAACCGAAGTGGTCGCCAGGGCTAACTTCAAGCAGGCAGGAGAATTCCTCGAGGCTTGGCCCTCCAACACAAATGGCATCAACCGTCATGTCGATCTGGATGCACATTACAAAGGTCTACGTGCACGGCTCACTGACTCGCGTCAAACTGACACCACCAATAGCTTATCCATGTTTGGCTAAGTGGAAATCCACGGATGCGGTATCTGCCCCCGCCGACGAGTGAACCACTTTGACTTTGAATTTGACACCTACCCTCACTCCCGAAATTTATCGTAACACGTTTCTCGTCCCGCCTCCAACAGACGTCTGCCTGTCTGTCTGCCCCCCACCAAGCTCTCTAGTATGATAATCCGAACTCCCACTTTTTCATTTCACCTGACGACGGGCCGGTGTAAGTTGCTTGAAAAATTCACGAACCTTCTTTCTTCATTATCATCTCGGAATACATACTACCGCATTATATATATATATATATATATATATATATATATATATATATATATATATATATACTATATATATATATATATATATATATATATATATCGGGGAAATAATTTCTGAAATTATTAAGCGCAGGACATAGAGTCAGGTGATTCGGACGTTACTTTTTAGGGTCAGACCCGAAATTTAAATGAACATTTGGGTCGAAGACAATCAACCACTGTGGAATAACCACGTAATGCCCATTCCACAAACAAGTAGTACTAAAAGTAGTATGAATCTTATGTGGCAATGACATTGTACCGTACTTCCAACATAGGTACTAGCTAAAAGCCCAGACACGTGTTTCGCCGATGTTTCTGCTGCTGCGTGATGCAGCAACGAGGGGTTCGGCTCCTCAGTGGGTCCCCCAGCGTTCTCTATGCGGTTTCTGGTATATGGACTCCAGAGAATAATCGGGGAAATAATTTCTGAAATTATTAAGCGCAGGACATGGAGTCAGGTGATTCGGACATGACTTTTTAGGGTCAGAACCGAAATTTCAATGGACATTTGGGTCGAAGACAATCAACCACTGTGGAATAACCACGTAATGCCCATTTTACAAACATGTAGTACTACAAGTAGAATGAATCTTATAGGGCAAAAACGTTATACCGTACTTCCGACATAGGTACTAGCTAAAAGCCCAGCCACGTGTTTCGCCGATGTTTCTGCTGCTGTGTGACACAGCAACGAGGAGTTCGGCTCCTCAGTGGGTCCCCAGCGTTCTCTATGCGGTTTCTGGTATATGGACTCCAGAGAATAATCGGGGAAATAATGTCTGAAATTATTTAGCGCAGGACATGGAGTCAGGTGATTCGGACATGAATTTTTTAGGGTCCGAAAACGCATAGAGATCGCTGGGGGACCCACTGAGGAGCCGAACCCCTCGTTGCTGTGTCACGCTGCAGCAGAAACATCGGCGAAACACGTGTCTGGGCTTTTAGCTAGTACTTATGTTGGAAGTACGGTATAATGTCATTGCCACATAAGATTCATGCTACTTGTAGTACTACTTGTTTGTAGAATGGCATTACATGGTTATTCCACAGTGGTTGATTGTCTTCGACCCAAATGTTCATTTAAATTTCGGGTCTGACCCTAAAAAGTAACGTCCGAATCACCTGACTATGTCCTGCGCTTAATAATTTCAGAAATTATTTCGTCTGACGACGGGTTGGTGTCGCCAACTTGAATATTTACGACTACAACTCCATTTCACGAAGAGCATTTTTCTTTTCATTATACTACCTCGGGATGCAAACCATCTCTGTTATTCAATATATATATATATATATATATATAGTAGGTCCTCCAAGGCCAATCAACTTGCGGTCACTGAAACTACTTTTTGATCCTCTTCTGCTAGCGCTGGCTTATCATAAAGCCAAAGGTGCTAGTTGCTGTGACCTTTGGTGTTCCGACGTTTCTTAGGACCACACTCATTGTTTGCCAAGATTATACGTGGGCATTCCCTGACTGTTATTCCCGCCCATACATGTGTTCCATCAGGCGTTCTCCAATACCACTAGGGCTCTGCCGGGTCTAATGTCCAGCAAAGGACTGCTTGTCTTCAGGGTCATATGAGGAGGCCTATCATCGAATGACTGAAAGCATAAGGGTGGCTTCTTCGGGTACACCTCTCTTCTTCGGGTACACCTGTCTTCTTCGGGTACACCTGTCCTGAAATTCCGCTTCACGAATTCCCACGTTTCTCATGCTTTCGTGTTTCTTTGGTTGTAATCGTTCCATTTAGTCTCGTTATTTTTCCGTAATTTCTATTAAAATTAGTAAATCATTGACATGTCATTGAGATATTCTTGCCATTCTCATATTGGTACTCTGTGATTCAACATGTTTCTGCGGCTCTTTTCCTGTTTTGCGTAGTGTGTCCTCCAAGTTCCATCTTTTACTTTTTTCCCCAATAGAAATCTTCTTGCAGCAGCCTTTTTTAGAGGTCGGGAACTTAGCAGTCGAATTTTTTATTCCATGCTTATCACATGCAAACGTCACTTTTTCCAATCCAACGCTACATACCCAGTTGGACTTCTGCGTAAGTACCCCTGGTATACAGGTGACTTTCAGCAAGAGTTCAGGCGAAGTGAATATTCCCTCATCCTAAACCCAATACTTACCCCCCAAACGTAGTCCTAGTCCCAACGAGAAACTTAATGCGAACCCTAATCAACCTGATACTTACCACACAGCTCATAAATAAGAGAGGGAAAGGTTCACATTCCCGCGTCTTTCCGTCACCGTTTTGTTGTCTACCTTCATGTGTCGCCTCTCGTGTTCCATGACTTAAAAACGTAACAAACAAACATCCGTTTGGCCTAACTTCTGGAGCCCAATATGCGGACTTAATCCACATTTAGCCTGACCAACTTTTTGTTCACTTAAATGTGTGCTCTCTCGATCTCACTTATCGAAGCAGGGGTCTGTCTTGGATTCTATACAGAGGATTGTAACAAGCGTCCAGGGTCCTATCTCCTGTATTTTTCAGCGACTTCTAGTTAACATGTGGGACATTCGGTTTGGCTTCCAGCAGAGGCTTGCCGTATGGAAACGAATCGTTCTAGGTAATTAACTGTCAATATGCTCTCTCTGATCTCTGTTTTAGCTTTGCTTGAAAAATCGAATAATCGATATTCAGAAAATTTCTTAGTTATCCAATAAGGGAGGGCGGTTACGTAGTTTTCTGAGAAAAAATGCACCCAAATACTAAACTGAGTCACTACCAGCCTTTAACGTAGCAAATGGACTTTGAAATGTCCGTAAAGCCTATGTGCTTGGTGGGCTTTTTTTCCGAAAAAAAGTAATTTGGTAGATTTTCCCGTAAATTAGAGGGTGTTTTAGTACGGTTTTGTGGATTCATTCAACAGGAATCAAATGCTCTTATATGGGCGGGGGCAAATTTATTTACATCGTAGGCAGTCAATTTTGAATAGACGTAGCCACTGGCTACGACAATTGTAAGCGTCCGAATGCTTCCTACATGTGCATTCCGGTCTTCGACTGTTTATAGGTTGCTGCTTGTAAGCCAGATAAATTAGAAGCAGGTTTGTTTCTTCCGGGCCTGCAATAAGACTAAATCTGTTGGAAAATTTCGGTCACCATTTAGAGCGTGGAAGATCGAACCCAATAATCCAACGAAATTGAGCTAAGGATTAGTGAAATTTTTATTAATGAATATTCTTCTCAGAGGTGGGTGCCGGCTGCGGGCAGCGACCCACTCTTTCTCATGCGAATCCCGGATGAAAATTGCATCAAGAGATATTCCCAATTGACTTTATCCACGTTTCTTCAGCTGACCACGGTTTGCTCACTACTGAGAGTGCCTGCGCATCTAGCACACCAATCGGAACGGCAGTTTAAATCTGCGAGCTGATTGGCTGGCCGTATTCACTTAGTTTCTCCGTCGTGCAAAAGCCCAACAATGATTGGTCTTAGAGCATGCTCCTCAGCAAGACCATTTGTCAGAAAAGGCCTCAGTTAAAGAGCCCGGCAGCATTTTGCTAGTGTAAAGATCGCACACTCCGGTAAGTTACGAATTTCATACTTTATTTTTTAAATTATTATGTTTTCGATATAAAATGTCATCAGTGCCAAAGCGAGTAACACCCGCCCATTTATGCCATTTTAAGAAGCAAGTAATTATTTCCATCTTGCCATGTGACCCTGGGTCTAGAGCACAAGTAGGTGGTTGCACAGCGACCAGCAATCCGGGATCGAGAACATTTAACAACAGAGATAGGGTGTACAGAAGCAACTATTGCTCTTTTGTTTTTCGTCAACAGCCAAACCCCCATGCCAACGGCCTCCTGTGATCTCCACTCGAGTTATTTGATCATTAAGCATTTTATTAAACCAATCGATTGCTCACTGGATCTACGGACCTACATCCCGCTGACTAATACAGAGCATTTTAAACGCGGCCTTTGCAAATCCACACCGACGACAGAACGCGAAGGGTGCTTTTCATTAACTTCGGCTCGGTCGGGCGTTCACATCGCGGCTAGCTGCGAAAACTTTAGAATCACCCCTTTTCTTTGTCGGTATCGGTTCTCGGTTTATTCTTACTTTAAATTTCATACAGGTTCGCATGTTATCAGCGTTTAACATGCTATTATAAAGCCTCGATGGATTTGAGGAAAAGCTCTCGATGGGTGTGGTTCCCAACAGCCCCTTCATGGCAAGCTTCTGCAGTTTTTTTCAAGCCTAACAGCGTCAACGTGAAGATATTTATCGACATATATATTTTCAGGCTACCAGCCATAAGCATGATCCCTTGTCCGATACACATGCCTTTGATCGAATTAAGTTTTTCTTACCTTGCTATTATCCAGTTATTATTAAATTGGCCAAATCATACAAGAGGAATTTACTGTTGATGGAAGATCTTGTTGAGCAGTGGTAGCCTACATATGTCTATATTTCGGTCTGAAACTCATTTTACTGTAGTTCGTTTTCAGTGCGTTAAAAGAGGCTTGGTCTTATCGACACTCTCCTCTCAGCCGCCGTGCAAACTGTGCCTGCCCAAAACAAAGCAAACTTCTCCAGCTAATCAGCTAACATGGACATAGGCCTCGTAAAAGAACGCATATTTACATCAGGACTGGATCATCTGACCAGTTTCTGGCGTTGCATTTGTTGAGCAGCTTTCGGCCTTCGGGTTACAATTTAACTGTCCTAAAGAGATGTTTGCTCTCCCCCCACATCCACGAACTTGGTGTGCTTCAGTGCATTCACATGTCGACGGGAAAATAATTAAGTGATTAGTCTGCTAAATGTGGTAAGGTTCAGGTCCCATCATCATAGCCACTTTTGGAGGATGACTTGAGCGGAGCACCTAAATCAGAATTCGCCTATTAATAACTGTGGATACTGCATTCCTGCACCTCTACACTTTGGTGGTCCACTCATTATGGCTTACAAGGCTTTACAACAGGCTTTATCAGATGAACCACTTCTGATAGGCCAAATACTGTCATTACATGCCCATCATTACATGTATGCACATCAGTCCGTTGGCGGTGAAGGATGACCAAAACGGAACTGTCTGTGCAGTCGGCATGCGCACAGGCATGCCGCCGAGACGAAAAAGCGTACACAACGGGCTGTGATCCGGTCTAAACACGTGTGCCGCGTCTGAAGCGGAGCTGTCATCGTGCAGCCTGCGGGGGGGGGGTGCGAGGGTGGTTGAGTGGCTTGCCTTGGCCCCACGACGAGCCACCCACTGGACTCTCCCACCCGCGCATGACCCGAGCCGGCGGCCCTTGCGTGCAGGACCGCCGCAGCCACCAGTCCGCCGTCAGATGACTCGCCTGGGGTCTTCGAGCCTCCCTGCCCCTGCAGGCCCGTCTGCGTCACGGGCTTAGCCTCAATGCCCGCTCCAACGTGGGCCGTGTGTCCCAGTTGACAAGGCGACCCGCCGCGGGATCACGATTGGCCGCGGGATGGAGACGAAAAGACCTGTCACCGTAGCTTGGCTCCTTTTGTCACTGGTCGTGACGTTGATTCGTCCTCTTCCCTGAGACCTGAAAAGTGGCTAGTGGATCCCACCGAGGGGATTTTCTGCACCTACAATAGGAGCCTAGTTATTACTGGGGCGAGTAGTTGGGCTAAACGAAATGACTGGCAGGGATTCGATAAGGTCATACCAACAAAAGATATCCATCCGTAGGTGACTCCTGGTTGTCACATTTCGTTGGCAGTAAGCCGTCAAAACCGCTCTATGTATTGCCTACGAGTAAAGTCGACTAGAGGCCATGCGCTCTAGACGACATCAAAGTATGATAA
>WEDG01000070.1:0-31012 GCA_017591395.1 Schistocephalus solidus | reverse complement strand
TGCCAATACTAATCCATTAGATAAAACGGCAATAATTCATGCACTCATCTGTGATCGGGCTCTCAAATATTTCTCAGAATATGCTTGATGAATTCGTATCTGCAACAGTAACTTTGTATGAATCAACGTCACGTTGCTTGCACAACTTTTATCCCAAGTTCAATCCTAAAGAGAAAGGATCTTAAAGCAGCCTTTATAATGAACTCGGTATAGCCGGAGCTGCAGACGTTTAGTAGCTAGGTCCACGCAAACGCAAGAAGCACACTCATGATCCCCTAAAAATAAAATGGGAGCATTTCTAGCCCAGTGATCTCCTTAGACAAGATTAAACCATATTGATAGTGCAATCTCAGCATATCATAATCTTAACAGAGTGGGATTGGAAGCCTTAGCACCCGGACCAATCATTTTTCCCCAATTCAAATTTGTAAACACTTTGTTAAGTTCGAAGGCGTTTTCGATCATTTTCGCTAGTCCATTTCGTTCGCAAAGCACGTAGCTTCTACGGCAGAAGGACATTACCGAGACAAGACAAGGGGCGACTGGGATGGTCATTTCTGGCTCCTTAGCAGTCGTCAGCCAACCATACCCAACCCCGGTGTTGCACCACCACCTAACCTCTTGGTTAGGGAAGTCCAACGCTCTAACCATGGAGCTACGGGTCAGTTGGCTTGTCGGTTTGAATCGGGAATGTTAGAAATGGTAGATGGGCGCTCACCGATAGGTTACGGGACTCACTCGTCTCGTTATGTCTTGAGGGCTCACTCGTCTCGTTATGTCTTGGGGGCTCACTCTTGAACCCTGCCAGCAGTCGATAAGACAAAGGAGTAAGTCCCCTAACCGATCGTGAGCACCCATCTATTATAACCTGTTGGGCCCAGACACTAAACTTTTCGCTTATGTGCCTAGCTCCCAGTATAACAGGCGAAGTCCTCACAAGCATACACTAAACCAGTATTCCAATAGACGAAAGCAGACTTGAAGTCCAAATTCAGAAAGCAAAGTGCATGTTTAAGCCACTATATCTACACAGCTTTCATTGGCTAGTCATTTACTGATAGCTAAGCTATAGGTGTTTGCCTGAACCTTCAACTACTGAAATAAATAGCGTTTAAGCAACTGAAAAACAGGATTATCGGAAATTCACTGTCATACCGATTACGCCTGGCGGGTGCAGGCAGAAAGACTGTGCAGACTTGTCTTGCATCAAGAACGTCACGTGCGCTTTAAGTGCGTCATGTGACGTGTGCAATTTCGCGTACTCGATCGTCCACCCATCCTGTGACGTTCGCCTTATCGGAATGACGTCAGCTCGCGACATTTTCCTTCGTTCGAACATGTGACCTTCAAAGACGAACAGGGTTGGTTGAGCCATCCCCAAATGGCCGTAGGCCATTAAAACAAGTTTTTGATAGGTCGCTAAGTTTTACGTTACAGCGCAGCAATGATAGCCCTGTATAGGTTCATCTTACCACGACACTGGAGGCTGCCGAAGGCTTGACCGGCTTGGGACACTGGGTTAAAATTTGGATATCTGCTTGGGTGCTGATGGAGCTAGTGCTTCCAAAATAAGGGCAATAAGAAATATAGGGGAGGTGACTGATTGAACGAGAATTCATGCTCGCTCGACATATAGGATTCACAGTAAAACTCTCAGATAAGGGTAATCGACGCCCAAAAGGACGTTATTTATAGGACGCATTGGCTGAGTCAGCGCATCGTACTCAGAATTACCAGCTGCCGCATATATCACCGATGGCCTTACAGGCTATCGCCTTATGACACGCAACCTTGTGACAATTGCATCATCAGTGTTAGTTCTCGGCGGGATAATTATTCGAAAGTCCGGCTCATTGATGCCGGAAGCCGTGGTCTATCGTGAGCTCTTCACATGGTTCGCCCATTTTCCGCTGCTGCAAGTTAACTCTGAGAATGCTTGTACCGGAGAATTTACTCCAATTTCAAGCAGCATTTTCGGAGAACATGAAAACTTGGGCAATTTTAATTCTCTGGCAAGCTTTTTATTAAATGCTAACGCTATTTGTTCCACTGCTTTTTTCCGGAATCCACATTGAGTAATTTGAAGAAACCCCTGTTCCAGGTGTGCGGTCAGATAACTGACGAGGTTCAAAAGAGCAGCTTGCCAGCCGCACTGAGAAGGGAAATTTTACGGTGATTGTTGGGGTTTCTGTCTTTTCCTTTCGGCTTTTAGTAGCGACGTTCAGCATGGAAAGAGCCGAACTTTATGGAAGGTTGCTAATCACTCGGAAATTCACAACATAGTTCCCGCATATTTATATTTTGCAAACACTATCAATCTTCTGCTCGTTTGGCTTCTAACTTACGCTCTAGCGGAAACTAGCTCATGCAAAAAGTATTTCACCAAATGCTTAAAATATAACATAGCTTTTGGTGGGGTTCCATCCGCAGTAACATATAAGAGTAATCGCCAGGGCCATAAAAATCTCAGGACTTTTGAGCAGAGGATTGCCAGCAGAAGTTATTACTGGAAGTTGTTATTAAACGCGAACCTTTGAAAATCTGAAGTTAATAAATCAATAAAATATCTGGGTTTCTAAAAATAACGAGTTTGAATTACTCTATTCTCGTATAAAAAACACGCCTGGATGTGCGAACTTAGTCTAGATTAGCTATTAGCACGGGAAACCGCCAGACTACAGGGTCATGTAGATTTTTGCTCAATTTTTTAAAAATATTGGCCGAAAAATTGTTTTAAAACATATTCTACACAACAAAAAGCTTGATAAATAAATAAAATGTGCAGCATTTTAGGTGCCGACAACTGATTTTCTTAATTTCCGTCATCAGTTATTTGGGGTCTTGTAGGAGTTTCCATCGTCTTCTCATCTCCTGGTTCAGTAAGGTACTTGTTTCCCTGAAAAGTCGAATGCCGGAATATTTGCTTTGCTACACTGCCGGAAGGGCGAATGATCGAAGTCAGCATGTAATTGCACTGGAGCCCACCTGACAGTCACATCTTGCACATGCAACGCAAGAAAGAGTGTCCCCCTTCAAAGCTTGTACTCAAAGTGGATGTATTTGCATTGGAAGAAGGTTGAAGTTATAAGAAAGATTGAGACATCCACATCTTTATTCTCGGGGCCTAACATCCGGGAGGTTGACCCTCGCGCGCGATTACTTCCAGGATGTCACATCTTCGCTTTCATTATCGAGCGACCATGTCCACCATGTGTTCCACAGCGTGGTTGGTGCAGGACGGTGACTTTCGCGTGAATTATTTTATAAGGATAGTGGACTTGCGCCGCATCTGTCTCACGCTCTTCTCTCTCACCGCCTAGACAGAGTCAGGACGACCGGAGTTAAACAACCCATCTACGCGTGCGTCAGCGCATAATGGGCCTCTTTTTTGTACAGAAACAAGGCGTAGTCGGCTCGGATCCCACCTCATTGGGCATGTCATAGAAGGCACATTAAGAAGGTTCCATTGCAGTCCAACTGTCAAGCCTGAGAAGGACCGAGGTATCCCATCAGTTGCAAAATCACGATTTTAGCGAATCGTGATCGCTTCGAAGCCAGTAAATGTGTTCATTAGCAGGAAGCGCCCTGAAGTGTCCAGGGCCTCTACAGTGTGACCTGTTTTGGGAGAGTAGCTTTATATCCACATATAACCAAAAGCCTCATTCTACGGGGTGTACAGGTGGGAGGCATACGAGACACCTTTAGAAGGATCACTCAGCATGCAGATGACAAACTAGAGCCATAAAAATAGGCACGAATTGCTGCATTTTATTTCCTGCGAAAGTAACCGGCATCTCAGAGTGAATCGGTCTGGAATAAGCTTTATATGCGCAGACCGGAAGTTGGACCGAAGTCCATCAGTCACAGCGGGATAAGCACGTCAGATTAATTAACCTGCCAACGGGCAGCCATTACTACTAGTAGTACATATAGTAGTACATATTGGCGCTGCATGATACACTACGTTGGCATGCAAAATATGCCCAAATTTACGAAAGATTGATAATCACTCGCAAACCGGCAAATGCTGAAAAATTGAAAAATCCCTGCAATCGCAATGAATAAATTTAAGTAGAATTGTCTGAGGCTAGTGTAAGAACACCAGTTTTTTGATATTAAGAGAACTATTCTTTCGTAAAATTTCTTTATTGATATTTCTGGTATTGGATTGCAATTAGTTTCAGCTCATCCTTGAAATACAGGTGAATATTTCACGATTTTCAGTGTTTTCAAACAATTGGCAATAAATTTAGGTCCTCTTCTGTGTGTTTATCAAAATATTAAAAATAATATATTTCATAAGCATTTATCTAAGTAGTATTTACATATTCCTTCTAATGGAGACGGCCGTTTGCATAGTATTTATAGATTAACCCAAACATGAAAACTCATTACCGAGCAAAATGCGAGTCCACAACAAAAGTCGACAACTTATATTCTACTGAATATGCAAGAACTCACTTTTCGCTTTAGACTTGGAATATTTTTTGCTAGATTTGTTTATTTGAATGCCCCACTCTAGGACTAAAAATACACAACAGAGCATCCGAATATGTACTAAGATTTTGCGAAAATGTCTAGTCTTTCCTCCATTGCGTTTCTGTATTCCATCCATCTCCATAGTATCTTGCATGTATTTTGTTAATGGTCTTCATTTTCGCCACATTAAAACAAAAATACTGTTAAACAAATTTACTCTTGCATTTTATGGCAAAAACGTAGGCATTTTGAACAAAATACTTTTTTAAAAACTGAATTCTTTTGCTTGTTTCTGGAAAAAGAATGCAATTCCTTCCACTTGCCTTCGTCTGATTTTTCGTTGAACTAAGATCAAAATTTTCGGTTCCATAAGAGATTTATTTGAAACCTTGCTTTCTTATATTGATGTTGTTTTATAGCCCAATGCACCAAACTGTGGACTTTGCTCTGGGATATTAAGTAGCATAGGAATTTTATTGGATGTCCTTGAACCTCCGGCTCAAATCATGCCTGTTTCCCTTCAATATATAAGATCAGACATGTAGCATTCTGAGCCTCAGAGGCACTCAACAAACCAAAATAAAATGACCAAATTTATTCTAAATTAATCACTCAAATTTTGGTCACAACTTGCTTGATTTAGGACATCTACTGTACTAGCTAAAAGCCCAGACACGTGTTTCGCCGCTGCACGACCTAGCTGTCACTGGGGGGCCAAAACCCTCATACTCTGGCGCAATATCGGCGAAACACGTGTTCCTGGGCTTTTAACTAGTAACTGAATGGTGTATCATGCAATGCCGATGTAAACACGAATTATTGGTCTCATAAAATAGGTTATTTGAAGCAGAAAAACTCTCGGAAGGTGAATATGCTGAGTCATTTTATTTCCAGGGGGTTTCTGAACATACGCAAACATCTAAAACCCATGCAAAACACATGCAATGCCCAGGTGCTCGTTGTTTTTCCCCCGTGCGGTTTGTTTCGGCGATTTCGGAGGGTTTCCAGCAAAAGTCAGTATGTCATCGTGTGTTGCGGAACTTCGGATTAATTGGTATGCCGCTTACATTCTCAGTCTAATTTAATTGATAATTGCCTTTTTAAACAAACTAAAAAATGTCAAAAAATTCCCTACGATGTACGGCAGCTTCAGTAACATAAGCAGAAAAATGCGTATAGTTATTGCTTCTGGTAGACATTTGTTGCAGTTTTGTATCTTCTGTGTCGGACACGGAAATATGGACCCCTCGGGCTAAATTCAGGGGAATTACTTACTCCGGTACCCTAAATGTAACCCTAAACCTAACTCTGACCGTCCTGGAATTTAGCACAAGGCATCCAACAATATAGTGGGGTCGGAAATATTTTATTGTAGTACCCTCTACCGTGTATAACCTTCTGTGGAACGCAAGGGCTCCTCATGGTTCTCGGGCCGTTTATCGCACATGCCGTGCCCGGAGGAGATGACCTTAAATCTGAATCACACTGCCTCCAAGACGGTCTGTGCAGTCTCCGTGCTGTAGTCGTCATCGCGATGGCGAATGCCCTCTCGAGAACCCTATGTCAGAGAGGACGCCTCGGTGTCTGTAGCCATTACCTTCGTCTACCTCGTCCGTATTTATTACCCTAGTTACGGGCATTCATTCTTGTTCGCTGTGTAGGCGGTGGTTGCCACGCTAGCGCCGGCGCCTTCGTCCACAGCTGACCGGGGCGCCGCACCATCAGAGTTTACTCGCGAGTACAGTCCACGCACGCGCATGCACGTACGCACCCACCCGCCCACCCGCCCGCGCGCCTGTATTCGAACGCGCTGGAGGGGAGGGGAGGGAAGAGAGGGGGGATTAGTCTCGGGAGGAAAGGGGGGAATAGTCTCGCGTGTTCGCTTTTTCCTCGGCTGTCCTCCCCTCCCATTCGTCTCCGATGTGCGTTCAGGCCCACCTGCGTCCTCGATCGAACTGGAGCAGCAGCTTGAACTGCCAATCCCACGGCGTACGGGTAAGTCGTGACTGGCAGCTGTTCCAACGCGCCCGGTCCCGAACGCTTTTTTGGCTGTTGGACTGGAGTCCTTGAAAACGGAGGTGTGATAAGGGGCCTTTTAGTGTTCCGCCACACCTGAGAGCTGATCGTCCCTCTCATTGAGGTTACGTGTTCACTCATGCGGGCTTAGAGTCGCCTACCAATCTCTCCAACGTAACTCACCTCTCAGGTCCTGCATTAGTCACCACTTCGCCGTTGGTCTGGGATCGAGTCGAGCAGATGCTTCGGATTCGTATCTAATGTACGCTAAAACTTGGGCGTCAGGTTTAACATTCTTGCCCTGATTGGGTAGGCGCTGATTACTCATCCTGTTCGTCACTGGTATAATGAGGGGTTTCTTCTCAATGTTTCGACACACTTGAAAGCTGATCACTCCCATACGTGTTCACTCCTACGGACTTACAGTCACCTACTGGTCTCTCTAGCGGGATTCGGCCCTCATGACCAGACTTCCTTCTGATGCATTTTATCTGTGAGTGAGTTGAGTAAATGCTTCGGGTTCGTCTCTATAGTGTACGATAATTCCTGAGATTCAGAGTGAACTTTCTCACCTTGATTAGTTAGGCACTTATTAATCGTCCTGCTCGTCAATTTTCTAGAATGAAAATTAGTTGAATAAAAAAATGTAGGAGCAGCCATGGCTCGGAGGCTTCAGTTTTCATTGAAATTCTGCTTATTTTTCTCCCTTATTGACCACACAGTTTGAACATATCTCGACTCACAGAGGTCACGCTGGTCGTCGGGGGAGCGCAGTGGATCACTTTGAAGCATCTCGTCGAGATCGATCGGCTTATTCGCATGACCAGGTTAGTCCCCCTAAAGGTGTCTGAATTTTTTAGGGAAACGCGCTGCAATGTGGGTGTGCCGGAGAAGAGTAGAAAGCTAAGACAAAGGAGGATTGGTGGGTGGAAACTCATCGGTCGGTTAAAGGACTTGCTCTGGAGCCCCGCCAACAGCTGCACAGCGGCAGAATGGCCATTTCCGGCTCAGTAACCGTAATCAGCCAGCCATATCCAACCCCAGGTGTTGCACCACCAATGGTTAGAACATTGGACTACTAACCAACAGGTCACGGTTTCGAACCCTTGCGTGGTCCAACATCTGAGATCACGTACGATTGGCTGATAACGGCTTATCAACTAGAAGTGGCCGTTCCAGCCTCCCTAGTCTTTGTCAGTAATGTTCTTCTACAAAGAATGGTGTTTCACGGTTTTTGGTATTCAGGAGTAAACCCTTACTCCTCCAGTACACAGTAATCACCGAAGATACTTGAAATTTAAATAAGTCATTTTAGTGAGATTTCATCATTAATCTCTATAAAATAGACCCTACGTCAGTTCATACACGGCGAAGTTATGGCTTTCGATTTCAAAAATTATACCCCGCTATATATTTTCCTGTCATCCATAGAAGTA
Organism: Schistocephalus solidus; assembly: GCA_017591395.1. Taxonomy (NCBI): domain Eukaryota; kingdom Metazoa; phylum Platyhelminthes; class Cestoda; order Diphyllobothriidea; family Diphyllobothriidae; genus Schistocephalus; species Schistocephalus solidus. Next base: position 23,081 of record WEDG01000070.1, on the reverse strand, counting down.
AAACCTGATCACTCATACGGTAATGGTAAGTTATGTAAAACACCAAGAAACCTCAGGCACGTGTAATAGGGGACTGGTGGCAATAGGCCTTTTACGGGTGGGCATTACGGCGGATGCTACAAGGTTATACGGTTTTTGTAACATTCTACATGTTGTTCTTCTCTTTTAATTTCCAAAGTTGCGAGTGCGAATCTGTTATAAAGGCCCCAATAATTTGATAGCCATCGCGGATAGCGGTGTGAAAACCTTGAAATGACTTCATTGCCGGTTTCGCCTGCGCAGACTTCAGTAGAATCTTGTTGCTTCGATATCGATGTAAAAAGGAAGATTTTTCTGACGGGAAAAATTGGCAAATTGCACACTTTTCTATTATCGAGCATAAAACAAAACAAGAACCTGGGGTTTCTGGCTTTCTTGGTACTTTATATAACCTACCGTTATCTACTTATACTCGTCCTGTCTTCGTCTTCGGTCCTCTTCATGTCTCTTAGTCTTGCCGAGAAGTTTTAGGGTAAATACTCCCAATCTGATGACTTTTTTTGGATGTCATCAGGAGCACATCCACAAATTGCAATCAACAGGAGAGACAGTGACATCGACTGGGTTGGCCATCTCTGACTCATGTACCCTAATCAGCTAAAAAAACTTCGGTCTCTTTAGAGTTTAGATGATTATCCAGTACCTAGTTTGGAAATTCTGATACGGCCTCTCTGCTGCAACCAGAAATATACAACTTCGTGCGAAAATGACATTGCTACGATCCGATTACAGGAAGCAGTTGCAGTTTTGACTTAGGATCTTCAGTCTGAGGTTCCGCTACCACTAAGTCTTCTAAAGTTACATTATAGTACTCTGCATAAAAATAATGTTTTCCCATGGTCGAGCGAAGTTAAGAAGTCAAGGCTGGCGAACGTACTCCTTCGATTATTCATAATTAGGCCTTTACAATAATGTAGGGGAGGGTAGAGTAACAAAAGTTTAAGCATCCGATAAACAGTACGTATGGGTTAGAGAGTTAGGGGGTTCAGAGGTCAGGGTTATCGTCTAGTACTATCATCGGGCAGAGGGAGGGGAGGGGGTAGGTGTACGACAATCAGCTAGGTTTCTGCTTCGTCGCTGTAGCACGACGTGGCAGATATGAACACGCATACTGAGGTCGTCTTCGGCCAAGGGAGCCTTAGGGCAACTAGAAAGGCTTTTTGCGAGCACAAGGTTGGGTTGGTTAACAGTATGGCCACAGCTTCTGCCGTCGCAAGTATCCGCTGACGCAGGAACTTGGAGTGTTTCGTCGGCACTTTATGGATGACACAGAATGCTTGGTTGACGTCTATCCGGTGACCGCTGTCAACCAAGTGAGCCAAAATTGCGCTAGAGGTGAACTTTACCATACTTTGATTTAGCCAGGCAGGATAGTGTTCGTGCATCCGCCTGGATAGGCGCCTGGTTGTTCGACCAATATATCCTGCTCCACAGGAGCAAGTGAAGGCGTAGACGCACATTGAAGAGGTCTGAAACGGCAGTCTATCCTTGCGAAGAAGTGGAGTACTTGAGAACACTAGTCTTATCTTAGCGGCTGGGTAAGTTCGCGTGACAGCAGCGTTTAAGCGAAGATGTAGGCCTTCGCTCGCCGGATCCCCTCGAAAAGGCAATGCGATAAATAAGTCCTTCTTCTCAGCCGTTGGCACGTCCGATTTTGGGGGACGTTCCGCCATATATTTATTGATAAACTTCTCAGAAAATCCGTTTTCTCGCAGAGAGTTTTGTATAAGGGCGAGTTCACTCTCCAATGTATCAGGCGTACATATTATCCTAGCTCGATTTGCAAGTCAGCGGATTAGGCTTCGACTGTGGCTAAGTGATAAAAACTGTAGACATTCGTGTTTTGACCTGTACATGTTGTATTACGAAATACACTTCTACGAATTGTTCCATCAGGTGTTCTGTTAAGTAGGACGTCTAGAAAGTGGAGGTATTCCACTTTCTCTTTTTCCAGAGTGAATGTTAGTGCTGAGTGAGTCTGATTCACTTTATTCAGGAGGGTGTCTGACTCAAGCTTTTCATCTGCTATTGCAAAAATATCAACTTCATATCGAGAACAGGAAAAAAGGTCCTTTATAACTGACGAGAGCTGATTGTTCTCTAGTTTTCCCACAAAGACATCAGCTAGTTGAGGTCCAAGGGGTGATTCCATAGCTACGCTATCGTTAATTGAAACTAAATTGAACATCTAGTGCAGCGAAAGAGCAATTCCTTGAGGTCTCCGACGGGCATGTCAATCGGAAACTCCCGTCTTCCAATCTCATCACATAAAAATTATATGGTTTCCTTGAGGGGAATAGTAGTGAACAAAGATGCGACATCTAAGGACAACATCGTTTTCCCATTGAGATTTGGGTTTCTTATGGAATCGATGAATTCAAACGTGTCCCGTAGGCTACGTGGTGCTATTTGGTATTAAATCGGCTTAAGAATTTCTGCGAGTCACTTTGAAATTGCATGATAGGGTGAATTGCACATTAGCCGTGTTGGAAGGTCTGATTTGTGAAAGCGTATGTTCGCCAAATGTGACTTCTTAAACGCTTACATGAGTATCATCGCTGATCTGAAAGCAAAGTTCTTGCGAAATAATGTTTTAAATGATTTCTTTTATGCCTTTGCCTATTCACCAAAACAGTGGAATTTTCATTAACGATTATTTTCTCGCCGATTTAACATTTAAATCATGAACACCTGCAAACTACTTCAAAAACTAAACTCAGACATTCTTGCAGTGTTTTTCGATGATCTCGTATATCTGTCAAAAAATAGCGGATACAACTGAAATCGTTTCCAATAGAAATTTAGCGAATCCAGAGAGTGAGTGCACGAGGTATGACTGTATTCTGTGCGGAAACGCGTACGCGCGGCCTGCTCTGGACATGTACGCGTTCACGAGGTGGTACGGGCGGGAAGTAATACGTGTTATATGAGAGCGTCGATACAACCATCACCTCTTAAGGCTTGTGGTAACAAGAATAGAATAGAATTTGACGGCCACTGTCTCCTGGACGGAGTGCAGTGTCTCTACTGCGTGCACATGCTGCACCTCTCGCGCCTACTTGCACGTGCGCACCAGTGACGGCCAATCCCGGCTGTCCAAACTGGTCACTCACCTACAGGGCTGACTCACAGATGGCCTCGTCACTGTTTTTCCACTTGGGACGTCACACCCGCGGCGCCGGACGTGCCCTCGTCCGGCTGCCAGCTTCCTAAAACCGCTTTTCCTATAGTTATGCACAGAATACACTATCTTACCAACTGGCGTCCGACTGTCTTCTCTTTTCATACCAAACCAGGTCAGAAGGTCGTTGCGGCAAGGCTGCTGCGATAAGAGCGTCATATATTTGGGCGTGTAGGGAAACACTAAACAGGTTCAAAAGTAAAAACGCCAATGTAAATGGTCAAAATTCCAGCCGGGTTAAAAATATCAATCGGTTCTACACCGAGGTGGCAGAGAGAACTGTCATGCTAATAGCGCGCCCGCGACTCCTTATCTTGCAATATAGTACAAGCTGTTGCGGCACGAGTAATTATCTGAAAAAGAAGTCTGACATCGGTCTGTCAGTCACCTGACCTCAATCGCAACCACCAGACACAAACAACTAAGGGTAAGTAAAAGTGCACGTTATTAGTTTCTGCCACGGAGGGTTTTGTGAGCAAGAAACAAATGTGCGAAAACACGTGTTTGAAAGTTTTGTTATCGGAAGCCCTGACCGAGTAGTCTCTGTGCGCATTCAGAGGTAGGGTGTTTTCCTAATGCTTTTTACCTGCTCAGTAGACACTGATATTTACCGCTCTGTTTATTTTAATTATAAGAATGATGTCATTCACAAAAGACGCCGGCACCGTATTGAAGGAAAAAAAAAACTGTCGCGAATTTCGTGATTCATTCATGGACGACCGTTCATTCATGGTGGCAGTTGCAGCTTTGGAGCTGAGACTAGAGCCCTCGCAGGCGGTCGCATAGCGACAAGTAGCATAAGATGAAATGGAACCGACAAAGACAAGGGAGACCCGAATCGCAGTTCAAATCCCAGGTGTGCCACACTTGGGATTGGGTATGACTGGCTGATGACGGCTAATAAGCCAGAAATGGCCATTCCGGTCTCCCTTGCCTTTGTCGGTTCCATTTCATCATATGCTACACGTCGCTATGCGACCGCCTGCGAGAGCTCTAGTCTGAGCTCCAGGGCACAACGGTACATACATGTTCCTTAAGCAGATCGGTGAGCACCACACTATCATCATATTCCCGATCACAACCGACAAAACAACGAGCCCGTGGCTCAATGGTAGAGCGTTCGACTCAATTACCAAAGGTCATGGGTTCGAATCCCAGGTGTTCCACCCTTGGGATTGGGTATGACTGGCTGATGAGGGCTAAAAAGCCAGAAATGGCCATTCCGGTCTCTCTTGTCTTTGTCGTTTCCACTTTATATATAAGTGCCAATGTTTTAAGTGACAATTTAAGAATCTACGCTATTTATTTTGAGAGGGGGAGTCGAAAAATTGCATATTTCACGGCGTTAACCAAAGGCCACCTTAGCAACGAATTTAAAAAAATGAACGATACCCTTTCTCAAGGTAGAGAATTTAAAGAAGATGTACTTGGTCATAAGAGGAGTTCATGAGGAAGGACGCTTTTACGTAGGTTTTCAATAGAAAAGATTTAAATTATAAAGGCATTGAGAATAAATGGAAAGAACGAATACCACTAAGTTGTCGTTTTCAGCGAACGGGATTGTACACGCGAGCTGGCAGAGCCCATCCAAAGGCCGATATCTTTGAATGTTCATCGTATCATGGGATTACGTCACATGTTGGTCAATACTGCAAATCTGCTTAAGCAATCCTTCCAAACGCAAATCCTATTTTATAATGTCAGTTAAAATTTCATGGGTAGGTCACCCACCGTATCATGTGAGTACTTCAACCAGCCAGAGTTCACGACGAAAGCTGGTTGAACTGTTAGCAAGATAACGCGCGGGCGGTTGAGTTGTGGGAAGCTGGTGATGTAGTGATCGGCTGATTGGTCAGATTGCCCCTCGAGCCTCAAGTAAATGAACGTAACACATCTCTGTTCAATGGCGCAAAGCAGCTCTATGGTTAAACACCACCACCACCACCACCACCACCACCACCACCACCACCACCACCACCACCACCACCACCTGGGATAGTGCAGCAATTCGCAGAAAATCGGGTGGGTCCGCTTGACCAAACTGCATGAGAGTTCGACCGCCGGTTAAAACGACGTCCACGGTGAGCTCCAGAGTAGGCTGGGTGCAGGGACTTGCGGGTGAATTAGTTTGGAATGATCGTAGATTTGCGCTGATTCTACCGTACTGTCTCGTCTCCCTCACCCATCTGAGCCTCGTGTAATGACAGATTCAGGATCAGATACAGGTGGCTGGCGCGGCGTGAGCCTGTACCTAGACATGCTACCAAATTCTCACCCCATTTGTTATGAGTTCGCATGAATAATAACGCTTGTCCTATCCTGATCTGGTCCCCGTGTCGGTCCAGCGTATCTACCACATGACCCGTTTAAAGGGCACACTTAACGCTGCACACTTAACAACCAAAACGAACGCATTTTCCAAGTTATTGAATTTTCTTCATCGATCGCCCATCAACGATTGAGAAATCTAGAGTTTAAGGGTTTACTTCTGGAGAATGAATCGAAATGCCTGGTCCCAATCTTTATCACTTCAAGTTTCGTGTTTCGTCACCTTGCAGGCGAGTTTATTAAAAAATAGAATCAAGGGTTAAGAGACCGAGGAGAATGGAAGGGCACGACGTTCGGTAAGGCGATCAGTCAGTTACGAGAAAAAGAGGGTAGAAATGGGAGTACGGGACGCTGCTTTTTGACCGTGGGCGAAAAGTAAAGCTATATTATCCTAAAGAGCCTAATAAGTTCTATATTTTTATTATACAACTAGAGATCCCAATTTTGTTTGATTCTACTCCTCTTACCCACTTTCATATTGGATCTTAATTAGGAGTAATCATGTGTTTCAGTGTTGCACTTCAGCTACCCGGGACACATACCTAACCCCTCCTTTCCATTTAGCAGAGGGGACGTGGTTTCTCGTTGCTGCATTCCTAAAAACATGCACGCATATTTTCCGTCAGTGTATACCGACATTCTCTCAAAAAAACAGTCAGTGAAAAGACGTTAGCCATTTTACTGTGCACAAAATGGAAGGAGTTATCACGGCAGCTCAAACTATGCACAGACCCTGGGCACAACGGTCTTCAGGTCCGGTTCTGATTGGACGCCAGTCGAGATTAAACTGCCGAAAATGCCCGCCAATATATGTAGTCAAGCACGTAGGGGAAGTTTGAGAAATAAGGAGGGCTCAGCGGATTGCATTTATTGGCAGTTTGACGTTTTGGAGGACCTGGTCGGCTCTGCGTGGTCAAAGCGTTAATTGCACTTAACTGGGAGATACGGGCCTTGCTGGTCGGTCTCGCACTGATCGAAATTTTCTTCTTCTTCTGCTGTCTAGGCCATAAAAGGGGGGATGCATAGTGGTGATGGCGTAGCTTTCACCGATCAAGTTACGGGACATGCTCATCACGTTGTGCCTTAGGACTCCATCGGAGTCCTCGCAGGCCATACCGGTCTCCCATGTCTTTTTTGACGGTACCACAGCATCGGCAGATGTATGGTGGGTTCGAAATTCACGAGCCTCTGAGCCACAGAAGGTGTTGTTCGGTCTGTCTGCCGGCTCTTTTTCTACCCACCAAGTGGGTTTGTCGTCAGACTGCGCCCGCGAGGCCTTCTACTGCTCCGTTTGGCCGTCTTGCACTGGAATTTGTATAGGTAATCACGCAGGCCCAAGTTTGGTTCCAGCAACTCAAACCCAGTCATTTGATCCGACGCATTGGGTTCCTAGCAGCAATCTAGGCTTGAATTTAAAAGTACAACTTTACAAAGCTCAAAAGTGCCAGTCGTTTTTGATATTTCAAGTGAGTGTCAGATGTCTGCAAAAGAAAAATCATTTCCAAGTGTTTTGACTGTTTACATACATATAACGTGTCATTTTTACCCATTGAAGAGTTAAGAATTCCACAAGGATTGCTCAAGTCATTGTTAAAGGCCATCACGCGGGATTTCACGTGCCTTGTCATCAGACTTACTTTTTGTCATTGGTACGTTGAAGAGTGAGCAGTTCCCTAAAGCTATTTATTTCTTTATTTCTTCTTCTTCTTATCCTCGTCAACCACCACCACCACCACCACCACCACCACCACCACCACCACCACCACCACCACCACCACCACCACCACCACCACCACCACCACCACCACCACCACCACCACCACCACCACCACCACCACCACCACCACCTCACCACCACCACCACCACCACCACCACCACCACCACCACCACCACCACCACCACCCACCACCACCACCACCACCACCCCCCACCCCCACCACCACCACCACCACCACCACCACCACCGCCAACACCACCACTGCCAACACCACCACCACCAACATAACCACCACCACCTCCACCTCAAGCTGGAAAATTTTAAGCGTAGTTTTTTAAAGCTGATCCTCGATTTTTATTCGAACAGAGCGAGCATCAGCGACGGCAACATAGAAACACGGAGCTCCGGGAAGCGGCAAGTCGCCTCGGGTGGGGTTTCTTGGACAGCTATTCACTCACTTGGTCCCGGCTTGAACACTTCAACTCGGATGCTCAATGCTCCTGTCATTTTCATCGAGTGTTACAAACCAGGCCTGCCAATCGGAATGCAACACATTACACCCAGACGGGAGTTACCAATCTGGTATTACTTTGGCAACTCATCACTGGTCTGAACAATGGTTTCAGTTGATGAATCCGACCCCCAAATGCATCTGAACCTATTCCCTACACAAAACACGGCGCATATATACTACACACAAAAATACACGCATCATATATCAGTGTAATCGCCATGGTCTTCAACAGGTCACTTAGGGTGGAAACGAGCCGAGGACGTTAAAAACCACGAAGAATATCACCACACGGTGATAATATTAGTGGATTTAGCAGTCAATGATAAACATGGGGTTGCAACAATCAAAGTGAGAGTTTCAATTTTAACAAGTAACTCGGTAATTTTTTGTCCTTAAGGCTCAGGAGAACCCTTTGCAAATCCCCAATTTGAGTATTCGGGAATGAAGCGGATACCAATAACTTTATGCTTTCCGAGGTAAGGTACTTACATAATTTCGATTTGAATACGGTGTTCAGTTGTGAAATTGGGATCGGCACTTTTGATCAGGAGGTCACAGTCTTCGTGAGTGAACAAGTATGGGTGTTGCGCTGCTGGCAGGCCCGCACCAAGAAACTACGATTAAGCCATTTGTTGCATATTGAATTCTTCCTTGATACGCAAAGGAAGACAGTAAAGTAATGACGATAGGTGGGGTAGTCCCATGGAGACCCCCTTGCTTTATCCTGAATAATCTTCTATTGAAGTAGGATGCTCAACTCATCCACACTCTCCCCACAGACACATGATGGTTTTGCCGCCAATTTCCTCGAGTCCACCGTGTGCTCCACGGCAAGCTATCCCAGGGATAGTAAGTTGCACGTGAATTAGATTATTGTGGTAGTAGACTTGCACAGCATCTACCGCACCCTCTCCTCCCCAGCATGGAACCGGTGTCATAACTCGGATCCCATGATGTTGGAGTACCATGGAGGCAACATTAAGGAGCCATTGTAGCCTGAATTTCTGTCCGTCAGTCGGCCACACCACGCAAACAAACACCCAGCTGATTGGAGGTCCGAGTGCAGTCTTCAGTGGGCAGCCTTCCAAGCCACGGCGTTTAGCGCGCCGTGATAGTCACAGGCTCGAATCACACATGCAGCTAGAGAGCTCCATGAAGAAGGAACCAAGGAACACACTTCCCGCTCACGTGAAAGATGGTCTCTGCGGGCGTGCATTGTGTGGTGTTCGGCGTGGTCGTGTGTGATGTAGGTGCTGGTTAAGAGTAGAGTGGGAGTGTGATATTCTATCTCAGATTTTAATGGAGGCGCATGGGATCCAGTAGACCCATGCGGTGAGTGAATATGATTGGGTAGTGCGGACAGTTGACGCAGGCGCGGTGTGCTCCTGGCACTGGTTCGTCAGTCTCTGTGTGGTGGATTTGCAAGTCACTGACCTAGCCGATGTGTGATATGCATGCGCGTTGATAATGAGGGCCGGATTGGTTGGGTTCTGTAAAACCGGCTTCGACAGTGGAGCTACTAGTGGTAGCAGCACTGGTAGTGCAAGGTGTGCTTGACGGGGTGTCTTCTTGTTCCGCATTTGTGGATGCTCGTAACCGAATAAGCCCATGTGAGTAGTGCATTCACGCAGACGCAACTTCGTTACCGAACGTTGTTCCAAATATTTATCATTATGGAGCCACGTTTAAAACGTGTGCTTTTCACCTACACCGAGAGCTTTGAGGCATGGCAGATAGAGCTGCGCTTTTTTACGTTTACTACTGCTGGAAAGCTGGGGAAGCGAAACAAAATTTTAATAAAATTTTTGGGGGCGGTCTACATGGCATTTAGGCCTATCCGACTGGAAAAACTGCCAGGCGTTTTCTCAAGGATAGTCGAGGTCCAAGTAGCTACCTAAAGGGGGAAGATGCTGGTCAAAAACCGTAACCACTTGTTTTCTTGGACCAGAATCAAGACAGCAAACAAACCTATCCAATCAAATGTGATGCGGCAAATATGGAGCTCAAAGTATGGTGCTGCGTGTGCAAGATCAATGCGTCCGTTAGTTGAGTTCTCATCAGACATGGGCTTAACTGACTTAGCGACTGGTTTTGCTCTCTCAGCATACGCTGTTAGCGTATTGGCTGCGGATTTTCACTCCCGACCCAGTGCACGCGAGCAAACAACTAATCCTATCGCATGGTCAGCTCGTGCTCATGTAGGCGTGAAGACAGCCTTCAACATCTCCATCTCATTTACCCTCCCCCAAAGGACGGTTCAGACCTTAACTGCAATACATAACACCAGGTTGTCCACAGTTTGACCTGTGATCGTGGTGTCTGATGCCAAGACCTCGTCTCATCGCAGTTGCTTCTGAATCAGTCTGGGTGTATCAAAAAGCATGCGGTATTTCCGGTTGGTTTTTCTACGAATTTCAACACAGATCTCACGTTCATGAGGTTTTGAAAACCGGCCGTAAGTCTCCAGTGCCCCCTAAACGGGCCGCGTGATAGATACGCTGAACCAACACGAAGGCCAAATAAAATCAGGGTGCGGCAGCTGTTATTATTTGGGATGAGGTCTCGTAACAAATGTCGAACATGGGAGGGGGCGTGGTAACACTTCGTGGGAGATGCTTCATCTGCGCCCGAACCCGTCTCCGGCCATCTTGACTATATCTTGACACCGGGCAAAGTCGGGTCAGGGGAGAGAGAGAGTATGCAAGTATACCATCACTTAAAACTAACTCACGCGCAAGTCACCATTCCTGCACCACCCTTCTGTGCAGCATACGGTGGACATCGTCAGAATACGACGGCTGAATTACCGTAAGTCTACAGAAATGAAGGTTCAATGTAAGTCAGGCAGGATCCGTCGTGACTGGGCATGTAGTATGAAGAGCTGCTGACTCGTTCGTCGTGCTGGCGCGCAACAGGGACGCGCTTGAGACTATACTAGAATGATGTAGGCTTACACGGCAGCTGCCCTGATGTACTTTGACCTGCCAACTATGTTCAATTGAAGACGGGTGTGAAGACGCAGATGCTGTATCCACGCCCACGACAGTTCTACCGTTGCGAACGGTGACGCCTACTGTGTGTCCCACAGTGCGGTGGGCCGTGTCCCCTAAACGGACCGCGTGGTAAATTCGCTGGATCAACACGGGGGCTAGATCAGGGCATGCCAGGTATTATTAGGGATGCGCTCCCATGCCGCACAGGAAATGGTGTGGTGGCACGCGTAGGTGTGCATGCTCACGCCGCGCCAGCCACCTGCGCCCGATCACGCCTCCGGTCTCCTTGACACCGGGCAGAGGGGTAGTGCGATAGATACAGAGCAAGTCTACTCTCACTCAAAACTCATTCCAATGCAATTCAAGTCACCGTCACCATCCCGTGGAGCAGATGGTGGACCTCGTCGGCTACGACGGTCAAATTGTTGTCGTCATGGTGGGCACAGGGATGGTTACTTTCAAGTGAATCAGTTTATATTTAGAGTAGACCTCTACAGCATCTATCGCACGCGCGCAGCATACACACAGCATTAGACACAAGCAAAAGAATCCAAATTTAGAGGAGGGGCGGCGGGAAGAAGGTCCGGATGTTTCGTCGAAGATAGTTGTCATGACGGCGGCTAAGGAGGTAGTTCAGCCTGAACAGGAAGCCTTACTTACAGCATTACTAACAACGAACTAACCCTTAGAACTGGCTCAAAAGAGCCGGCCACGGTTAGCGTGCCACTAAAAAGCCTACCAGCGCTCAAATGATATATAATAGCGAGGCCCAAACATATGCGAGTATTTATACCACAGACAAAGACATTTTTGAGCAAAAAACGGGAAATAGCACACATTTAATAATTAAAAAGAAGGAGCAATAAAAAAATAAAGTATTCTAAAAACGGGTGAGACCCGAACCTGAGCTAGATATGCAACGGAGCGGACAGCTAAAAATTACGGAAGATAAAAATAAAGGGAGTAGGCGGCCATAAAAACGCAATTTGAAACGTGAATAGCATGGTCAATAAATAGACGGGATAAACAAACACACAATTCCAGGGGCCGGTCCTGCACCACCTGAAATGGTTGAAGGGGGCAAGTGGTGCGTGGGTGGGATACGCAAAGTTCACTGGCTTTTTCCAAAAGGACAAAAGTTTTCGGACAGGGAGAGGTCCAGGAAACTCCAAGGTCGTCCATCTGAGCGAGTTCGGGTGAGAGTTGGATCGGTAAGAGAGGACAGTCCATGATAGTTAACTTGCGATCAAAACAGACGCGGAATTCGATCAGGCTAGCTGGTCCACCGCGCTAGAAGGCGAGGAAACGATGTCAGCATCAAACATTTGAGATAAGACGCAAATAGATGAGGTAGGATATACAACTGCCACCGGATCGAACTGCCAGAGGACGTCATACGGGCGGACACGACTGCCACACTCGAACATAAACTGTATTTATATTCGATTGATAATTATCGTTCCTTCTTGCAGGAAGGACCTGCTACATCATACAAAAGCTTTGCACATAGATACAGATAACGGTGATATCTAGTATTTGACATAGGCAATCATCGAAACTGTGCCCAGACTCGACTGTTAAAAAAAATGTCCTTCTACTTGAGTATGTTATTCACTTCTTTGCAATGACGTGTATTTTGACTGCAATTTTTAAGTTCAATATTTTTTTATTAATAGGGTCTTCAAAGGCAATGCCTATTACCCGTAAATATACCGAACTATACTGAACTTCTTTTAATCACTTTTATTTTTATTAAACAGTTATTTTTGGTGACCGGTCAGGGATCTCATTCTTTTCGCGAAAACAATGCAAACATTTGCTATGCTAATGTCGTGCACAACCTTTCCTCCAAACAACTGACAGCAGAGCAGGTAAAAGTCCTGAGCCACGATGCATGCTTCAATACCATGGATGCTCAACCACTTGACTTCATTGCAGCTGCGGAATCGGACATTCGCGAGGCCCCAATTACCGAGGAAGGCAGAAATCTGCTACGACAGCGAATATCTTCCAGACTGATAGCCCACAAAAACGCAAGACGCTCTCGAAAGCAGAAATTGAAGAACTTCCGGACGCTGAGGGGCCGACAAAAAGCATTGTCATACTTCCAGCAGACAAAGGACGGTCGACTTTAATTTTTGAACAAAGAGGACTACGTCAACAAAGTCGAGAGCACTCTTGGGCGATAGAAACTGCCTCGAGAGGATGACATGATGAAGACGCTAGTAAAGAATATCAACAAAGACCTGGCAAAAGTCTTCCGGAGTCATAAGCAATAACGCAGACTGACTTTCAAAAGATGAAACCAAAGGACACAGCGCTCGCGAGATTCTATGGCCTCCCCAAAGGTCCACAAACCAGGAACCCCTACGGCGATCATCTCTCTAAGAGGCACCCCAACGTTTGGTCTAGCCAAGTGGCTGTTTCAACGTCTGAACTTTCTAACCCAGGGTTCCACAACAACCGTCCACTCCAGCTGAACAATTTTATACGAAAATTGCAGGAATTATTCGACTTACGGACAAAGAATCTGAACTCGATCTTCCCCGACATCCAGTTCACGATGGAAGAAGAAAAAGACTGTCAGTTGCCGTTTCTCGACGTGCTGGTATACAGAAAGGGCGATAAAGAACTCAAAACGACGGTTTACAGGAAGGCGACGAATACCCCTCGCATTCTGAGTTATTTTAGCAACCACCCCTCTCGCACAAACGCAGCTGTGTGAGACACTGTACCGATCGGCGACGCCATTGCGCGAACCAGCCGACAAGAAGGCCGAGGTCAGTTTCTGCGGAAACTCTTCACAGTCAACAGGTATCCTGGGGTTTTGTTGAGAAATGAAGGCGAGAGGCCAAGAGAATCAATCGAAGGGGCAGCCAAAACCGAAGTACTGGCGTGCAATACCTTACATAACTGGTGTATCCGAAGAATTTGCTAGACTAGTGAGCCCCGAATTTGGGATTGGCGTGGCTCACAGACCGGAAGCGACAAATCCGCCGGCAACTCATACAGCCTAAATGCCCAATCCCCCTCAGCAAAAATCCGGCGTCATTTTACCGGAGAGACTGCCGCTGTGGTCGAGCAAATTATGTTGGCAGAAACCGGCAAACCGGGTTTGCACGAGAATGCACGAGCACGAGCTCGCTGTGAGAAGGAAGGATAAAGCTCTCGCGGTAGCCGCTCACGCATCCTCGCCAGAGCACGACTTTGACTTTGGCAGCGTGAGAATATTGGAGACCAGTCAGACGACCGAATTTCACGCCTGCTGCAGTAATCGGGCTGGCACTCGACCGCGGAATCGATCAATAGACATATCGATCTGCCAGCTGCATATCAGGCCCTGCACGAACAAATCAATGGCACTGATGAAGGTCATACTCGGCAGAGGTAAATCAAATAAGCAGTAAGCTGTACAGTATTTTATTCATGACGATGGCTCGTGTGAGAGTTTGAAGCGAATGAATAACATTATGGTCCCAGAGAACGCCTTCCCGTCTTCTTCCTAAAGACAATTACCTGGGCCTCGCATATTCTCAAACATTCCGGACTATATATATATCTGTGCTTAATATATATATATATATATTTATGAAATGGAACCGACAGAGAGACAAGGGAGACCGGAATGGCCATTCTGGCTTATAAGCCGTCATCAGCCAGTCATACCCAATCCCCAGTGTAGTATATATATATATATATATATATATATATATATATATATATATATATATATATATATATATATATATATATATGATAGTGTGAAACTCCCTTGATCTGCTTAAGGAACATGTATGTTCCGTTGTGCCCTATTTAATAAGCCAGAAATGGCCATTCGGTCTCCCTTGTCTTTGTCCGGTTGCATTCCATATATATATATGCAGGCTCTGCGGCGCTTGAGTCTCGAACTTACGTTGGTGGGCAGAAGTCCAACGCTCTACCACTGCGCGATGACTCGTTGTCTTGCCGGTTTCGATCGGGAATATTGAAATTGGTAATGGGGCGCTCACCGATCCCGATTACAGGACTCACTCGTCCCGTTGTGCCTTAGCGGGCGCTTAATCTCCAAGCAAAGCGACCAGCGGCCGTCAAGGCAGCTAAGTACAAAGGACACATGATAACACTGACCCACAAAGACAGCGGAGACTAGAAATGGCCATTTTCCGGCTTATTAGCCGTCATCGGCCAGCATTCAAACCCAGGCGCTGCGGCGCCGAGCCTCGAGCACTTCGCGACCTACTTGAGCGGAAGTACTAACGCTCTACGCACCGCGCCACGAGCTCGTTGTCTTTATCCGGTTTCGGTCGGGAAAATTGACGTGGTAATCGGGGCGCTCACCGATCGGTAACGAGGACGTCACTCGTCCCGTTGTGCCTTGGGCGCTAAACTCCTCAAAGCCCGCCAGCAAGCCGTAAGGCAGCTAATTACATAGAGCAGAATAACATGACGAGCAGAGACAAAGGGAGACTTGAAATGGACATTTCTGGCTTGTAGAGCCGTCATCAGCCAGCCATCCAAAACCCAGGCGCTGCGGCGCCCGAGCCCTCGAACTCAAGCGACCTTGTATGGGCAGAGGTCCAACGCTTCCACCCACTGCGCGTGAGCTCGCGTTGTCCTTGCCGGCTCTCGATCGGGAATATTGAAGAGTGGTTATGTGCTCACCGATCGGTTACAGGACTCATTCGTCCCGTTGTGCCTTGCTGCTCTCAAGCAGCCAGCAGCCGTAGGGCAGCTAAGTGCACCAGGCAGTATGTACCACGACCAACACAAGGGGCAGACAAGAATGGCTGCGAGCGTGGTATTTATCAGCCATGCCATTCCCAGACCCGTACGCTGCGGCTGAGCCTCGAACTCGGCACCTAGTTTGGCGGAAGTCCAACGCTACGCACTTGCGCCACCGAGCTCGTTGTCTTGCCGGTTTCGGATCGGAAAGTGACATTGGTAATCGCGTCTCACCGATCGGTTACCGGGACTCGCCCATCCCGCTGTGCCTTGCCTAACTCCTCAAGAAGCGCCAGCAGCCGTGGTAGGCAGCTAGGTACATAGGCAGAATAACATGACCGACAAGACAAGTGGAGACTTGAATGGCGCCTCCGGATGATGAACACGTCATCAGCCAGCCATACTAAAACTCAGGCACTGCGGCGCCCGAGCCTCGAACTCGCGACCTTGTTGGGCAGAAACCAACGCTCTACCCACTGCGCCACGAGCTCGTTCGCCGGTTTCGATCGGGAATATTGACATTGGTAATGGGGCGCTCACCGGTCGATACAGGATTCCTCACTCGTCCAGTCTGTGCGCGCTCTGAAGCTCGTCAGCGGCCGGCCAAGGCAGCTAAGCTGCATAGGCAGAATGCTTATGACGACAAGACAAGGAGACTGGAATGGCCATTTTCTGGCTTATTAGCCTTCATCAGCCAGTCATACTCCAAACCCAGGGGCTGCGACGCTTGAGCCTCGAACTCGCGACCTTGTTGGGCAGAAGTTAAACGCTCTACCCACTGCGCCACGAGCTCGTTGTCTTGCCGGTTTTGGTGCTGATCGGTGAGCCCCCATTTACCAATGTCAATTTTCCCAATCGAAACCGGCAAGATAACGAGCCGTGGTGCAGTGGGTAGAGCGTTGGACTTCTGCCCAACAAGGTCGCGAGTTCGAGGCTCGGACGCAACAGTGCCTGGGTTTGGGTATGGCTGGCTGATGACGGCTAATAAGCCAGAAATGGCTATTCCAGTCCCCCTTGTCTTTGTCGGTCAGTGTTATTCTGCCTATATACTTAGCTGCCTTTACGGCTGCTGGCAGGGGCTTGAGGGTTAGCCCCAAGGCACAACGGGACGAGTGAGTCCTGTTACCGATCGGTGAGCGCCCCATTACCAATGTCAAAAATTCCCGATCGAAACCGGCAAGACAACGAGCCTCGTGGCGCAGTGGGTAGAGCGTTGACTTCTACCAAACCAGGTCGCGAGTTCGAGGTTCGGGCGCCGCAGCGCCTGGGTTTGGGAATGGCTGGCTGATGACGGCTAATAAGCCAGAAATGGCCATTCAAGTCTCCCTTGTCTTTGTCGGTCATGTTATTCTGCCTATGTACTTAGCTGATTTTACGGCTGCTGGAGGGGCTTTGAGAGTTAGCCCCAAGGCACAACGGGACGAGTGACTCCTGTAACCGATCGGTGAGCGCCCCATTACCAATGTCAATATTCCCGATCGAACCCGGCAAGACAACGAGCTCGTGGCGCAGTGTGTAGAGCGTTGGACTTCTGCCCAACAAGGTCGCGAGTTCGAGGCTCGGGCGCCGCAGCGCCTGGGTTTGGGAATGGCTGGCTGATGACGGCTTATAAGCCAGAAATGGGCCATTACAGTCTCCCTTTGTCTTTGTCGGTCATGTTATTCTGCCTATGTACTTAGCTGCCTTAAGGCTGCTGGCGGGGCTTGAGAGTTAGCCCCAAGGCACAACGGGACGAGTGAGTCCTGTAACCGATCTGTAGAGCGCCTTATTACCAATATATATATATTGGATCGAGTGAATCCTTTACCACATTAGTGAGGTGTTTCGCACTTGTTTGGCATATATATATATATATATATATATATATATATATATATATATATATATATATATATAAGAGTATGGGGCTCACCGATCTGCTATGAAACATGTATGTTCCGTTGTGCCCTTGGAGCTCAGACTAGAGCTCTCGCAGGTCGCATAATTACGTGTAGCATATCGCGAAATGGAACAGACAAAGACAAGGGGAGACCGGAATGGCCATTTCTGGATTATTAGCCGTCTTCAGCCAGGTGTGCAACATTTGGGATTGGGTATGACGGCAAAATAAGCCAGAAATGGCCATTTCGGTCTCCCTTGTCTTTGTCGGTTCCCCTTATCAACATATGCTGCAAGTCGCTATGCGACCGCCTGCGAGGGCTCTAGTCTGAGCTCAGGGCACAACGGAACCTACATGTTCCTTAAGCAGATCGGTGAGCCCACACTATCATCATATTCCCCGATCACAACCGACAAAACAACGGGCCCGTGGCTCAATGGTGAAACGTTAGACTCAAATACCAAAGGTTGCGGGTTCAAATCCAAGGTGTGCCACACTTGGGATTGGGTATGACTTTGTGATGACGGTAATAAGCCAGAAATGGCCATTCCGGTCTCCCCTTGTCTTTCAGTTCCCCACTTATCAACATATGCTACAAGTCGCTATGCGACCGCCTGCGAGGGTTCAAGTCTGAGCTCAGGGCACAACGGAACACTACATGTTCCTTAAGCAGATCGGTGAGCCCCACACTATCATCATATTCCCGATCACAACCGACAAAACAACTAGCCCGTGGCTCAATGGTAGAGCGTTCGACTCAAATACCAAAGGTCGCGGGTTCGAATCCCAGGTGTGCCACACTTGGGATTGGGTATGACTGGCTGATGACGACTAATAAGCCAGAAATGGCCATTCCGGTCTCCCTGGTCTTTGTCGGTTCCCCATATCAACATATGCTACAAGTCGCTATGCGACCGCCTGCGAGGGCTCTTGTCTGAGCTCCAGGGCACAACGGAACATACATGTTCCTTAAGCAGATCGGTGAACCCCACACTATCATCATATTCCCGATAACAACCGACAAAACAACGAGGCCCGTGGCTCAATGGTAGAGCGTTCGACTCAAATACCAAAAGGTCGCGGGTTTGAATCCCAGGTGTGCCACACTTGGGATTGGGTATGACTGGCTGATGACGGCAAATAAGCCAGAAATGGCCATTCCGGTCTCCCTTGTCTTTGTCGGTTCCCCTTATCAACATATGCTACAAGTCGCTATGCGACCGCCTGCGAGGTTCAAGTCTGAGCTCCAGGGCACAACGGAACATACATGTTCCTTAAGCAGATCGGTGAGCCCCACACTATCATCATATTCCCGATCACAACCGACAAAACAACCAGCCCGTGGCTCAATGGTAGAAACGTTAGACTCAAATACCAAATGTTACGGGTTCGAATCCCAGGTGTGCCACACTTGGGATTGGGTATGACTGGCTGATGACGACTAATAAGCCAGAAATGGCCATTCCGGTCTCCCTTGTCTTTGTCGGTTCCCCTTATCAACATATGCTACAAGTCGCTATGCGACCGCCTGCGAGGGAGCTCTAGTCTGAGCTCCAGGGCACAACGGAACCTACATGTTCCTTAAGCGAGATCGGTGAGCCCCACACTATCATCATATTCCCGATCACAACCGACAAAACAACGAGCCCGTGGCTCAATGGTAGAGCGTTCGACTCAAATACCAAAGGTCGCGGGTTCGAATCCAAGGTGTGCCACACTTGGGATTGGGTATGACTGGCTGATGACGGCTAATAAGCCAGAAATGGCCATTCCGGTCTCCCTTGTCTTTGTCGGTTCCCCTTATCAACATATGCTACAAGTCGCTATGCGACCGCCTGCGAGGGTTCAAAAGTCTGAGCTCCAGGGCACAACGGAACATACATGTTCCTTAAGCAGATCGGTGAGCCCACACTATCATCATATTCCCGATCACAACCGATATTACAACGAGCCCGTGGCTCAATGGTAGAAACGTTAGACTCAAATACCAAATGTTGCGGGTTCGAATCCCAGGTGTGCCACACTTGGGATTGGGTATGACTGGCTGATGACGGCTAATAAGCCAGAAATGGCCATTCCGGTCTCCCTTGTCTTTGTCGGTTCCCCCTTATCAACATATGCTACAAGTCGCTATGCGACCGCCTGCGAGGGCTCTAGTCTGAGCTCCAGGGCACAACGGAACCTACATGTTCCTTAAGCAGATCGGTGAGCCCCACACTATCATCATATTCCCGATCACAACCGACAAAACAACGAGCCCGTGGCTCAATGGTAGAAAGCGTTAGACTCAATTACCAAAGGTCGCGGGTTCGAATCCCAGGTGTGCCACACTTGGGATTGGGTATGACTGGCTGATGACGGCTAATAAGCCAGAAATGGCCATTCCGGTCTCCCTTGTCTTTGTCGGTTCCACCTTATCAACGTATGCTACAAGTCGCTATGCGACCGCCTGCTAGGGCTCTAGTCTGAGCTCCAGGGCACAACTGAACATAAATGTTCCTTAAGCAGATCGGTGAGCCCCACACAATCATCATATTCCCGATCACAACCGACAAAACAACGAGCCCGTGGCTCAATGGTAGAGCGTTCGACTCAAATACCAAAGGTTGCGGGTTAGAATCCCAGGTGTGCCACACTTGGGATTGGGTATGACTGGCTGATGACGGCTAATAAGCCAGAAATGGCCATTCCGGTCTCCCTTGTCTTTGTCGGTTCCCCTTATCAACATATGCTACAAGTCGCTATGCGACCGCCTGCGAGGGCTCTAGTCTGAGCTCCAGGGCACAACGGAACCTACATGTTCCTTAAGCAGATCGGTGAGCCCCACACTATCATCATATTCCCGATCACAACCGACAAAACAACGAGCCCGTGGCTCAATGGTAGAGCGTTAGACTCAAATACCAAAGGTCGCGGGTTCGAATCCCAGGTGTGCCACACTTGGGATTGGGTATGACTGGCTGATGACGGCTAATAAGCCAGAAATGGCCATTCCGGTCTCCCTTTGTCTTTGTCGGTTCCCCTTATCAACATATGCTACAAGTCGCTATGCGACCGCCTGCGAGGGCTCTAGTCTGAGCTCCAGGGCACAACGGAACCTACATGTTCCTTAAAGCAGATCGCTGAACCGCACATTATCATCATATTCCCAATCACAACCGACAAAACAATGAGCCCGTGGCTCAATGGTAGAGCGTTAGACTCAAATACCAAAGGTCGCGGGTTCGAATCCCAGGTGTGCCACACTTGGGATTGGGTATGACTGGCTGATGACGGCTAATAAGCCAGAAATGGCCATTCCGGTCTCCCTTGTCTTTGTCGGTTCCCCTTATCAACATATGCTACAAGTCGCTATGCGACCGCCTGCGAGGGCTCTAGTCTGAGCTCCAGGGCACAACGGAACCTACATGTTCCTTAAGCAGATCGGTGAGCCCCACACTATCATCATATTCCCGATCACAACCGACAAAACAACGAGCCCGTGGCTCAATGGTAGAAAGCGTTAGACTCAAATACCAAAGGTCGCGGGTTCGAATCCCAGGTGTGCCACACTTGGGATTGGGTATGACTGGCTGATGACGGCTAATAAGCCAGAAATGGCCATTCCGGTCTCCCTTGTCTTTGTCGGTTCCCCTTATCAACATATGCTACAAGTCGCTATGCGACCGCCTGCGAGGGCTCTAGTCTGAGCTCCAGGGCACAACGGAACCTACATGTTCCTTAAGCAGATCGGTGAGCCCCACACTATCATCATATTCCCGATCACAACCGACAAAAACAACGAGCCCGTGGCTCAATGGTAGAGCGTTAGACTCAAATACCAAAGGTCGCGGGTTCGAATCCCAGGTGTGCCACACTTGGGATTGGGTATGACTGGCTGATGACGGCTAATAAGCCAGAAATGGCCATTCCGGTCTCCCTTGTCTTTGTCGGTTCCCCTTATCAACATATGCTACAAGTCGCTATGCGACCGCCTGCGAGGGCTCTAGTCTGAGCTCCAGGGCACAACGGAACCTACATGTTCCTTAAGCAGATCGGTGAGCCCCACACTATCATCATATTCCCGATCACAACCGACAAAACAACGAGCCCGTGGCTCAATGGTAGAGCGTTAGACTCAAATACCAAAGGTCGCGGGTTCGAATCCCAGGTGTGCCACACTTGGGATTGGGTATGACTGGCTGATGACGGCTAATAAGCCAGAAATGGCCATTCCGGTCTCCCTTGTCTTTGTCGGTTCCCCTTATCAACATATGCTACAAGTCGCTATGCGACCGCCTGCGAGGGCTCTAGTCTGAGCTCCAGGGCACAACGGAACCTACATGTTCCTTAAGCAGATCGGTGAGCCCCACACTATCATCATATTCCCGATCACAACCGACAAAACAACGAGCCCGTGGCTCAATGGTAGAGCGTTAGACTCAAATACCAAAGGTCGCGGGTTCGAATCCCAGGTGTGCCACACTTGGGATTGGGTATGACTGGCTGATGACGGCTAATAAGCCAGAAATGGCCATTCCGGTCTCCCTTGTCTTTGTCGGTTCCCCTTATCAACATATGCTACAAGTCGCTATGCGACCGCCTGCGAGGGCTCTAGTCTGAGCTCCAGGGCACAACGGAACCTACATGTTCCTTAAGCAGATCGGTGAGCCCCACACTATCATCATATTCCCGATCACAACCGACAAAACAACGAGCCCGTGGCTCAATGGTAGAGCGTTAGACTCAAATACCAAAGGTCGCGGGTTCGAATCCCAGGTGTGCCACACTTGGGATTGGGTATGACTGGCTGATGACGGCTAATAAGCCAGAAATGGCCATTCCGGTCTCCCTTGTCTTTGTCGGTTCCCCCTTATCAACATATGCTACAAGTCGCTATGCGACCGCCTGCGAGGGCTCTAGTCTGAGCTCCAGGGCACAACGGAACCTACATGTTCCTTAAGCAGATCGGTGAGCCCCACACTATCATCATATTCCCGATCACAACCGACAAAAACAACGAGCCCGTGGCTCAATGGTAGAGCGTTAGACTCAAATACCAAAGGTCGCGGGTTCGAATCCCAGGTGTGCCACACTTGGGATTGGGTATGACTGGCTGATGACGGCTAATAAGCCAGAAATGGCCATTCCGGTCTCCCTTGTCTTTGTCGGTTCCCCTTATCAACATATGCTACAAGTCGCTATGCGACCGCCTGCGAGGGCTCTAGTCTGAGCTCAGGGCACAACGGAACCTACATGTTCCTTAAAGCAGATCGGTGAGCCCCACACTATCATCATATTCCCGATCACAACCGACAAAAACAACGAGCCCGTGGCTCAATGGTAGAGCGTTAGACTCAAAATACCAAAGGTCGCGGGTTCGAATCCCAGGTGTGCCACACTTGGGATTGGGTATGACTGGCTGATGACGGCTAATAAGCCAGAAATGGCCATTCCGGTCTCCCTTGTCTTTTGTCGGTTCCCCTT
Organism: Schistocephalus solidus; assembly: GCA_017591395.1. Classification (NCBI taxonomy): domain Eukaryota; kingdom Metazoa; phylum Platyhelminthes; class Cestoda; order Diphyllobothriidea; family Diphyllobothriidae; genus Schistocephalus; species Schistocephalus solidus. The sequence goes on along the minus strand of WEDG01000070.1, from coordinate 241 downwards.
ATCAACATATGCTACAAGTCGCTATGCGACCGCCTGCGAGAGCTCTAGTCTGAGCTCCAGGGGCACAACGGAACCTACATGTTCCTTAAGCAGATCGGTGAGCCCACACTATCATCATATTCACGATCACACAACCGACAAAACCTTGACTACATGCATCAAGCCGATAAACATTGACTCTCAAATGCTGAAAGGTAGCGGGTTCAGCGAATCCCCAGGTGAGCAATGCATGAAAAAAAAG
>WEDG01000067.1:257500-467496 GCA_017591395.1 Schistocephalus solidus | reverse complement strand
AATCGGATGTCTTTAAACAAAATACCTAAAAAACCTCAAGTACCGAAAGCTAATGGTGAAAAAACCTTTAAGCACACAAGAGAAAAAAAGTATTTCCGAAAGTACCCAAGCACCAGCGAAGCGAATACGCATTCCCTTTGGATGATGCACCAATGCTACAAAATGCTTTATACGTTCAGTTATTACGGCTCTTTTAGTACCACAAATGAACTTAGCCTGCTCGACCACGATGAAGCTAGATTATTATTAAAAAATAACATAGACATCCTTAGGAAAAGTTTTGATTAGTTCCACGACGTAGTAAATTTGGGCCGAACGGGGAATTTTCCAAAAAAAGCTTTAAAAATAGGAAAATATATGACTGACTTTAGTTAGTTTAAATCAAAAGCAGTTTTTATCTTTAATGCTTATCCTTTCATCAGCAGAGAAAGTGTGCAAATTTGTAGCAAAGTCCGAAACCTTGTCAGCGTGTCTAAAATATAATTCTCTAAAAAGACCGACGATGATGGCCGTTTACTCAATTCCACTCAGAGATAACATCAAAGTAGGAAACGTGAATCGTGTAACGAGTTGGAGCCCGTGTTTAACCATGCAAGAACCTACCGCTGGCCTTAAATGAAGCAGCTCCTTTAGTTAAGCCTTCGAAGTAGCTTCTCTGGCTTCTTTGATTAGTGTTCTGTGTCCCTTATGCAAAATGCAGACAGTAAGCTACTGACTAATGTGTCTTTTGGACGTTTTCTCTATTAAATTTTATCCTCTGATACTAATGTTTTAAATTCACGTTATAGCAGATACACAAAATATAAATAATAAAATGACTTCATAAAGAGCATAGGTAAATGAGTTTTCGCATCGCAAGAAACGTAAATTATTTGATATCGTATTGCACCTGTAAAAAATTAAGATTGTCAAACTGGCAAAGACAACGCGCGCATTTGAAATTGGTTTCGTATTTCAAACCTTTGGAGCCTACGCAGTTTTTAGTCTCTACCTTAGTGTAGAAGACACGTGTACCTGAAATAGCTGACGTATGAACTGTATATTCTCTGACCTTCGGAAATATCTATTTGGGTTAAGGCGAATCCTTCGCTTTCACCATATTACTAAACTGCTAATTATACCACGCTCTGGAGGTCATCCCAACGTGCAACACAAGCTTTGACGTGCACTCGCTCCCAAAACCAGCATCTGTACCTCTGTACTCGTCTCGCAACAGTGGGAGGATTCGTTACAAAAAGGCTGAGTTGCTTTATGTTCTAAAATTTGCCTGCTGAAATTCATTAGAAAACACGCCTCTTCCCGACAGAGTTGTTTTATTGGAGCAGGTGACAATGCAGGCTTATAAAGCAATGCAGTCTTTATAATGCCACCAGAAGCATGCGTAGCGAAAGCGTGTACGATCCAACTCTGTAAGAGAAAAATGCACTTTAGTCGGCGTCTGGATTTGAACCTCCAACCTCACCTCTAAAAGTAGAGCGTCATAACCACTCGACCACCATGCAACGTCCTGAGCGCCAAGCCATTAATAAACACTCTAAGAAGCATGGCACTGTTAACTTAAGCAAACCGCTCACTACTTCCTTCGAGCAAGTTCTTCCAGCAATATTACAATCGCTTTCGGTAACACGCAGCAAGACCCGGACTATCAGTCACGAAGAAAGTTGCAGTCTTCCACCAACTGCTTCAGAAACGAAAACTACTGAAGTAACTCCGCTTGCACATGCACACTGCAATGGGTGGCTTGATCTTGCCACACGAGTAAGACGTTTAGAGGGAAGCCTTGGCTTTCTCTCAGAGACAAAAGCAATGCTCATAAAGCACAAAAGGATTACTTAATTAAATGCCCATTATACAAAGGGCACGGAAACAGTTGAGAAATCGGTCTACACACACCTGACGGAAAGTATCAACCTCATTGAACACAACCTCATGTGGAGCCCAAAGAGGCAGAGAACAAAGTCCTTGCGACAAACTCCAGACTCGTCAGGAGTACAGTACCTAGATTTACCAGTGACACAGACACTATAAGAAACGGAACACCATGCGTACCCATAACTACTCATTTCGAAGGTGATACCGTACTCGTCAGGAGTACAGTCTAAAGGCTGGCAGACTCCGGGTAGTGCAGCAAAACCATGTACCTCAGTACCTTCCACAAAACCAGAGTCTAGGCAGGCCGCATGCAAGCACATACAGCAGCAGAAGGTGGCCTGCCAAACAGCCTACATGAGGCCGAAGGAAACTGTCAGTTACACTACACGACAGCGATGTGAGCACACCATGTGAAGGAAAACCAAGCCCTCAAATCCAGAACGAGACTTCTAACGAAATATAGCCTGAACTGAGCAACGGGCAACGCAATAAATTAGAAGAAAGTAAAATTAACACATGGTTGACTGAATGTTTCACGGATTTAGACATTTTGAGCTCTGTGGGCAGTTTGTTAAGAGTAAGTGAAATGAGTGAACTAGAACGAGAGTTCCGTCAGCTGAAATATGTGATACTTAAACAGCAGGCAGTCGGTTAAATCGCAAATCAAATCAACGTCAGCAATTCCCAGGGAGAAAATTTAAACACAACCTAGGTCTGCTTCAAGAGTATTTTTCAGCATTGTTAAGAGATGGCGAGTCGAGTAACATTCTAAAAGCATATCGACTAGGGAACGCTCAGAGGTAAATTGGTCTAAGCTCTCGGCCACGACGCTTAAAAAGTATTTTAGAAACCGAAGCGCAGGCAAAGGCCTTGCTACAAAGAAGTCCGTCTCTGCGGGATATGCATGCCGGTGTTTTTTTTTCCAACTTGACTACAAGCCAGAAGAACGGATGAAAATGACACATCTGATAAACAAACTGAAAGAGCAAAGAAGCTATGGCAAAAAACACCCAAAATCAGAGAGGGGTGCATAATTAACGTCAAAAGAGAATTTCTTTGACTGAAAGAAGTCAGTCTGACAGCTTAGTGAATATCAAAATGCACACTTTGAGCCTACCATAAGCACTAGTGGCCGATGTCTCGAAATATACTATACAAACTGCCAGAGTCTCTTTAACAAACTCAATTAGCTAAAATTCATAGCCTCTGCGCAGAAAACACATAATTGCATTGACAAAGACGTGACTAACTGCAGAAATAGGCTTTAGCGAAATAAGTATCGGGGGTTACCACATGTTCCGCTGTGACAAATTTCAACGTAGAGATGGAGGCGTGGCAAATTAATTATCCAAAAAACTTTCCTTCTGTCAGAGGGAAATTTCCGACGTAGTTTTACGAAGTTATGCAATGATTTATTGCAAAATTAGAATCAAAAAATTGTCGACGCTTAACCTATGCATTGTCGAATGGCCTCCTAGCTCGAACAAAAGCGATGACGTGGAAATTCTAAACTCATTGAAATTGATATTCCAGCAGGATAATTTATTACGCCTCGGTGATTTTGACGCAACCGGCATGGATTGGAAAAGTCTCACAGTAAAGGCCACAGCAACGTCATTCGACTATAAACAATTAAAATTTTCCCTGGTCGAATACCTCACCCAGCACATAGAGTTCGGAACCAAAATTGAGAGAAGGTCAACGATTAAATTGTTGAGATCTCGTTTTCAGTAAAGAAGAAAGAGGCATAGAGGAAATGAACTCACAACCATTACAAGGGTGAAGTGACTCTATTGCTTTTACCTGCGTGTGTTCTGTCCTATTTCCACAACCACAAATACAGAGGCGCAGAAACCATTTGGAAAGGGGATTTCGACACAATGCGACATAATGCTTCCGCAGAAACCTAGCTAGTCAATACGTCCAATAGCGACGAAACCTGGCAGTATTTCAAAGGGATTATAAAGCGCCTAATTGAAGTCAATTGCCCAAAGAAAATAATAAGACCCATATGCCCGATCTCCATGGATCAATCTGACGATAAAAAGGAGCATAAAGAAGAAAAAGAGACTGTGGAAAAAGTGCTTGCATCTTCAAGATCCCATATCATTTGCCGAATATAAAAAGCAAAGAAATGAATGCTGTAAGTAAATACGGATTGCTAGAACTACCTTCGAGCGTCAACTGACAACAGAAGCCAAAATATGCCCAAAAATGTTTTATGGGTAAATGCGCAGTCGGCGAAAGCACCGGGACAAAACTACGAGTCCAAAAGATAGCCCAGGGAACATATTAACAGAAGGACCACCGAAAGTACACCTATAGTCCCAGTGTTTTAGATCGTCATTTACAGTAGAATCATCTGATGAAACTCCAGAAGTTGCTATGGGTGAAGATACGGCTGTCATTGAAACCGTAGCCTTTTCACTTGACAAAGTCAGACGGGTCCTCAACCAAATTAAGCCAGACAACTCTTCTGGTCCGGATGGGGTTCCAAGGCTGATACTTAAAGAACTATCGGCCGAGCTAGCCATGCGTCTTTCATCTCTGTTCGAGCTGTCAATGAGAACAGGGAGCTTGCCTACGCTGTGGAAGACAGTCAACATCGTTCCATTATATAAGGGAGGTAGCAAGATGGCAGCATACAGCTTAAGACCTATAAGCTTGACTTGTCTTTCCTACAAAACAATGGAAGTCCTTGTAAAGCATGCGTTTCTCAAATGTTGTTTCAGCATGGTTTTCGGCAAAGGCGCGCCTACCTTACAAACCTGCTTACTTCTCTCGAAGTCAAGACCATTGCTATAGAAGGGGGCTTCAAAATAGATGCAGTGTGCATCGATTTCCGCAAAGCCTTTGACAGCGTGCCCCATCAACGCCTTTTAGACAAACTGAGCGTTCGTGGCATCAGGGAAAGCTTTTTAACTGGATAAAGTCATTTCTGATTGGTTGAAAACAACGCGTCTCTATCGGAGAGGATAAATCGGACTGGGTGAATGTGGTTAGTGGCGTTCCTCAAGGCTCCGTTCTTGGTCCCCTACTTTTCATCCTTTATGTAAATGACAGTCTTCAGGAACTGAACTGCGGTAAGATCATGTTTACCGATGACACTAAGCTGTGGAAAGTCATTAAAGACCCGAGAGATCAAAATTCTCTGCAAAATAATTGGCGTAGACGGCAAACATGGTTCGAAAAATGGCTCCTACATTTCAATGTGCAAAAGTGTGTTATTCTACACCTAAGTCAAACCAATTATTTTCCAACTGCCAAATTGAGTGTATATTACCTCAACTACCCTCAAATTCACATCGAATCTTCACAAAATGACCTCGGTGTTTGGATACAGAGCAATCTGAAGTCATCATTGCAATGCGTCAAGGCTGCAAACACCACCATGCGAGTATTGCAAGCTATCAAAAGAGCATTTGTACCTTTCGACAAAGACCTCTTTGGTAAGGTCTATGGCAACTTCGTTCGACATCACCTAGAATATGGCATACAGGCGTGGTGGCCATGGCTCGCAAACGACAAAATATATATCGAGAAAGTACAACGTCGTGCAACAAAGCTAGTAAGAGGTCTAAACTACCACGCTTACATAGAGACACTGGAATGCCAAAATTTATTTCCCCTGTGGTACAGGCAGCAACTAGGTGATCTTATCTTAGTTTAAAAGACAATAAACGGCCTTGAGAAAGGGTTGCGCTTTGTGGACATGTTTCAGTGGCACATCCCGCCGCATCTTTTTAAACAAGAAATGAAGCTGCGCAGGAAAATGTCCAGGCTTAACGGCCGGTCTAAATTCTTCACATAACGGGTAGTAAAACAGTTGAATGATCTTCCGTACTCAGTCGTGGAGGCAACTTCCTTACAGCTTTTCAAGAATTGCTTGGATAATTGTACACGTTCCTTGTTTTCCCTCGACAATCTTAACCCGAAGTAATACCATGTCAACTCTAGACATGAGTTATTTGTAAAAACAATGCTACTTCTAATTTGTAAATAATATTTGTATAGTTTACATTGTTACGAGTACGTACAAAGATGTATATGACAAACTGGCATGTAAACAATAAGGTTTTCAAAGGCGTTGTCTGTGATGTTATTGAAACAGCTCCGCCAAGGAAATTGCTCATATCAGATTATCTAACCGTTTCACTCCCTTCTGGTTTAATAGCTGTTTTAAAGCTTAGCCCATCTGGTCAAGAAGTAAGCGGAAGTAAGGTTTTAACAAAGTCATTTATGTAAATATTCTGCAAATTTCTAAACAGGAAAAGAAAAGGTTCATATCTTTTAAGAACTGAACCAAACAGATCTTTCTAGAGCATTTTGACCTAGATGGTCCAGAGCAGTTATGTAATGTCCCATAATTTCGCACATAATGTGACAAGGTTTTTGTAGATGCTTTGATAAACTTTTCACAAGCACGAGCATTAAATCAGTAAGTCCACTATAGGGAATAGGACAGATTACCTGGGCGTTAGATAATAGAAATACATATTGCTTCATATTGAGACAATTATGTAAAAAATGTCGCCAAAGATAGATCTCATAAAATAAACACTTTAGCTTAAGAAATTTCAAAAATCTTCGTCAAAACCACATTTTCTGTGATCCAAGGTACACGGGAAAACTTTGAAAACTTTACCAATTTCGAATGAAACTATTATATTTCACATGTCCCGTTTGTACTCTTTTATTTACTTGAAAACACCTCAATGTTCAATTAATGGAACGCAAATAAGGGAATACCACAGAGTTAGACTGGACGTATACATAAGACAGAATGCAACGATCCTCCTTCCAACCTTGTTTGGACCTCTATTTTGTTCAATCATAAGTGCAGCTTTTTTAAAAGGTATTTAACCTACATGCTTTTGAATGAAGATATACGATACACATTAAAAGGTTTGAAGAAATCTGGTAGCTTTTTGAGGCAAAGAGCCCAGTGTATGATACTGAAGTGGAATTAGAGAAACTGGGCCACAGGATAGCATAAAGGTGCTGGAAAATAGACCAAATAACCTCAAACCTTACACACACACACACGATAGTTCAACCGTTGATTTTGACGATGTCCACCGTATGCTCCACGGAAGGGTGGTGCAGGGACGGTGACTTGCGCGTGAATTAGTTTTAAGTGAAGTAGCCTTGCGCTGCAGCTACCACACTCTCTCCTCCTCCCCCACCTGAACCAGGTTTCATGACAGAGTCAAGAAGACCGGAGGTGGGAGAGGACGCAGGTGGCTGGCGCAGCCTGGAGCCACGCCCTGGGCGTACCACCACACCTGGCTCGGATCCCACGGGTAAAGAGTGCCATAAAGGCCACATTAAGAGGGAGCCATTGCAGCCTGACTCTCAGTTCGCCGGTCAGCCACTACACACGAAACACACGATTGGGCTGACCAGGTGGTCTGAGTTATTCAGTCAGTTGGCAACCTTCCAAGCCATGGCTTTTAGCGCATCGTGATAGTTTCAAACGCGTCGGATTGTTTATAGTGAGAAAAATGCGCTGAGCTGTCAACCTCACTGTCTCCTCCACCCCCCGCAGTCAAACCGCTGTCCGAGGCGGTCAGTTGTCTGATGCGGAAGTGGGCGCAGCTGCTGGTGACCTCGTCTACGTGTACTACGTACACAACCTGGCCCCCAAAACGAGCACCAGGATTTCACACAACAGGGGGTTGAACGGCTTACAATCTCACTTGTGTGAGATAGCCAGAGGTCACGTTAAGAAAGAGCCATCGCAACCTGACTCTCAGATCACCAGTCAGCCACTCCACACAACACACATTGGACTAACTGTGAGGTCTGAGTGTAATTTTCAGTTGGCAACCTCCTAATCGCAGCACTTAACGTTACCGAACACTCTTCTCCTCCCCCACCTGAGCCCGGTCTCACGCACAGGCCAGAAGACCGGAGATGGAAATGGGCGCAGATGGCTGGCGTGGCCGGAGCCACCCCTCGGCGTACCACCACACCTGGCTCGGATCCCATGGAGTGAGAGTGCCATAAAGGCCACATTAAGAAGGAGCCATTGCAGCCTGGACTCTCAGTCCGCCGGTCAGCCACTACACATGAAACACACCATTGGGCTAACCAGGCGGTCCGAGTTATTCAGTCAGTTGGCAACCTTCCAAGCCACGGCTTTTAGCGCACCAGGATAATTTCAAGCACGTCAGATTGTTTATAGTGAGGAAAATGCGCTGAGCTGTCGACCTCACTCTCTCCCCAACCCCCACCATCAGACCACTCTCAGAGCCGATCAGTTGCCTGATGTGGGAGTGGGCGCATTGGCTGACGGATTGGCGTACCCGTCTTCGCGCGCCACAGCACGACCTGGCCCCATAAATCAAACACCAAGATTTGCTACTCAGGGGATATGGAGGAGCCATCGCCGTCTGACTCCCAGTCCACTGGTTAGCCACTCGGCACACATAGCACATAAACTGAGCCGATGGCGTGGTCTGGTGGAAACGTCAGATTGGCAGCCTTCCCAGCCATGGTTTCTAAGAAACCATGATATACTCTGGTAAAGGGTGATTTTGAGGGTGTTTTCGGTAATGTGCGCTGATGTAGCTTAGCCTCCGTTGGTTTAACGCAGGTTTTCGTGGAGGCGTATGTGTCCAAATATGCCCAAGTGATGTTTTAATGTGTGGGAGCAGTGAGGGCAGTGAAGGCGGGCGCATCGAATGTATGTCGGAGCCCAGGCACTGGTTTACCAGCCTCCGTGCGATGGATTCGCAGGTGACCGATCAGGCCGATGCGTGAGTTGAACTTGCGGGCGCAGTGTGGGCAGGAGAAATCAGTAGAGGCTGGGGGATGTCATTCATGGTAGTGGGGGTAGCAGTGGCGCTAAGAATGGCAGGAGCGGAAGGTGTGCATGGTTTATCGGTGTTGTCGGCATTGTGATGTATCCCGCTGTCATGGATGCGCATATGACCGAAAAAGCCCATGCGATGAGTGAATGCGCGAGGACAGTGAGGGCAGTAGAGGCGGCGATCTCTGCTGTGTGTTGGTGCTCCGGGTACTGGCTCACTAGTCCCTGTATGACGGATTCGCAAGTGACCTACCAGGCCGATGCGTGAGGTGAATGCGTGGTCACATTGGGGACAGCTTAGGAGAGATTCCCCATCGATGATGGTGGTGGTGGTAGTGAAGGCGAAGGCGGTGGTGGTTGCGGTTGTGGGGGTAACAGGCGATGAGCAGAGGGATGTGGTCTCTATGATGGTGGGAGTAATGGAATTGATGCCAGGAGTGAGGGTGGGGGAGTCAGAAGGAGGGATGGCAGAATTTGACGTAGAAATTGGAATTGTCAGATTGTTGGTGCATTGCGTCCGAAGATGTCCAACCAGGCCGATTCGCACGCGGAAGATGCGTTGACAGCACGGGCATGTTGGCAGGGCCTGGGAATCGACGTTGTTGGTCCGGGGCGCTGGTGACGTTTCGTGCCGCTCTTTTGGCCTTGGCGGTGGCGATCCGGATGGCCTCATAGATTGCTGAACCATTCTTCACGGATCTTCTCCATGCCAGTCTATCCTGGGTGAGGTCCTCCCTGGTCGCCGGGTTGATTTGCAGTTGCTTCAGCGATTTCTTCAAAGTGTTCTTGTAGTGTCGTTTTGACCACTCTGCTGGCGAGAACCCGTAGCGACATCTCCGTAGAAAAGTCGTTTGGGTTGTCGCTTATCGTCCATTCTTACCATGTGGCTGCTCCATCGCAGTTGCACTTGCCTCAGCATGACGTGGATGCTGACGATTCCGGTCCACTCCAGGACTTCCGTGTCCGGGATCCTGTCTTGCCATCTCAGCTTCAGTATTCTGCTGAGGCAGCTGATATGGAAGTGATTCAGCTTCCTGGCTTGGTTCGAGTAGACGGTCCAGGTTTGCGCTCCGTAAAAGAGTGTCGTCAAGACGACGGCCTTGTACATCTTCAGTTTGGTGTTCAGGTAAATAACGTGGCAATACCACATTCAGGCCTGCAGCCGGCCGAAGGCCTGACTAGCTTTGAAGATCCGTTGGGACAACCTCGTCATCGATTCTCGTGTAGCGCGACAGCGTGCTTCCTAGATAAGCGAAGGTTTCCACGTTTTTGAGTTCAGCACCGTTGAAATTGATTCGAGGATCATTGTATTCCGCCCTGGGTGGCGGCTGGTGCATGACAACCGTTTTGCCTGTACTGATTGTTAATCCAAAGTCGGTGCAGCCTGTGGCGAAGAGGTCCATGCTCCTTTGCATGTCTTCCCCCGTTACGGTGTTAAGGACGCAGTCGTCCGCGAAGAGCAAGTCATGGACTGTAGTTGTAGACACGCGCGTTGGAGCCTGCATACGCCGACTGTTGAGAAGGTGCCCGTAAGTTCTGTAGGCGATGCGGATACCAGGCTGCTCATCGCGGTAGGCGTCCATCAGCATAGCAGAGAACATGAGACTGAAGAGGGTGGGGGGTCAGTACGCAGCCCTGCTTCACGCCGTTGGTCACTGCGAATGCTTCGGATACCGTCCCGTTGTCAGTGATGCGCGCCGTCAGCTCAGGACAACCAAATCTCTGCATGACTTTCCACAGGCTGTCGCGATTTATCGTGTCAAAGGCTTTCGCAGATCCACGAAGATAGTGTATAGGTGAGTTCGCATATCCTGGCACTTCTCTTGTAGCTGGCGGCCGGCAAAGATCATATCGGTTGTACCGAGGTGTCGGTGGAAGCGACATTGGCTTTCCGGGAGCAGGCCCTGCTCTAGGTGAACGTTCAGACGATTGAGAATGATACGAGCGAAGATCTTCCTGGCGATGTTGAGCAACAAGATGCCTCTGTGATTTTCACAGAGTTGCCGGTTCCCCTTCCGTTTGTAGAGATGGATGATGGTCGCGTCTTTGAAATCCTGAGGAACTTGTCCTTGGCGCCACATCTCCTGGAAGAGTGTTGTGAGTTCTGCCATCAGCCGGGGCCCATTGTGCTTGTAGACTTCCGGTGGGATTGCGTCGGATCCCGGTGCTTAACCGCTGAAAATCTGTTGCATGGCCCGAATGGTTTCTGTTAGGGGAGGCGGCAGATCCAGGTCATTGTTCGTGTCCACTTGAGGGAACCGATCAATAGCAGCATCGCAGATAGCTGATGAGGAATTAAGGACACTTCTGAAGTGCTCAGCCCAGCGCTTCAGAATTTGCGATTTCTCTGTCAGCAGTTTTGTGCCGTCAGAGCTGAACAGTGGTGCGGTCCCCTCGATACACGGACTGTAGATGGCCTCGATGGCTTTGAAGAAGTTTTTCATTTCATTGCGCTCCGCATACCTCTGGATTTTCTCAGCCTTTCGGATCATCAAGGTGTCCTGCATCTCCCGCAGCCATTGATGTAGAGGGCGGCGGCATCTGAAGAAGGCTGCTTTGGTGGCGTCAGTCCGAAGGTCCATGTAGGCTTTATGTATTCCATTCTTCTCCGCGAGTAAGTTGCTGATATCACCAGTCCTGGTGTTGATGGCGTGTGCGTCCGAGGACTTCCAGGGGCGGTGGACTGGATGACATTTCGCAGTTGACACCATCGTGTCTCCACGGTAGCATTATCAGCTGGAGCATGCAGGTCCTCCAGTTTCTCGGTTATTTGGTTGCTGAAATAAAATCAGTGAGCAGACAAATTTAATAAAAGAGTATTTAACTTACCTGGCGGCCTCTTACCTTGGGGCCTTCGTCGGGGTTGCAGTCGGAGCCTCATCTGGGAGATGACGAGGCGGTGATCTGTCCAACCATCGGCATCCCGGATCGCCTTGGTTACCAACACGTCCTGTCGCTCTCGCCTCCGGACGAGAACATAGTCCAGCAGATGCCAGCGCCGCGACCAAGGGTGCATCCACGTGACCTTCTCCCGCGTCGGAAGACGGAAGAAGGTGTTGGTCAGCAAGAGACGGTGTTCCGCAAACGTGCACGAAGGAGGCCGTTATCGTTACAGCTAACGTGACCGTGGGGACCCAGCACTCTCTTCCAAGCAGCGTGGTCCGTCCCGACGCGGGCGTTGAAGTCACCAAGGACAATTAACTTGTCCACCTTCGACACAGTCGCCAGCATGGCGTGCAGGTTCTCGTAGAATTTGTCCTTCGCCGCATCAGAGATCGTCATTGGGGGAGCGTAGGCGCTGATGATAGTGGCGAACTTGTCTCCCTAAAGAGGCAGGTGGAGACTCATCAGGCGATCGTTGATACCCTGCAGCAGACAGGGCAGACGTCCCACGATGTCGTTACGGATGGCAAAGGCAACACCAGCGTCGCGTCGCTCTGCCTTTTGGCCGGCCGCTCCAGAAAGGTGTAGCCGGCACCCACCTCCTCCAGCTGACCCTACTCAGAGAATCTGGTCTCGCTGAGAGTAGCAATATCCACCTTGTAGCGCGCCAGTTCCCGAGCGACAAGCGCCGTCCTCCATTCCGGCCGTTTGCTCCTAGGATTGTCTAAAAGGGAACGAAAATTCCAGGCTGCTAGTGTGAGTGGACTCACTGTGCGAACTCTGGGCACACGTTCGCCTTCTAAAACGCCGAAATCCTGGGTCGAGGAAATGACCGCATAACCTGGGAAACAATCGAAGCCTGGCACACGGAGCCTACGTCGATCAACCGTTGTATCGCCATTCCGGCAGCCTACCAGGCCCTCCGGGCGCAGCTCATCGAACGTATGGGCAAACACGGAATTAAGCCAAACGTGAATTCCACCGCGGGAGAACCTAGGGCGGATATGCACCTAACCACCCCACAATTCGGGGCCCACGAAAGCGCAGTCATGATTACCGCCGCATCAATTACTAACCGGAGAGACATGCCCTCAGGACACAAACATGACAATTGACCCAGGGCATCAATTGAGGCCAATGCAGACCGAGACAATGGCCGCCCCCCTCAACCAGAGACAAGTCAACTGACAGCAATTTCCTATGTGTATGCCGGCAAAGAACGCCAAAGCCAATTAAGGACTCCCCGACCCCGTCCTCCTATCGTGTACACTGTTAAGGTAAACCCTTCCAATCAACGCCGTGTTACAAATAGCTAACTTACCATTGTTAATAATACCGATCGAAACCGGCAAGACAACGAGCTCGTTTCGCAATGGGTAGAGCGTTAGACTTGTGCCAAACAAGTCGCAAGTTCGAGCCTCGGGCGCGGCAGTGCCTGGGCTTTGGTATGGCTGGCTGATGACGGCTAATAAGCCAGAAATGGCCATTCCAGTCTCCCTTGTCTTTGTCGGTAATGTTATTCCACCCATATCCATAGCTGCCTTGCAGCTGCTGGCGGGGGCTCGAGAGTTAGCCCTAAGGCATAAAGGGAAGAGTGAGTCCTGTAACCGATCGGTGAGTGCCTGTTCGCCATATATATATCATCATCGGCAATAGAGAATAGGGATAATACATGGATTAAATAGATCTAGACGCTTCGCTTTACATTGGTCCTCCTCTTGTGAGCCAATGGTGCTTGACAGCCTCGTAGGGAACTTTTAGTCGATGTTGCGGTCGATAAAGTTGGCATCTGACTGCCAACCTTCGATGTCTTCTCTCGCCAGTCTGTTTTTAGGCTCGGTCGAGCACCTGGGCCCCGTCCAAAATCAAACCAGTGGTTGTTTTCTAAACTGTGCATGGCGAGGTGTGATCGTGCATCCTTTCGCCTTACGGCCAAAGTTTTGCTCATGCAATCGCGACGAGATAATAATGTCCTTTGACGTCGTCTCTCTATTGATATCTATCCCAAAAGAATTTGCCATGATAGTCATCGATGACCTTCTGGACAGAAGGTACAAGGAAGAAGGAAAACCTTTTAATAGAAATAACGCGATGCTGTTACTGGACTACTGCCTTCGCACGTACTTCACGTTTAACCACCATGTTTATGAGCAAATCCAGGGAACGCCGATGGGATCGCCGATCTCCGGCTACCTAGAGGAGGCCATCCTGCACGAACTGAAAACTCGGGTTTTCCAGATCTACAAGCCACAATTCTGGATGGCCTAAGTAGAGGACACCTTTGTCATCTGAACTCGATTGTACCACGGATTCAATTCACAATCAGGGAAGAAGAGGACGGAATGCTCCGTTTACTCGATGTTCAGATAGCAAGGTAGGAGGATGGTACCCTTCAGACAGCATGTTTCGAAAAGCTGCCAGAATAGACAGTTGACACGGTAAATAACGCCTGATGTGTCTGCGGTTGGTAGTCGGCCCTTATACCAAAGGCATACAAAGACCGAAGGTGAGCTTAAGCAAAGACCTGAAACCTTCCATGTCTTGACCTATGTGAGGAACGTCTTAGAAGCCACTCAGCGCCTGTTAAGACCGCTAAACATGGGCGTTGGACACCGGCTGGAGGCCAACATCCGTCGATTAGTCATGCAACCAAAAGGCCGACTACCACCCGCAGACACCTCACGCGTTATTTACCATGTCAACTGTCTAGACTGCCCGGCCAACTACTGCCGCATGACCGACAAACGACTGAGTTCGCGCATGCACGAGCACACTTTGGCCGTAAGGCGAAAGGATATTCAATCACACGTCGCCATGCATAGTCTAGAAAACAACCACCGGTTCGATTTTGACGGGGCTCAAGTGCTCGGCCGAGCCGAAAACAAACTGGCGAGGGAATGAATCGAAGCTTGGCAGTTAGACGCCAACTCTTTCAACCGCAGCATTGATCTACCAGTGCCCTATGAGGCCGTCAAGCACCATTGGCGCACGAGAGGAGGACCAATGCGAAACGAGGCGGCTAGACCTATCGCAAGTGAGCACGAAATACCTATTTAAACCATGTATTTTCCCCTATGCTCTATCTCCGATGTTGCGCTCGAGTATGAGTGTGAAACATCAGACAATATTATCTTCTACCCCAGAGATCGCCTTATCTTCTTCTGGCTGATAACGGCTAATAAGCCAGAAATGGCCGTTCCGGTTCCACATTATCATATATATATATATATATTTTGTCTTTTATCAAGCCTTACCTTGTAGTCCTCTCAAAGATGAGCATTTGTGTTTACCTACTTTTTTTCTCTTTTGTTAGGAAAATGGTCAAAGACGTGTCTGTTTTTAGCGTTGTCAGTGCAATTGCGAACTCTCTCATGAATTTTGAGTTCGCTGCCTGCTTTCAAGTTGCCGGCCTCCTGATGCGGACTCCTGGATTTAAATTTGCTGATATCATTCGGTAAGCTCCTTTTTTCATCAACTTATCATTCCACTAACGGCAATTTTCTTCAAGGACAAATTAGTAGGACAGAGGAATAGGAACACCACCCCGGTTATACAGCGACCTTGTGTTAAATTCTATGGAGATTATAGGTAGGGATTAGGTTAAGGATACGTTTCGGGTTCAGGTTAGGGTTGAGGTTAATTTAAGGGTTCGTGTTAGAGTTGGGACCAGGAAGAGGAATAGCAAGCTTTCCCGAAATTTAGCGTAAGACCAATTGTAATACGTGGGTTTCATATTCCCTTGTCCGGCCGAGGAATCTAAAGGGTTCGTAGCATAAATCTCCTCCTTCCTAAGGTAATGGGACAGTAAAATTGACTGGACCTATATCATTGCCTTCCGTTGTTCATAATGATAATAATAATGCAGAGCTTCAGATCGGAAATACGCATTGGATGACGGAAACAGATCTAGGAGTATTGTGCTTGACACAGCAGAAATGAGAAGTACCGCGTGCAGGCTCAGGTGTAGAAGAGACTACATCCAAACGCTGCCATGTTTTAATTACGGATGTTGCCGAAAGAGATGAGCCTTATTTTTCGGTTATTTTTCAGATTTCTATGAAACGAGTAATAAGTTGTAGGGGAGAAACTGAGGCTTAGAAGTAGACTACGTTTCTGGCGTTTTCCCAATGACTCTTGGCTTATCCGACAATTGGTGTTGTCGACGATTCTGGCGCATTCAGCAAGGCGGCTTTCTCTAAACCACTGGGCTCACACTGGTCTGAACGCCAGAAAATTTTGGCAGCATCACCGAGCCGGTTCGCTTGGTGTTCGTCTGACGGGCTGGATGGGAACCACTACTACTCACATGGTGACTTACGATGCATCTTCCTCGGTCTTTTTCCTGGGACTTGCATCTCGTTTCAATACCATCCCAAGGCGTTAACAGACATTGGCACAGTGACTGCCGCGATATTCGCACGTTCTCTTCTTTGCCATCCACGCCCCTTATCCCTCCTTCCATACGAACGAAAATCTCGTACATCGGGAGTTCACATTTGTGAGGGTGTTTATGATGTAATAACAGGAAGGAGTCGTCGTTATCTGGCTTACAGTTCCAAGGATCGAGCTCTTCCCTTAGGGGAAATTCTCCACGCTACATCCTTTAGTACGCCATGATAGTTCGATATACTGTCGTACCATCGGCAAGATCGACTATGGGCAGTGGAGGATGAGATCACAGCCAATGTTTCATGTGGCATGAAGCCTCGTCTCTCATTCGTGTTTAGGCCTTAAGCACTAACTTTATCCCTTCTTGAGCTCCAAAAAGCTTGAGCTTTATCAGCTTCTCCGTCCAAAACTACAAGAACTCCTACCGTTTCTGAGATGCAGTAGTGGCTTGCGCAGCAATTGCACCATAGTAGAGAAAGATTCGCACTAGCTAACTCACTGTTACAGTCTCAAGACAAGACGGAAACTACTGACACCGAGTGTGACCGCAGTGACTGACAAGGTTGCAGGCAAATCTAGTTACACCCCAGGTGTTTTTCCTTGCACGCAGTCAAACCAACCTTCGAGAGTTGGTCTCCATTCCCTCCCTCCCACCCTCTCTCCCTGAAGAGAGGCATCAAGATATAAAAGATTTCTTTCTGACCCTCAGCAAAGATAGCCACCGGCACCTCTTATCAGTTGACAACATTTTAGACCATACTTTTTTTAGTTAATCGCAAAGCTAAATGGCATCAGTTTTCTTGCAGTGAAGAGGCAATGCTGTTTCCTCAAGTTGGATCGAACTCATTCCCTCTTTCCTCTTGTATATATAATTAGCAAGGCCAACTGGATATAGGATCGGGTAAAGCAGCTACCCTGACGTGAGGCCTTTGTTTACGCGTACCACACATGTGCTAATTAATGCACCTTCATATCAGACTTCAACGAACGGAGATACCATTGAGTTGTATCTTAGAATACAAGGCATGGGTTCAGGTTTTTCACCGTCATATATTAGACTGACTGTCTCTAAGATTCGGGCTTTTTCTGCCACTTCTTAAGGTTTATCGTTCACTGCTCATAGGTTTGTCTGGTTGAAGGCGGGCTGGTATCCCGCGAGTAGAGCATCTTTGGTTGAGTGTCTGTGGTTTAGGGGAGAAACTGGGATACAAGCGATCCAGCTGTGTTTCTAACGCACCAAGTGGTTCGTAAAGACTGTATGGTAAAAGCCGTCCCCATTCTCTATCCAGGATGTCACAAGCTGCCCAATCTTTGGTTTCTTGAGTGGTTTCCACATTCATAAAGTGGAGGAGACTGTAAGAAACCGTTCGACTCGCAATGTCCAAAACTGCTACCCATAAACATTTCGGTTTAGTATCGCTGGGCCATTTGCATCATTCTTCAAATTTGGAAGTGGAATGCTAGTTTCATTAATGGGATATGCCTAGCTTTCAGAAGACGTGTTAGTCTCCATCAGGCTTCGTTGATGTTTGCATATAAGTCGTCCACTTGATTGCCGACACCACGAAAATAATAACTTCTTTAGTTTCAATTGAGCATCCTTCAGAGACACTTCTTACGGGCATCTTGTTCAATTACTATCAAAGACGGCCTTGGCACTCATTACTTATCATCGCAAAGGTAGGCAGGATAGGCATGCTGGAAAGGTACAGTCTTCTCTGAATATTTGCATTACTGCCTTTTATCCCATTTTGGGCGGCAAAGTTCATTCCCCTGGATTACGTCAGGTGAGTGTAGCGAACCGGAATGACATTTTTGCCTACCCTTTTCATAAGACTCTTATATTGCAAACCGGTATGGATGGACTGTGCTCACGTAGGCCATTAATTTTCGGTGTTAATCCTTTGCCTGAAGTCAATTTGATCTCTCAAGAATACAGAAATGCAGACGATGGTGGACATTTATATGGCCTTGTAAACTGCAGTGGTCAGACTAGTGGAGCAATAACTCTTCAGCCTTTGGATATCCAAAGAAATATCAGTCATTTCCACAATAAGGACGTGATCTTGAGATGTTTAGAGGGAGGGCATAGTTTGCACAGTCCATATACACCATTTGGATAGAGGAAGTGAAGGCGGAGAGGGGAATTAATTGAATTCATGGTCTTGGTTCCTTTTCTTGAATACACACTAACGGCTCGAAGAAGGTCTCCAGTACTTCCGTTGCCTCCATTACACTGTTCCTAACTTGCTGATGCCAACCGAAGTTTAGGTTTAAATTTAGATTTTGGGTGACAAAGGTTCATGAAGTTGGTTTACTGATTGTCCAACTTGAATTGCTGTTGGCCCCCGTTCCTGCAGATAATCGATACATCTGATCGGTAGCTCCTGCGTTACATAAGAATATTCATGGAGCATTGTAAGGGGTAATTGGAATAGCAACAGTTTAAAGTTTTTGAATCCACAAGTTCCATTGGGATGGTTTGTGCTGTCGATAATTTCCTGACGTTCTTTTATGCGATCAGGCCGGTAGATGCTCCTAGGCATTCTAGGCATCCTCGGCTGGAGTCGTCCGCGCCCGAATTTGTAGATTTCCTATCGAAAGGGAGTTTTATTGCTATTTCTGCAGCTGCACATCATCCGCAGGTTCTGTAATGTAGTACCCGAATCACTCTAGGCGGGTTCCTGAACGGTGTAAAGCGTTTCTCTGCCTCGCACACTCATGCGCCTAGACACCATACACATTTATTAGCTAAACGACACACGGAAATACCTCAGGTGTACTTAAGCGCTGCGGATGTTGCGTGGTACACTGGGCAATAAAAGCTTGTTACCGTCGACCCTTGTTTTGAGGTTTGTTAGGGCAAGGGGTAGTATGAAAGGTAAGACTCCTAAAAACAAACCATCGTGTGCTGAGTCGTAGGGTGGACGTGGGGGTAGGAACCCCAGAAATACAGCTGACCTTGGGTAATATTCGATGAAGCGTGAATAGTCCCGTGTCCTAACTCTACCCTCTACTAAACTCTGGGCCTAAACTTAACCTTAGCCATAACACTGGCCTTACATCTACCCATAACATTAAAATTAATATCTCTGAAATTTAGCGCCATGTCCCCGAATATGTGGGGTTTGGATGGCTTGTTCTTGTTCGCTTGTCTTGCCCTAGAATCTTTACGAGGCCCCAACACTCCAGCATTTAAAACTCCTGTTGAACTTCGACACGATTACATTGATTGGTGTTTTTGGGAATGATATTGACAGGAACAGTAAATCCCATCGTTATGTTTGCGGCCGTGGAGGACACCTGACGCCTGATCTGCAGCAAATTTGAAAGGACGGTTAAAATTCAATTTCGTCCATGTTTTTTACATTCAAATTGAAACACCGTAGCCGTTACTCGCTGAGAAGTCAAAAACCAACTTTGGCTTGAATTAATCCTGCAGAATTTAGGTGTCTTTCACCCTTGTAGTCTTAACGATTTACCACCACCACCACCACCACCACCACAACCACCACCACCACCACCACCACCACCACCAAATTGTACTCTTGTAACCTACCTTTCTCTGCTTTTTATTAGGTCCTACACAGCTATTAGTTTTGGCGCACAGAATCTCGGGGTCGTTGCTGGATATGCCCCGGATACCAAAAAGGCCAAAGTAGCCATCGTGAAAATTTTCAAGATTTTGAAAAGAGAGCCCTTGCTTCGAGCCAACGACGGAGAATTCCCATCAATCGGTTTTCAGGGTGACCTGACTTTCAGCAACGTCCGTTTCCGCTACCCTACTCGAAAGAAGATTCCTGTTCTAAAGGTTGGTTCCATATCTTTTTCTGTCCTGGATGGCCTAATGCACACGAAGTTCTTACTTCCTCAGTGCTCATTTTCGCCGTTGCAACGGTATTTACTTTGCTGTTTTCACAGATTCAGATTGAAGAATATGATGAGGCATGTAAGGTCGACTCTTTTACGTCTTTTGTCTGCCTACAGGACTTTACCTACCACGTGCCTTTTGGGAAGAGCGTGGCCCTAGTTGGCCAATCAGGTTGTGGTAAATCTACTGTGTTGCAGTTAGTTCAACGGTTCTACGACGTGACTGCTCAAGACGAGGATGACGGCATTTACATGGATGGCATCAATATTCGCCGCCTAGCGCCAAACTGGATTCGTCGACAGCTGGGGGTGGTCTCCCAAGAACCGAACCTTCTACATATGTCAATCAAAGAGAACATTGCTTATGGACTGAATTACGAAGATCCTTCGATGGATGACATCATCAGCGCAGCGAGGCAGGCCAATGCCCATGACTTTATCATGGAATTACCCGAGGTAAGCATGCCCTGGAAACAGAACGCCTTTAGGTTCGGGTGTGGGCTTATCATTTATATAAATCTTCGGCGTACCTGATAAGGTTTGCCCAGGAAGTGGTCTGACTACTTTTGAAAGTCACTGTCACATGTTCTTACTAACTCTCCACTTTGTGACTGCTTGTTTGTGCTATTTCTGCATAACTGTTAGTAAAATTTTCGCTCTCTCTCTCTCTCTCTCTGTGTGTGTGCCCATAAAAACCTGAAGTCTATGTTACTGAATTGCAAGGAGGTGTTTCAGATTGATGAATATAAAGAAGTTAAGCACATACGTTTTTTAACATTATTTTCTCCCTTGGATCTATCCGAGCACACAAGATATGTGACTGTGTATGAAAAATTGGCGGCAGTATAAACCGACACTACATTGGAAACTTCGAATAAATTACTGCACACCCGAAGCTCGAACAGTCTCCTAATTTATTTTGAAAATGTCTTAAATTTCTGCCGTTGCAATAAGGATTTCGGAACCCTTCATACCACTCTACCATGTCTGCTGTCTTCAGCGCATGCTATTGGTTTGCTTTCGTAGTAGGTTGTTGATACTAATTGGCTTGCTTTAGTAGTAGGTTGTTGATACTATTGGCTTGCTTTAGTAGTAGGTTGTTGATACTAATTGGCTTGCTTTAGTAGTAGGTTGTTGATACTATTGGCTTGCTTTAGTAGTAGGTTGTTGATACTAATTGACTCGCTTTAGTAGTAGGTTGTTGATACTAATTGGCTTGCTTTAGTAGTAGGTTGTTGATACTAATTGGCTTGCTTTAGTAGTAGGTTGTTGATACTAATTGGCTTGCTTTAGTAGTAGGTTGTTGATACTAATTGGCTTGCTTTAGTAGTAGGTTGTTGATACTATTGGCTTGCTTTAGTAGTAGGTTGTTGATACTAATTGGCTTGCTTTAGTAGTAGGTTGTTGATACTAATTCAGCGCGTCTGTAAGCGTCACTCGGTGGAAGCACGGGTTACACGAGGAATATATCAGGAATGTCTAGCTGTTTTATTTACTGATAATGATTGAAAGAGTAGGCGTCCAGAGGTTGATAGAAAATCGGAACGTTGCTAATAACGTTCATGTCTGTGATAAACAGATTTTTTCCCTGTATATTTTCTCCAAAGATCCCAAAAGTTATCGGTTGTCTTACCGCCCTCAACAATTTGTCTTTCCCACTTGAATTGAAACATCCAAGGATTTGTACCTATGCTCTTTGTCAACAGGGCTACGACACGGACGTGGGTCCCAGAGGCTCGCAGCTTTCCGGTGGGCAGAAACAAAGAGTGGCCATTGCCAGGGCGTTGCTGAGGAACCCCCGTCTTTTGCTGTTGGATGAGGCAACCGCTGCCCTGGACAATGAAAGCGAACGTGTTGTGCAGGCGGCTCTGGATGCAGCGATGCGAAAAGGCGAGAGGACCACCCTTGTAGTGGCTCATCGTCTAACAACTGTAGAGAAGTGTGACCAAATCGTGGTCTTGGAAAACGGAAGGACTGTGGAGTCGGGTCCTCCGGATACGCTGATGGAAATGAAAGGCGCCTACTATGCCCTTCACAATGCAGACGTGAATATCAAGCAAGACTGATGCGCCGATCAGCCAAAAACCACCTTCCCAAGAAAGCGCCCTGCAGATTTCATCACTTTCTGTAAACTCTTTCTTATTTTTGTGTGTAATTCAGATAACTTCGTCAGGCCTTTTCCTGTCGACTTTTCCTGTAACCCTAATTTTTTAAATATACGATTTTTAACCGCAGAGATCTTCAGTGACTAGCGTTGTCATCCAGTGTAAACCTCTGTCCTTTCCCTCACTCATGCATCAGTCAACTGTCTGAACCGGTAAGCCATCTGGTGTTGGGATTGAACGCGGCCCGACGACTGGGCGTGCCACCCCAGTCCATCATTGGTGGCATTTGTTATGAGATGCGTAGGCAGCCGGATCAACGCGTACCGTGTCCCCCGTTTGGGTTCAGTGCATCCCCAGTGTGGCCCGTCGTGAGAAGCCGACTCCTCATACACCCGTTTGTCTGAAACTCTTAACTCCGGACCTGTGCTTTGGGGCTGGACGGCTAGGTCATTGAGAGGAGAATTTTTGGCGCGTAGGTATCGAAAGGGCAGTGGCGGAGAGGATTTATCGCATCAGTTTAAGTTCTTAGGGGAAGACACTAGTTGCTACTGCCTTCAGGCTCGGTTCCGTCTAAGAAGAGAAGAAGAGGGACGCCAGTTGGGAGTATAGCATATTCGTCACGGAACTATCGGGGTTGGAAGAAATTGGCTGCCGGACGAGAGCATGTCCGGCCGCTGCCAGAGCAGCACTCCAAGTGTGTGAGACCGTGCAGAGGTTTCACAGGGCATCCAGCGAGGCTGTGTCAGCCTTGAAGGTGATTGGCCGGTTTGGACAGCCGGGATTGTCGAACCCCAGGCAGCCACTGGTGCACACGTGCATGCAGTCGCGGGAGGTTAAGCATTCAACGTGCGCACGGAGTTGGGTCACTACAGATTTACCTGGGGAACAGTGCGTGCGGCATAATTTAGCAGGGTACCAATGCATTTCTCATGAAACGGTTTGGAGTAACAGCACCCTTTACAGAAATGAGAGGATTTGCCTATTAATAGGCCATTAATGGGACACTAACTTTGAAAACGAGGATTTTCGTCTTTACTCAGACACAGACCAAACCATGTCTGTCTGTTCGCAACCGCCGGGGCTTTCGAATAAATTCAGCTGGTCCCACTGCACATATATTTGAGCAAGGAAATTTTCCTTGATTCATAGTTATGTTACAATAAGTAACTTGGAGTCAGCACCATTTTAGCAGACTCATACGCTGTCCAGTCGGTAAATGGAGTAAAAGGATGATGTTGTTGATCATTGTTGGAAATTTATCTCAGTAGGTAAATTGCGAAGTGACAATATACCTGATTTTTCAGTAGTACTCGCTCCAGCCTCCTGACCAAGAAAGTCAAACAACGGAATTTACCTTGCATTCTCAGCTGTACCCTTTCATTCCGAGTACACGTATTGAGGGTTCTGCCCACGTAAAGCCGATTTAAGATCTTTTCTAGCTATCTTTAACCGCAAACCTCATAGGATCGTTGAATGGTGATAGTATTCTGCATTTGAACCCATTGCCTTCTCAAAGAGATTATATTGTGTGCTAGAATACTTCTCAGCTTGTATAAAGTTCTTTTTAAGCAATTACATCCCATTGCGTTTAGAGACGTTGTGCCCCCTTCTGGCAAGTGAAGCGAGCGTGCGGCATCTTATCAGCCGTGCCATAACGTGTGTCCTTCAAGATGCAATCACATATTAACAGAGTTTTGCCTTTTTAAAAATTTCTGTTTGCTAAATTCTACCGTATTAGCCGCTGCCATCAAACAATACAATGCCTGTACAATAATGTCACGATAGGGAAGCAAAAAGTGAAACCAGTGGTGATGTGGTGTAGCGGCTGAGGATATCGACGAAGGTCCAGATGAATTATTCTTGTGCATATTGGATTGATTCCAAACGGAAAGGAACTGAACATGATTTTCAGATAGGACATTGCGAACGCACGGACGCATAGAGTAGAAAAAGAGAAAGATGCATGCATAAGTTGAGCGAACGAAGAGGAAGCTCGTGATATGTCACACCAGGAAACAGAATCTGCTAGAGCATGAAATGCTCCGTCGGGTCAGCTACGTTGGAAGCTGCTGTGACAAAGAGCCGTATAAGTTCTCATGAGAGAGAAGTGAGAGAGTTGGTAAAAGTGTTACGAGAAGGGGCACAGGTAATCCTCACTGACACGCGGTTACAGCCTTACCATCCTGGGTCCCGCAATAAGGACATGCGGACAATTCGAACAACACTGTGCATTCCTTAGGGCGTTCGAATGAGAGTAACATGCTAAGTTGGGGAGAGAAATTTCAATCTAGTTCTGAGGTCTGATAATGAATAACCGATAATATGCGTTTGCCGACCTTTGCTTTTCAAATTTAACCGTGGATGTAATCGTGACACAATGATCGGGGTGGTCGTTTGTGGCTTGGTAACCGTTGTCAGCCGACCATAATAAAACCGCAGATTTAAATAAGGTGGGATTAGCACCCCGAAGCCTTTGATCATGCAACGTTAAGTCCAGCGTTCCACCGTTGCGTCGTAGACCAACTGCCATGTCAGTTGCGTTAGCAAAATAGTAACTGACATGGGAGTATGATTAACTGAACTGTAGAACATAATCGTGCCTTTGTGACTGTCAGCTACTTTGTGTTCCCAAGAAAAGGCGATGAGAGCGCGTGCCAATGACAGGACGACAGAGCATTTGACCTTGCATTGAGCGGCCAAAGGGTCTGGGTTCTGATCCAGGTGTTCCAAACCTGCGTTTGGATTATGGTTTCTCGACAACGGTCAATAAGCCAGAGGCTGCTATTCTTGTCCCCCTCATATTTGTGGGAATCTGTTTGATATTACTACTGGTTGCCTGCTAGAGATCCAACACACAAATTGACAGATATGTTTCATACTGTAACCCAAGAGTTAAACGACGCACTACCATAGTCTGCACTTATATAAACAGCGTTTCACAAAGGGGGTTGCCTAATTGTTACGCATTCTATGGTGGCCCCACGCAAACCATTGTAAACTATCTAACTAATAAAAGTAACGAATGTATAAGCTAATATAAAATACAAAAAACCGGTTAACGTTGATGAGTAGGGAAGAAACCTGCCAATGTTTTGCTCCAGTTCGATGCTATTTGGCTGAGGGTGACGAAATCCCGATCGAAGAATCGGTTGGAATTTGCGAAATACTAGACCTTATTAGATATTTCCATCAGATCTTGTTTTATTCGCTGATGAAAGCTCACCGATCGCTAACGGAACTCCCTCGTCCCATTCTGCCTTGGGCTCACTCTTGAGTCCCGCTAGCAGTCGCACAGCGGCTAGTAGTAGTAAAGGCAGATTAAAAAT
This sequence comes from Schistocephalus solidus, assembly GCA_017591395.1. Taxonomy (NCBI): domain Eukaryota; kingdom Metazoa; phylum Platyhelminthes; class Cestoda; order Diphyllobothriidea; family Diphyllobothriidae; genus Schistocephalus; species Schistocephalus solidus. Next base: position 442,237 of record WEDG01000067.1, on the reverse strand, counting down.
GCCGACAAAGTCGAGGGAGACTAGAATGGCCATTTCAGGCTCAGAAGCCGTCATCATCCAGTCATACCCAACCGCAGGTGGTGCCCCGCACGAAGCGCAATGGTGAGAGCGTTGAACTTCTAACCAACAGGTCGCAGGTTTGAGCCTTGAGTGGGGCACCACCTGGGGTTGGGTATGACTGGATGATGATGGCTGATGAGCCAGAAACGGACATTCCAAGCTGCCTTGTCTTTGTTCGCATTGTTCTTCTGCCTTTACTACTACTAGCATCTACGAGTTAGGTCATGACTTTTTGAATAAGGCAATTCAAGCTTAGCAGCAAAATATCATCTGGATATTTATACGGGCCCTCATAAAAATACAGAGTGTTTAGATATTGTGAGGTTACATAATTGCCAGGTGACCCGTCAGGAAGGTTTTATTTAAACCGTTCATCAGCATCGGATATTTTACAGGTTGCATTATCAGCTACCATTGTGATTTTAATAAGTTCCCCACTCGTAAGATCATTCAGGCAGAAATGTTCTTCTGAAAATTGGCCTACTTAAACAATAATGAATTCTCAATAGAGAAGCAGCAAATTGCCATCGGGTGTTGTCAACCATTCTGCAATATTTCGAGTATACTCTCTCCGAACAACAATGCAATTATTGGCAGAAGAACATAAAGATAAAGATAAAGGAGACTGGAATGGCCAGCAGCCGGTAATACCCAACCCCAGCCATCCGTCATTACTACTGTTATCAGTCGGTCTGGTTGAATTTTACCAAGTCTTCTCTCGAGTGAATAAATCTACTTAATTATGACCGGACAGGTGGGCAATACCCAATCACATTGGAGTGCCTATCAGTGACCCATCCTGACTGCACAATCGAACGCATCGAATCTACGATCTAACAGCAATCTTTCCTAGACTGTTGCGTAGTCAGGAAAGAGTTTAGGCAATTTATCCTTGGAGAAACCGGTTAAGGAGTTAGAGACGAAACAAGCAGTATGCACACTTCATGTTTTAGCCTGCCCACTGTAAGCCCTAACAGAACTTCCAGGTTAGGGCATGTGTATAAACTGGGCCTTCTCAGTTTTTGTGTCTTCTAAGTCATTTCCTGAATATTGTTGGAAAAATTCTCGAAGTATTGCACCTCAGAACTGGCTTAATATGGTCACTACGTTATAAAATCAAAGCCTCAAAAAGTGCACCCGAAAAAGGGCTTAATATGGTCAGTATACCATCAAATCAAAGTGTGCTCACCTGCTGCTTTCAAAGCGCTTTGTGCCAACTCTCATAAAAACCTACTTTATCGAGTAAAATACGCTTTTCTTCTGGTTGGCGTAATGCACTCCAAGCATACTCAAGGCATAGCATTTGGGTGCGCCTGAAATCATCCTTAAACACCCCTGTAGTTACGAGCTACAGCTTCTGTCAATTTAAGAGGACATCTGCACTTTTTCAAAGCACTTCTCTAGACTCGAGCAATTAGCATAGCCTCATAAAACTGAAATTCCACGTTATAGTTTCTAAATGCCGCTTGTGGCTTGACAGCTCATAGATATCCGTTAAAGATGGGGTAAGATGTCAGCTGCTCCATCAGCTACGAGCCCAACCTCGAGGATGCTTTACTTTGTAATGTTTACTACCTTGGCTTGCTACGATTATTTGTAGGCATGCCACAAATTCCTTATACCTGATATCCTTTTTGTTTGACCACTTTAATTTGGAAAATGTGCTTGCATACTTCTCCTTTATATTCGGACTGAGATAGGAAGCATCTCTAAACCGGCAAGCATAAAGTCATTAAAAGACTTTTTATCATGAAATCGCTCTGATAGTCCAAACGCCACAGGCGACGATGTGGGCAAACCGTGGTGACCCTCATGAGTGCGGTTATAGTACGGCAGACTTGTACAGCTTCTATCTCACACTCCTTTCGAAATAAGAAGTCAACACGGCAAAGCTTAAAAACTCATCTAGGCATGCCATAATCTACCCCATTCCTAACGGCATGCACTTCAGGCTTTGTAGAGGGCTGATTCTCGAATATCACGCAGTTAGCAGTATCTAATTTAGAGGAAATATTTTCAACCGGACGCGCGGCCAAAGTAGGACCAAGGTAGCCGGGCAGTTTCAAACCCTCCAAGCCATGACAGAGAGCGCGTCTTGATATAGCTACTTCGATCGGCTGCGCCTTTAGTTGGTATGAGGAAGCATTCCCGGGATTGACTGCATCCTCGCCTCCATGCACCGGTGGTCTGTCCCAGCCTTTCGGCCGAATTTTGAGGAGATTTGACACAGCGGCTGATGTGGCCTAAGAGCCATAGTCTACCTCGCGTCACTTAGGGCTGGTGCTGATTATATTAAACCATCTCGTAAATTTGAGATGTGTAATTTTACACCTAGGGCATTTCTTTTCCCCTACCAATGATGGCAAGTTGCAAAGCATGTTATTTACGTGAAAATGTGAAATGGCTGATTTATGTGTGTTTGTGGCCGAATATGACCACATTTTGCCTGTGTGTCCTCGTCTCTGCGTCTAGAACAAAGGGATATATAGAAAGACCTGGGCTATAATGTTCCTGAACGTTTGCTATATGTATGGGGCCGCTCGAACTCATGGAAGAACAGTGTTTACAGCTATGGCAGGCAAGACGAATAATTGTCTGAACTGGAGGCACTGGGGTTCCGGTTCCAATGCTATGGCTGCGCTCGTGACCACCCAGGGATACATATGTTTGAGAATGTGCGGTCACAATGATGGCACATTGTGACTCTGTTCGTATTGCTGCTGGTGGTCCGTTGTCATAGGAAAACTTCTATCTGGTCAGGGCAAACCGGGATTAAATGTTGCAGTGAAAGTAGTAATGAGGGGTGTCTTCACTGATGATTCTATTGGTATTGTTGGGTTTTAAAAGATTTAAACGGGTATGTTGCCATTTTTTGAAAGACGACCGTTTATTTCTATTTATTACGTAAGTCAGCAACGGTTATGCGCATTTCCTCAGCCACCGTCACCTTACCATAGCCGTAACCTGAACCATAACCATAACCTCAAATCCAACCATAATTTCCTTGAAATGTAGCTCAAAACGACACCTAATACGAACGGTTCCCATTCCCGTATCCTACTAGACATTTTGGAAAGATATTTTGATAATAAATTTTGATCCTTTCTGTCGGGGGGAGCGTTATATGAAATACTACCAACAATTACGTTTTCCAGTCGAAAAGTGCATAATACCAAATCAAAGATAACTTGTTGGTCCACATTTAACTTCTGTATATACGTTTTTAAAAACAGATCCTTTGCTGATAAGATGTATTTTCAATTTTTTTATGTATATGAAGTGTAGGGGGCTATCGTATAAAAAGCAAAGTTACCTCCAATAAATGTACTTGAGTGGGGAATACGCTGCAGTCTCCTACTCACGAATATCCCGTACAAACTCCGAGAGCTGGCTCAGTGTTCCTAGCAGTCCTTTCCTCCCTCATATCTTACTCTACTTTACCCACATCAGGCGCTTTCCCTTTGTTCCCTGGATACTGAATGACTTAGTTTCCCCCCTCCATCAGAAACTAACAGATTGTGCCTTTAAAGTTTCGCTCTAAATGCCAGTTCCTGATCGAATATTATGTCTTTGCTTTTGACATTAATTTCACCACATTTCAGATGTTGTTATGGTAACTTAGACATAGGTAACACCTTCCGTAGCCGACTCTGAACTCTCCCCCCAACCCATAGTTACACTAGAAATGATAGTCAAGGCAACCGTAGTTTGGGCAAGCTTCAGCTATGTTAAGAAAATACATACATTTCTTCCTTATGAACTTTCGCAATTCACTGCGGTAGAAGGCAGCTGTTGGCTTCGAGTTGCTTTAAAAGGTGAGTATTATTTACTCACTGGTTGTGTGTATCACCCATACAATGTCAGGAAAGATTTTTATATTTGGCCCTCACAGAAATTTCCTGCTGCCGTGATTTAAATTTTAAGTACCACTCGGTTGCAGATGACTTCAATCTTCCTCAAGTCCACTAGTTACCATCTTCCGATTCTAGAAAGTTCGAGGCCCTACTCGAGGCCGTAGATTTCGGCATCTGGAATCAGGTTGTCAATTTCTCCACCCGAAGATCAAGCGTACTTGAACTACTTTTCTGTAAAGGTTTAGTGCCTTTGTCAATGTCAGCTTTAGGCCAATTCGGGAGTTCAGCCGAGGACGTAGTTGTTCTAAACTAAAATTCATATCTGATGAATGTTTTTCAAAATAAAGCTTTTTCTTCGATTTATGATCAGCCCATTTGACAGAAATATTGTTGCACCTTTATTCCTACGACCAGTTTGATTGCTTCGAAAGTTTGGCTACGAATGTTTGCGCAGATACACTATACAAAGTTATGGATCCACTTATTTGTCCTTTTTCCGGTAAACAATTGCTGAATTCGTGGACGATGTTTTTATTTCTTTATCTTTTCTCTCGTCGAGTCACTCTGCAAAACGAAGTTTCCGTTGCACCTATGATCTACCGTAGTTTTTAGTGGGTAACAGCTTTTCCGAAGGAAAACAGCCAGTCGCAGAGGTGAACGTAGTCTAAACGCGCTCGTTAAATATTTTGAAATATTTTTCGCGCATAGTAAGAGCTCATAGAAAAATGCGTCAACGCATCCTTTTTAGATGTTCTCAGAAATTTTATAGCAGATACAAAGTTGATGGTTGATCGTTTCAGTGCTTTCTTGTCCGAAATATCAGTGAAAATTCGACCCATTCGCTTCTGAACGTCCAAGATTGAAACGGTCCCGTTCTCGAAACTTTAACTTCTACCCTCTCGGTCGTAACCGGAGCCGTTCTAGTTTTTGTCAATCGCATAGCCCTCGATCAGATGGTGTCCCTGTAAGCATTTTAGAGGCGGATGTCAGTAAGCTTTTTCCGTCCATCTCACGTAAAATATTAAACCTCACTGTCGAAAGTAAAACCATTCTGCATTCGTACAAATAATCATATAATCGGCCTATCCTAAAGCGTGCCAGTCAATGTCATTTGACGCTTTTCCACCAATAAACACCGTACCCGCAGCTTACAAAAACTTCGAGACCTTAGTCAAAAATAAAATAATGTATCAGGTAACCGACACTTACCTACTGAGTGCGGCTCAGCATGGGTTCCTCAAAGCTCAGCCTTGTGACATCTGCCTGCTCCCTTTTTTTTCATAATGTTCTACAATCTATGGAAAATAGTTTCGCACTTTATACATTCTATTTCTATTTCACTAAAGTTTTTTTATCGTGTTGACACTGAGTTCAGAGTAGTTGGTAAACTTCTGAATTTAATACCTTCCTAGTTGGGCTTTCGCACACAACGGACCTAGATTTCCTATTGTATCTCCAACCCCACACGTGGGGGCGGGGCAGTGGAGCAATTCATAATAATATTAATAATAATAATAATAATAATAGTAGACCTGACCAAATAGTAGACCTGACCCACCTCTATTTGGCCTTTTTGTCATTGAGCTAACAGACTTATACCAGAATGACAGGCCTATTATGTATGTTGTTGTTTTGAAAGTTGCCTATCTATACGAAGAGCCAGATCACAAAATCATGCTCGATCTCTTAAAAACGATTTGTATGCCTTCGCCCAGTGGCGCTTCATATGAAGCCTTAACGTTGGCAAAAATGCTCCGATATTGTTGTTGGTGACAATCATTGGGCTCAACTAAGCATAGACCCTCGTCAATGAACGCTTACCGATCGCAAACGGAACTTTTTACGCTCTGCCTTGATGCTCACTATTGAACCCCCGTCAGCAGCCACACAGTAGCTGGTAGTAGAATAGGCAGATGAATGTTGCCGGCAAAGACAAGGGAGAACGGAATGACCATTTCTGACTCATTAGCCGTCATCAGCCAACCAACCGAGAATCGAACACGCGATCGGTGAGTGTTCATCAATAAATGTTAGTATTCCCGATATAAACGGGCAAGACAACGAGGCCGTGGTTCAATGGTTAGAACGTTGGACTTCTGTTCGACAGGTCGCGGGTTCGAGCCTCGGGTGAAGCACCATCTGGGGCTGGGTATGACTAGCCAATAACGGCTAATGAGTCAGAAATGGCCATTCCAATTTCCATGGTCTTTGCCGGCAATCTTCATAAGAATCGACCGTCAAGCCATAAAAGTGCCTAGAAATATTACGAATCTGGACATAGCATATTCAAAGAGTCTCAATCGTTCAGAGCATTGCGCTCTGCTTATCTAAAAAGCCAGCAGAATGACCGGGTATATCTTTCAAAATTTTTAAATTGGCGATATTAGAACCCATTTATATAAAATAAACGCTAGGACAGGCCTGGAATACTGTTTGTTTCTATTAGACCTCCTGCATCCTAGTGAGCGAGGACAGTAAAATCCATCAAGAATATTTTCTTACCAAAAGAGATGTAACCCCTGAACACTAGCAACGTTGTGCCTTTGCACATTTGTGATTATGCCAGTTACGAAAGGGACTTTTGTACTATTTTACATTTTATACAGTCCTACTTTGAAGCATCTTGACCTAGGTCAGTGCAGCAGTCACCGTGACGTCGTTTTATTTCTCCCTTTTGCACGCACAGTAAGGTATCTTCACGTGTTGTATGAGCACAATTTGCAGTTTGTCCAGGCATATACAAATGCTGCAAAATTATTTTTTGTAAAACTGAACTATCATTCGTTTTTTTGCAGTCACAACAGCTTCCGCAACTTTCGGGTGCCAAATCCGCGGTAATCACCTTCCGTGGTGTTACAGTCCATGGTCTCTGGTTCCTCTCCAATTTGTCACCTTCGATGACATAGTGTTTAATTAGCAGCTCACAACCCTAGTGGTTAAATTCTTGAGTCAACAACGAGCAAATTTTCACCCATGTACCAGTGTCTGGTGCGAAATCCCGGTTCCATAAAAAGGAGCGGAGACCTAAAACACACGCTGCACCAGTGCCAAATTGTCCCCGTTCTGGACAGTCATCAATCTACGGGCTGCAGTTTCTTCCCTGAATATCCCCGGGGATTACCCAAACAAAATTATTCCCTACCTTTAGGCGTTCGGAGTTTGTTTTGCACTGCCATCTCGATCCCACACTGCATATTTGTTTTGAAACTACCCCTAAAGTAGCATAAAATAACAATAGTATTATTAGTGGATGCACGCTTAACGATCATCTACGAGACTCACTCGTCCCGTTTTGCCTTGGGGCTGACTCTCGGCTCCCGACAGCAGCCACAAAGCGGCTAGTCTTAAAGACAAGTGGACATTGCCAATAAAGTCAAAAGGGAATGCACCACCTGGCTGTCCGATGACGGCTAAGAAGCCTAAGATATCCATTCCAGTCTCCCTTGTTTTCGTTGGCAATGTTCGTCCAACATTATTATTATTAGTAAAAACATCAGGAAGGAAAATTCAGGAAACCTAGTGGTAAGTTTTTTCACAATGCAGATTAAAGCGTATGTATCATGGCGTACTACAACGCCAACCACGTTCACGTACAATAAAATTGGGACAGGTTGTTTCCTGGTGCACCTTTAAGGCCTACCTCATGCCTGCCATGGCAGCTAAATGAGATTGAACAGGCGCTTGACAGTTATAAATCCCTTCTAAAAGCCAGAACGCAGGAGGGACTAGCAGCGTGCATGGGCGGTGTGGGCAGGTGGCGAGCATGCATCAATTATTAGCTCTACATTAGAAAAAAAGCCCCATTTGAAAAAACTTCAACTCTACCCAACCCTAAATGAAAATCGAACTGAAATCCCTGATTTTTTCAAAGTTCAGTTGAGTGAAAGTACTGCTTCGATCTAAGGCCATTTTATTCTATATTCGTTACAATTAAAGAGCTAATTATGAAGAAAACTGTGTTCTCAAAAAAACCGTTTTAGCCGTGAAATATTATGGGACACTATAAACGCCAAGTCAGCATCGACTTCACTTTCTCATGTCTTGTGTTCTGCGGAGTGGTGCTTAGCAAAAACACCTGCCATTCGCATGAATAATAGATGGAATGTGAATCTATCTTTCTGTATTGATCACACTCTCGTTGCGAATTCAGCATGCACGCCATCTATTTTCAAGTATGAAAATTCTATATAGTGACAAATCAGACACCCGAGATAGGGTTAGTCTGTAATTTATATCTGCCTGCATTTCTACTGTTATACTTAATAGAAATCAGAGACTATTTTAAGCGTATATCATGCATTAGAATAAAAACATATTTAAAAAAGTGTTAATGTGCGTTTCAAACTCGCTTTAGCGTGCCTGTCGCCGGCAAAAAACAAGCCTTATAGAAATTGAGATTTTCCCTCACATTTGCCATTCATGAGCGCCATTTTAGGCCAGGGTGACCATCGCAGCGTTTTTGCTGCATGAAGGGACATCATCTTCTGCGTGCAGCTGCCAGGTAATATCGGGTGAAAAAGGAGGCATACCACTGAAGTGTCGATTTATAATATTTCAGTTAATACGTCATGCCAGTAAATATGTAAAGCAATGTTTGAACGTAATACATGCCTTTTTTCTTTAAAAGCAACACTCTTTTATCCGTCTTTTTTGAACAGTTCGACGACTGGGTTGCTCAGTGATATTGCCGGTTGCTACTTACTGTTTTCTATTTATCAGAGATGGACCGAAATAGAAGGAATAAATGCAATCGCGAACAATCGTGTCAAATAAGCAAACTAAAGTTTCAGAAGTGCATAATGCCTGTCCATACAAAGAACTTGGTAAGTAAAACGGCATAAATAGAACAAGGCTTGAAAATTTTCATTGGATGATTTTGGCACATACATAAGTTTCCCTGAAGTATTGCGCTAGAATAGCGTTTTATATTGGGTAGACAAGCTACAGTTTGAGTAAAAATTTCAAAACGCTTTAATAAGGATCTGGTTCAGTTTTCCCTTTATACATCGTTTGAAATGCGCTGGCCTACGTCTTATAACATTTCAATTGATTTTTCTGATAGGGATGTCGCAGGACTAGGCATTTTGATAAGGTCACCTGTTAATCGGTCGGTCAAAGAATAAAAATTGAATTAATTTTTTTAGATGCAATTGCAAGCATAGCTTTTTCTGTATATCAATAAAACGTCAGCCAGTAAAATTGCCGTGTGACTTTTGACGACGTTCGAGTTCACTGAGCAACTGGGTATATCCAACATATCAGTAAATACTTTGTACTTTTCAATATTCCCAAGCGATAGACAGTGTGTAAATGACGTTCGGATAATACTTAATAAAAAAAGGCAATGGTTATGTCAGCATATCAGCTAACCGGCCCTTTAGTTGTCCCAGTTATTGTGGGATTTGCATCCCACGCAGAAGACCGTGTGTACGCCACATAGCCATCATTTTCAGATGCCATCAATGCCAAGACTAACTAACGTAGGACCTACAACTTGCTTCACGCACTTACGCCATCATTAAGGGTTCATAAGTAATTAATGGTTGTCAATCAAAATTGTCCAACAGAATCAGGGGATTTAAAGCGTGGAAAAAATTCATCAGACCCCTGTTTCATGTTCCCATATTTGACTTTTAAGTTTTGCTGCTGCTGAACGGTGTATTTAAAATAATTACACTGCTTTTGTGCTGCCAAACATCAACCCCGTCATTTTATATTGCGTGTCTCACAATCAACTAAGTATTACGCAATGTTTTAGGGGAAGTCGAATTAGCCAATTAAATGCGCGATACCATGGCACACGATTGCACATTTACTATGGACAGATACAGCCTCTCCTTTAAAAATAAGATCACTCAAAATTAAATACTAATAGTAACGCAACACAAGCTGCTTCTTTAACTCATTGGTATGTTACTGTTAGCTGTACAACTGCCTGCGAGTCCGAAGGCAAAACCAGGCAAGCAGGTCTCGTAACTCTATCGTTGAATGCGCCTCTTGCAGTACGTTTATGTATGCAGAGACATAGTGTCGATAAGGGCAAGGGAGACTGGAATGTTCAGTTCTGGCTTAGTCGCCACCGTCAGCCAGCTATGTCTAATCTCAAGTTTTGGGGCGAGGTGAGATTCGAACCCACACTCTAATCACAGAGAAAGAGACTTGTTACCCTGTCGGTTGCGATCTGGTATATTCACTATGGAAGAGGGCGTTCCGTGATCGATTTCCTGTGCCTAACTGTTCCGTTGCGCTCTAACGCGGGATCTAGAACACTGTTGGCAGTCACAGAATGATTTGTAGCATAGACAAAAGGAGATTACCGACAAGACAATGAAGATTGGGACAGCCATTTCTGGCTTAGTAACCGTCATCAGCAAGCCATAATGAACCCCGTGCGTTTGAAGTACCTGGCATCTGAACTCCGGAGCCTTTGGTAATTTAGGTCCAGCGCTCTAATACTTGAGTCACGGACTCAATATACTGTCTGTGTACGGGTTGCGAAAATAGTTAATATTCCCGAGCGCAACCGGTAGGAAAACGCGACCCTTGACTAGGTGGTTAGAGCATTAGAATAAAAAGGAAAAGATGGCAGGTTCGGAACTCAGGCGTTGTAAATACAGGGTTAGCTATGGCTGGTTGATGACGGCTAATAGGCCAGGAATGGCCAATTCAATCTCCCTTATCTTTTTCTGTACTTTTATTCTGCAGTTCGGTCGTTGATTCCGACATTCTGCATGCCATAAACACGCGATCGACAGTGGCCCACAGCGGTTTCGGTCCCACCGCTCCCTTAGAATCTGATTAGTCCATGTCTGCGAGAAGTTGCTTGGCTCTTTTACAACGTTTAAGTTGATGCGGATTGGACAGAAGATTGACCAACCTGAACGGGATGCTAAAATGGCGCGCAGTTTTTCAGTGAGAATGACTATCAGGGGCTCCTACATTTTTCCGAGTCCGATCGTGTTCTATTCCTCTGTAGTGTTGGTGTTTGGGGACATAATGGAGCAAGCTTACGTTGCGTGTTTTTCCAAGTACCAGGCCGGCTCATAACAATCTGACATCACAGTTTTCCAAATACGATGGCTGATGAGTACACTGTCTTAAAGCAGATGTTGCAGTGGCAGCTGAAGCTGACAGAGGCTGTCACCGTTAAGCTTTCCATTGCATTCTTGGGTTCATCGAGCGCGACTGGTGGTTGAAAATCCATCGATCAAATTGTCGGCAGAATCACGGAGTTCCTGTATGGCCCGGAGGCCCATACCAACTTTGAGTTCTGGTACAAACACCACGAGGAGTTGATCCTTGTCGATCTGGCTGCCCAGTACGACCTATGGAAGGTGAGCATACTAATTCACAAGTTGTGCCCTATCGAGAAAGAACGCTTTGTCAACCTTATCCTTTCCATGATTCCACAAGAAATCACTTTCACGGACGCGTTGAAAACGTTGAAGCAGATATTCGGTAAACACTGCTCTCTGTGTAACAATCGATTCCAGATCCTCCAAACGCGCAAACATGAGCTTGACGATTTCATCACGCATGTGGGTATTGCCAATTGCGAGTGTAGGTCTTTGGAGGTCAGTTCTGCGATGGAAGACCAGTTTAAGTGTCTCATATTTATTTGCAGCTTCTTGACTCCCAAGGGTGCTTAAATCCGGACACGTCTCCCATCTGAACTGCAACAGGACAGCTCAGTTACATTCCAAAAGCAGGCTGTGGAGTATTAAATACTGATTAACCTAAAGCATGATTCTGCTATGATCCAAGGTACTTCCAATTCCTGCTCGGTCCATGTGGCCCAAGCAAGTGACTATGGCGAAAGCACCACCGTATTCTTGTCAGCATAGTTAGGCTTCATTTCTTTCGGGATTGCGCGTTCCGCCAAAATTGTACCCAAAGCAGTGACCAGGTGGGACACCGTGACAGCTTCTGTCAATCAATATCAACGTGTGGAAGCGTGCCTGCCACCGCTAATTCCAATTCCAGATCAAAGCGTTAATCAAAACCCCAGTCTATTGACAATTCTTGGAGCCTGGTGGTCATGTTCCAGCACAATGCAGCCGATGGCAAAAAGTTTGCCGATATTGTGCTGAATGGTCACACAGGCAGCTAGACACTGTTTCAGATATCACTATCATCTCTTAAAGCTATTGGCAGTTACTCGGCAGCCCCAGGATGAAGCAGACTTTCTAGTTATATGTAAGCGTGTGCGCCACTCTCGTCCAGCCAATGCGGTAACTGCAATACTCTGCGCCTTTCCATGGCACTATCAAAACTGTGATTTGGTAAGTCATCAATTCTAATCTCAACCTTCCTGGTCTCGAATGGATTGCAAACTTTGGGTTGGCCGATTTGCTGATCTGCGTTGTTCGCAGTCAGGTGCAATTTCCTGCTGTGCCTGCAGACTCCGCCAAAAATGTACTCCATCGTTTCACTCAAGTGTTCCAGGAAGACCTGTGTCGTTGCACATGAACGCAGGCCATGCTGCATCTGTGGCCTGGAAGTCAACCAGATTTCCGTTTAAAGAGACCAATTCCGTATGCAGCCTTACCACTTGTTAATGCTGAAGTTGATCGCCTGGAGGAACTGGGGTTTCTGATACCTGTATTCTGCTCGGCCCTGGTTATTCCAATAGTTGTGAGTAAAAAGCCAATTTGCGTGATTCGTAATTGTCCTGAATTTTCCATCGGTCTCAATGTAGCGCTGACACCGAACTGTTATTCAATACTGGTTCTCGCTGATCTGTTCACCATTTTGAATTGTGGCAAATTCTTCACAAAATTGGATTTGGCTTTGCAATCGCTCTCGAGTCACGAAACATTGACGATTAAACCACCGCGATGTTTTCCAATACACCGTACTGTCATTTTTTGTTAAAGCCATCCCGGCTCGCTTCCAGCAAACGGTGAATATCATGTTCTCCGGCATTCTGAGTACGGCTGGGTACCTGAATGACATCGTCATCATGGGTCACTCCCCTGCTGAGCTCCAAGACCGAGTTTACGCAGTACTCGAACGCGTGCGGGAATATAGCTTCCGCTGGAAGGCCGATAAGTTTTAATTCTTCTGCGAGTCAATCAAGTACTACGGATTCATTTTTGATGCCAATGATCGCCATCTAGAAACCGAAAATATTCATGCCCTCCAACTGATGCCTGCACCCAGTGTTTTGTCAAAACTTCTTTTCTCGACCTGACCAGCTACCATAGCCCCTTCGTGCCGTCGCTGCATTACTAACGATCACCGCTTAACCGTCAGTTGTAGTAGACTGCTCCCTGGTGCTAATCATCCGACTGAAAACACCTTTGTTTAGCTAAAGTTGAGTCTGAGTTTAGATCTGCTGCTCACGCACCATGACCCCAACCTTGACAATCGCCGTTGCTGTATATGCTTCCGATCACGCAGTTAGTGCATTCATCTCAAATACTTTCCCAGACAAGTCTGAAAAGAAGATCATGCAAGCATATCACACGCTAAGTCATACGGAGAAGAACTAATTTCAAATAAAGAAAGAGGTAATAGCCATTATCTAGGCCATGAAGGAGTTTTAAAAACTGATTTTGACGTTTTTCATAGACCATAAACCGTTGCTGTCGAGTTTTGGTTCGAGGAAAGGTATTTCGATCATTTTAGTTAGCCGACGTCCCCACCGTGCAACTATTCTTCTCGGGTACGATTTTGCACTACGCTACTACCGTACTGCCGATTTTGGCCAGACTGATGCAATTCCTTGCCTCATGTAAGGAAGACACCGCGATTACTGCCATTTCGATTGGGAACGACGTGCAACACCAGCTATCAGAAGCCATACGTGTTATTGCCACTGGTATCCAACGCGCTACCGAACAGGATCCTACGTGTAAACCAGTTGGCCAAACACTGCTCTCACTGACGATCTTAATTAGCATTTCCTGCGCCGGTTATCGATGTTTGTGGTCGATTCCAGCCTCATATCTCCTGCTCGTATGATGATTCCATCCTCACTTCGACCTACGGTACTTCACCAATTTCACGCTGCTCATCCTGATACCAACTGAATGAAGTCAATTGATCGCAGAATTGTCTACTGGTCGGGTACCGGCAGTGACATCAACCACTCCGTCCAACACTGTTCCCGATATCAGCAAGCTGTCAAGCTGTCGTCACGTCAACCGTCAGCACCATGGCAACCAACTGAGAGGCCCTGGGCACGCTCACATATTGATTTCACTGGTCCACTTAACAGGGTCTCGTACCTACTCGCGGTCGACTTCTACTCAAAGTTGCCCGAGATTGATGCGCTGAATCCGACGACCCCGAGGCCACTATCAACCGTCTATGAGGCATCTTCAGCCAGCATGGCTTACCGGAAGTCCCAGTTGCGCATAATGACTCCTAGTTTATATTGTAAACGGTCAAACAGCGCTGCCGCCAACACACCATCCAGCGCACTGGCTTCCCGCCCCACCTCCTCAGTCGAACGATCACATCGAGCACTTAATTAACGTATTTGAGAGAGCACTACTGAAAGCTCGTACGGAGGGGACAACGGACGAGATAATCTCGGCGGTCATGTCTTCTCACAGGACTGTTTGGAACCCAGCTTCCCCTGGTGACGCTTCTCCAATCGAAGCTTTTCTGGGCTGAAAACAACGCACAGCTTTCTCGGCACTCGTTCTTACTGGTGTGCGGTCAACGCAGCCGACTTCACCCATCTATCACAGCAAAGTTCCCATCGGAACACCCATCTTCGTTCGCGATTATCAAACTGGTTTTACGGACTCGATTGAGTCAACCGTAACAGCCCACTCATGCTGAGAATATTAGGGGGACGGTCGCGAAACCTCGGCCAAAGGCTTCCTGTTGTGAAAGCATCTTTAGCGGTACGTAGGAAGATGAAAAGTTTAGTATAACTACGAGCGAGTGGTTTGAAGGTAGGCGTGATCCATGACGTGTGCTTTAACACATTTGGGATCGGCGTGTCAGATAACGTTGTTTATACTGGCTCACCGGGCTTGGAAGAAATTCTTTGGGTTCTTGATGCGAACCATGTCGACACGTCCCTCGGCTCCCTGTTCTAACTATTTCCTCAGACTTTACAGCCTGCTTTTAAATATCCTTCTAAAGTCTGGTTCAAATTTTGAAAGGCAAGCAAACAGTGGTTCAGCAATAACCTAAACACTTTGAGGAAAATTATATCTGAAACTTCCTTGCCTTCAGCGTTAAAGAGTGAAGCCAAATCAAGCAAAGCAGGTCCACCGGACCGAAGATCATGTTCACATTCTCTAAGTCTCGGAGCCCAATTAAGACAAAGTGGCCTCATTTTGATTTCAAAAGCAGCTATATGGAAGGAAAATTCCCGAAACTAATCAGTACAGTTATTTTTGACGCACATTGAACCTATGGTACAACACAAAGCAAATCACGTACGTGTACACTGATCCAGGGGGTGGCGTACTTTCGTGATGCAACTGTAAGGGTTACCATATGCGTGTCATCGCAGTTAGCTGAGATTAAAAGGGGCGCATGAAAGTTGCATAATCGTTCTCAAAACCAGAACTCGATAGGTAATTACAGCGTGACATGGGTGGAGTGACAGACAGCTAACAGACACTGGTTATTAGGTTTACCTTAGACAAAAGCAAAATTTGTACAAACTTCTAATCTACCCAAAGCTAAATTAACATGGAAATCGAACTGAGAACTCCTGCTTTTTCAAATTTCAGTTGAGTGAAATTACTGATTTAATCTAAGGTCAGTTTTTTTCATATCACTTGGTAACTAGAATTAGTAACAAAACACAGCGATACGGCACTAATTTTATCAAAACAGTTTGAACAGAGATATAAGCTGGGAACTACGTAGTCAGCGAACGTTAAATTCGACGCCAAAATGTCAGGTCTAGTGCTCTGCGGAGGGGAGTGTGCCAATGGACCTGCAACTTGCGTTAATAATGGTTTGAATATGTTCCTTCTTTTGGGTCGGAAATGGACTCTCGCCATGATTTCGGCACGTTCGTCATATGTTCCCAAGAACGACATATCTATTTACTACTGCGTCAGACGTTCCAGGTATGAAGTCTGTGATTTCTGTCTGCGTGCGTTCCTACTGCCTCAAAACCAGTATCGTTTAAATGTGTTCCAGTTAGTAGAAATCAGAGATTATAGCAAGCGTATGTCGTAAGGTAGAACAGAAGCTTATTTCAAAAAAGAATTTATGTGCGTCTCAAGCTCGTTTTAGAGTGTTTGTGGCGTTGAAGACAACCAAAACCTGCCACTTATAGAATCACGGCTTATAGAAACCGAGAGTTCCCCTCGCAGTTGTCACTAAATGGGGCCATTTTAGCCAAGCGTGCTCATCACAACGTTTCAGTGGCCTATGCCAAACCATATTCTGTATGCAGCGAGGTTAGATTCAAGTGAAGAAGGTAGGATATAGTTCAAGCACCTCCTTCTTATCTTTCAGGTAATAGATAATACAATTAATTAAGTAAAACAGGATGTGTTGTACGGAGACCAGACCATTGGCATTGGAACTGCCGCCCCAATAATCCTGCTGTGTATAAATCCCATTTAAGTGGGAACTGTGACCAGATTGCGTTGGGATGTGTAGTACGAAGGCCCAGGTTGTGAGAGCTGGGATCCGTGCCAACGCTTCCATCCCTTTGCTGTCGTGTTAAAAAACCCTGGTCAGGTGTTGGTTGTGGACCAAGGAGCGGGTTGGTAAGCTTAGATGCGGACTTCATCGCACCCACCACCTGGGCCTGACTCCGACTCCGGTCTTCTTAACTCCGTCATGACACCGGCCATAGGCGGGTGAGTGGAGAGGGAGAAAGAGAGTGCGGTAGATGCAGTACAAGTCTACTATCACTAAAAACTAAATCACGCGCAAGTCACGGACTCGGATTTTATTCTCAATCCTCTTATAATTTGGAAAGGTAAGGATAGGTTATCATCTCTGACGACCTCAATTTACGCCCAGTCCTTCTCTTTCTCCTGTGCAGCTGTTTATGATTGGTCAGTGCCTGTCTAAATGAATCCGAGAACATCTCCCGGTAGGGCTAGGAAAAGGCAAAATCAGGGGCATAAACAGCGAAAGGCTCTCACACGTTGTTGATTTCGGGCATCGTCTGGACACCAACTAAAGTCCTACGCGTATTTTATAAGGTTCCAGCGAGCAACCCAAAGCTACCGGGCCAGTGTCCCTTAGCAATAATAGAGGCGACCATCATCCGGTTAAAAAAGCTGGTTGGTTTCATGCAAAAGAGCCTCGTACAAGCTCCCCACTCACCGTGGTCAAAAGGCGACCTACTGCACGCAAGTCTTCAAAACATTCAACTCTCCTACATGCTGTCATTGACTCTTCGTAATCTTCACTGCTCTATATTACTCCTCCCGTATCCCAACACCCCACTTATTTTTTAACGTTGAAATGTAATTGGTTTTGTTTGATGTAATGTATTTCTTCACTCAGTGACATATTTCAGTTGATCTCGTTCCCATATAAATGTACTGGCCTGACAGCAATAAACCAGAAGCAAACTTTTACTCACCAACGAGTCTTGTACATCCTCGCTTGGACATCTTTGCTACTCGAAAACCTATGCTCTGTTAGGCATTGACACAAAAGTGCTTTTAAAGCAGGCAGTGCGCATGCTTCAGCTTGATGAAACAGGGATCATATTAGACCCGCTTTGGGCCCAGTCTTCTGTGATAGTTCAAAATCTATTTGAAACGGAATAGAGGACACGACATTTATTAAAACCTCATTAAATAAATTTGCGTTAATTCTGGCAAGTCTGGCAGGGTTGACGTTGTGTGGGTTGTAATCTGAAGTGCAAAAACTGCTTTTTTGAGCTGTCTCGCTTCCAACCAGGTTTACCACCAGGGGGCGAGTTACTTGATGTTGATCTGCTAGTCTTCTAACAGTCAAGGAATTATTTAGAGCATCTTTTTGAGGCATTCAGCCCTGCAATCAGGATGGCTCGGTGGACATCACCCACATGTGACCGCGTATTGCCCATCGCCGCCGACAGCGTGTAATTCAGTGGCTAAACCATATTCGGTAAATGCATGATCCTAGTGGACGGGTATTTGTTGATTAAAAATGCACCCCTCAACAAACCAATAAATGTCACATGGTGTGTTTGGATCCCGTCCGTCATCCAAAACGCTCCATGATCTGCTGAAAATATGCGCTCAAAATGTTTAACGTCTGCTTACGGAACGGGAGTACGGCAACTTGATGAAGTGTCAACAGGAAGTGCACTCGGTAGAACATTTTTCATCGATTTTTAGGCTCGTCAAGAAGCAAAAGTGGCATTAAAATTGAAGAAGAAAATTCCATAGAGGAGACCTTTCCGCAATTATTACTAGATTCTAATAGAGTGAGGACCTACTTGCTAGCAGGAATATTCTGCATTGCATGGTTTCATTCACGATGGAATGGACTGAGAAGAACAAACGGTCTTTCCTGGATGACACGATGTACTAAATCGAAGACGGGTTATGCAGACGATCAGGTTTCCATAGAAATACCTGGAACAATTATTATATGCATTTTGTGTAGATAAAACAAGGATTTCTTCCACACGCACTTGGAAAGAGCACGAAACCTTTGTTCTATTGGGACTTCAGACCCAGCATTTCTTTGTCTCAAGACGACCCTGGCTGGCCGGAGTTATCTGTCCCAAGTAGAGATTGCTTATATTCCTACCCCGGCCGGACATGGAAGCAGAAAGACACCCTTATGCAGACTGCTTTATGATTCAGGGAAATTAGGGTTTTGGATAAATTTATGATTAGCTTTAGTTGAAAACAGGGGAAAATTTATCCCAACTACAATGTAACACACGACAACCTTTAGTACATGGGCGTGCGCGGACGTTGCTATTCCTGCGTTCTGTCCTGGGGGAGCATATAAACGATTCCGACCATAGTCCATCTCCTTCATAAATATGGCAGATCTCTGGGGCAAACATTCCGTAGCAGTCAGTCCCGAACATATATTTT
Source organism: Schistocephalus solidus (assembly GCA_017591395.1). NCBI lineage: Eukaryota > Metazoa > Platyhelminthes > Cestoda > Diphyllobothriidea > Diphyllobothriidae > Schistocephalus > Schistocephalus solidus. The sequence goes on along the minus strand of WEDG01000067.1, from coordinate 423,336 downwards.
AAAGCATACTGTCGTCTTAGAGCATGCTCAAGAAACGATGAAAATGCGCCGTCGAGAGAAGGTAAAGGGTAGCTCAGTTAATATTTGGTGACCAAACGATGACTTATTCAGTGAAAGAGAAAACGGATACCCTACTTAAGGTTTTTATGCGTACATATTGACTGAACGCAACAAAAAATGAGAGACATGCTAAGTACTTGCTTTTCAAGACATATAACGTAATACTCGGATCCTCCAGCACCAGATACCTAAATTGCGCACAATTTATTCCCACAAAAGAAACTTTTCGCGAGTCTGTTCATGCAAAAACAAATAAGACACTACACTGCTTGACAGTAGCCTGTCTAGGGAGAAGTCTGACCCGTGGAAGCAACTAGATCATATGTCAAACGCAACCTCGACCTGGTACTAGTTAGTCTTTTGATTTTAACAGCCCAACTTTACCACTCCCATCGCGTTTCTAATGAGTTTTTTTACGCATTAGATTACACTCTTAGAATTTTGATTTTCAGAACCAATTCAACTTGTTATACAATCAAGGCTGGGACACGACAGATAGAAGCTGAGAGGCCGTCAAGAAATATTTTATTCAGAAGTAATGATGCATGCTACCGCTTTTAAGTAGTCGGATTCAGCGCTGGGTTTACTCTATCGCAAGTCACTTTGACTTCCCTTAGGTACTCAACATTACACTGTTACTACTTAGTCTTCTACTTGTCTAAAATATTTATGATGTAAAAAGAAACTTCTCTACAAACTAGGACTACGTGGCAGTCTAAAGGATGTTAAGGTCCTAATAAAAAGGGAGATTTCCAGACCAAATGATCTATTTATTAGTCAACATTTTGCTTCTTCTTCTTCTTCTTCTTCTTCTTCTTCTTCTTTTCTTCTTCTTCTTCTTCTTCTTCTTCTTCTTCTTCTTCTTCTTCTTCTTCTTCTTTTTCTTATTCTTCTTTTTCTTCTTCTTCTTCTTCTTCTTCTTCTTCGTCTTCTTCTTCTTCTTCTTCTTCTTCTTCTTTTCTTCTTCTTCTTCTTCTTCTTCTTCTTCTTCTTCTTCTTCTTTTTCTTCTTCTTCTGCTTCTTTTTCTTCTTCTTCTTCTTCTAAACCTTCCATTCCTCGTTCCGCTCCTGAACTCCGGAGGAATCTTAAGCGTCTTTATTGCATCAACCTGGCATATGTTGATGCTGATTTAGACTCTTTAACTGAACATTTTACCCATACTTCCACTGACTACAATCCCCCTCAAACAATCTTTCGCTACTACCGAGTGTCTATTCTCCTGTGTCAGTGGCAACAGTAAAGAAATGCCTGAAAATGTTCATGTTCAACAGCTGCCGGTGTCCCACCATTTATCCTCCAGACTTTCTGCTCTCAGATGAACCCAGTTTTGACACGCCTTATCAACATGTTCTTCATGGATTCTAAGATTCCTGACGTTTTGCGTACAGTAAGAATCAAGCCTATCCCTAAACATCCATCAACTTTGGTCCTAAATCTTTTCGTCCAATCGCTTGCTCTTCAGCTTTACTGAAGCTTGCTGGAATAGTCACCCTAGATATATTCACGCCATTCTCCTCCAATTTCTCCAACCTCATACAATTCGCATATAAGGCCTGGTTTAGTACCCTAGATACCGTTGCTCCTGTGTTCCATTCGGCTCAAAGAGATTTGGATAAGGGCATGCGCATTTCTTGACGACTCCTCTGCCTTCAGCACCGTCCCGCCTCATCTCCTCCTTAACACAACATCCACGCGTGGCTCTGCTGGCTGGGCTATCTCTCGAATCGAAGATTATTTTACTTCCCGCACTCAATTCTTGCAATATACTTAGCTAACACCCATGCTCTTCCTCAAAAACTATGGTGTCATCCTGTCCCCTCACTTCTTTTCCCTCCAAACTGACTAGTTGCGATCATCAAACGACTGTCTTTATAGAAAATATGCCAACGATCTGGTTGTTGGTCATCCTCTTAAAAAGCAGACACATCTCCAGTCTCTGAGGGATGGCCTGGACCATGTCTTTGCATGGTCATCAGAAAATGGTCATCAACTTAACCATGGGAAATCTATCCAATATGTCTTTCGCCTGCGAACCTCTTCTAGTCTTTAATCCTCAGCCGTCCTTCCCAGCGTGGTATTCTTCTTCCGGTACCTAGAAGTTACTCTGACATCCCATCTTTCATTCTCCCCTACATCTTGATATATTTTACTAAAATTCGTAAACTTCTTTATTATATCCGTCGTTTACGGTCCCATCATACACCTTAATCTCTTATCTGGCAATTGATTGATCCAGCTTTGCTTAAAACCTATTTGTTGATTTTAAAACGTATCCTCCGGAACATCTCCTCTGCTGCCAAATTTTCTTAAACTGTTTTAGTGGATACGATAATAAAATGACGATTCGCAACAGTCAAGCAATTTTCTGAGCGAATTCTTGATGATTTTACCCACCCCCTGCACACCGAGCTCCTTGCCGTGAAGTCTTCCCGTCCCCTGCACCAAAGCTTTCGTCTTTTGGCTTGTCCTACATCGGTATATCAGCGCTCTGTTTTTTACTCTCTAACATGCTACCTTACGTGTGAAAAGATTGAAATACAGAAGCTGAGAGTAGAACTGTCTGTCCCATTAGATGTCAATTTTTAACCTCTTTTATTCTTGCATAATCTGTTAACTTATCCTATTCCCTCAGTAAATGGAGACATTTTTTGAAGATTTTAAATACTACCTTCATAATAAAGCGTAGTCCTCTCTCTTTCTCTCATTGGTACAACCTATTGTACGGCAAAGTGCCTTTTGCTCTCCCAGCACGCTTCTAAGGAATTATTTTATGTATTAGATTGCGTTGTGCAAATATTAGTTTTCCAATCAAATCCAACTTTTTATGCAATGAATGTGAGGTATCCAGGCTGTGACACGACAAGTAGCAGCTAACAGGACATCAAGAAATATTTTAATCCGTAGTAATGACGCATGTTAATGCTGGTAAGTAGTCGAAGGTAAAGCACTGGGTTTACTCTATCACGGTGCACTTTGACTTCCGTAGGGTACCTAGACGATTCTTTCAGGGGCCATATACAACTACTTTATTATGCCAAGGAATTCCAGTGCTGGTATCTCCTGTGTGAAATGAATCCATTCAGCCGTTATATAAACATGTGATAATCAAATCTTGCGGGATCTCTACAGATGCAATACAGAGGGATGAAGAGACGCTTTGCTGCTTGAAACCGACTGCTGTGGTTGGGCTGCCTTGTCCGTGAGGAGAAATTAAAGTTTATTCGAAAAGATGTTATGTTAAAAGGAGGCGCGTCTTTTTAATCGAACTTTTATTACTGTCGTCGATCAGGATATATCCACTAATGTTCCCTTAAAGCAGCCCATAATCAGTTTTCACGATGTTTTTGTCAGCTTACCTCTCAAACCGGCAGGGTTTGATAAACTGCGATCTCTTCAGGTCTTCTAGTGTAACCCTATAATAGTTTTCATGAGCATCCGTGTTAAGGCCAATATATGCATAAACTGTATTAGTCAGATAATGTGTTAAATTATATATTACTTTAATTCTAATAATTGCTAAAATAAACATTTGATTTCATTTTCATATGTACTATCCAGATGCTATGGTGCTAATTTAAATCAAGGCTGCCTCCATAGACGTACAGACATGCATGAAAAGTAGTAAAGTTCAAAATTTGGACAAGGGGATTTAGAGTGCAAAATGTATACAATAAATAAGAAAAAAATAAATTCTAAAATGTGTTTCAATTATGAAATAACAGCGAACAACCCTTTCACTGCATTCGCACTATTAGCTTTCAACAGGGTCCAAGTTATCGTAAATGAATCGTTCTATTGAATCCGAGGCAGTAGTGTGTGTAGTTATTTTAGTAACACGGTAGATGGCGTTTAGGAAGTTCTGGTTAACCATTAGTAGGTAATCATCCAGACGTCACTTGAACATAATCATGACGGGGGATGCATAACATAGATCGGTAAAGGATACCAGTGATCTACGCAGCTAATTTACTCACGTCACAAAATCTTATGGTATAAATACAAGACCCCTCAGTCTGGGTCATCGCAACCCTCCACCACCGTTCCGTCTAAACATTAAGACAGGGGGCCATACTAACTGGGTGCGTCCGAAAATTCGGCACTAATAGTTTCAATCACGCTCTTAATTTTGCTCATTAAATAAAGCGTTAAGCAAAGCCCAAGGGTAGAGCCTCTACAGAGGAAGATCTGATCTGGGTTAGGACTTGTATCTACGAATGGCATCTCGGCAGCCAATATGGAAATATGAATAGCCCACAGATAGTCCTATCAACTGCGCCAAAGATTTTGAAATCTAGTAACTGCTGTACGTCGGCTGGCAGGCGTTCTTGAAATTAACCGCATGCCTGGAGTTAATGGGTGATAAACAGCAAAAATATCCTGTTGTCGAAATTTAGCTGTCTTTAATGAGCTCGAAGGAGTTTCAGGAGGCAAAAGCTGTCAACCAATTTTCCAAAAGCGTCCTAGAGCAGAGGCCTAGCCTAAACGTTAGATATATCGGAGGTGGCGACCACTCCGCTGCAGAGCTAATTATCCGTTGTTTAGTTGACACGTAGGAGGTCATACTACCAACGCCACAATTTCGTCTATGAATGAGACAGTAGCGGATCTCAGAGATTCTAAAACTGTTTTGCTGGAATTTTGAGTTAAATTGTCTGAATTCAAACTATGAGTAATAGACCCTGCGAGATTACAACGCTGTATGCACTCAGTATTCCCGGCCAGCTTATTCTAAATGAAGGCTAGAGTTGAATAAAAGCAGAGCGATTAACGTGTGTGCGCATTCCAAGTAGCAGATGAATCTTTCTAAAGACCACTTCTTCCTGTTCTTCTCTAACACGCTAGTAACTGACTGGTTAGTATTAGCAATAATAAATCGTATAACAACAAATTACTTATGAGAGATATTTCTTGGCTAATAGAGTTTTTGTGTACACGTTCCTTTACACTGATAATGCGCTCAAAGACACTGTTGCACACCATGGATATATTTACAACGGAAGACCTGCATTTATCGCAGCACATCACATGTTGCTATGATTGAAAGATAAGCCGACAAAACATCGTTGAAATGAGTAAAGGCTACCTTAAGTGCAGAAATCCAGACCCATCCTGATAGGTGACGGTAAGTAAATCTCCACTTCCAAGACCCACCCATTTCTAACACAACATTCGTTGGTACATACTTTAATTTCTCCAATTGGATGAGGTAGCCCTACAACAGCGAAACCTTGCCTCATCCCTCTCATTGTGGCACCCTTGACGGGTTTTAAGTTGCTCAGTATTTACTTGTGCAAAGCAGTACACAAGAGAAAAAGATGGGAATAGGCTGACCTAGATAATTTCCGCCAAGGCAGCCAATTCAATAACATCTCTGGTGATCCTGTACGAGTTGCTAATCGCGTTTACATAACGGCTGTACGGAGCAATTTCACACAGGAGTTACCAGCACATGGAATTCGTGGTATACTGGAGTAGATGCATGTATACTCTGAAATAAACGTGTCAGTCACCTACGGAAGTCAAAGAAGACTACGATAGATTAAACTCAACGCTTAATCCCGACTACTTACAAGCATGCATCATAAATACTCAGTAAAATATTTCGTGACGTCCTGTCAGCTGCTACTTGTTTTGTCCCAGCCTGGATAATGAATAATTCCTGCCTACCAAGTTGAATTGGTTCGGAAAAGCAAAATTCGAAGAGTGCGATTTAAGGTATAAAAAGACTCCTTAGAAATGAGATGGAATTGGCAAAGGCATTATGATGTACAATGGACTGTGGAGATCAGAAGACTAACAATTACCAGGGAAAGGTCGGGTTTGGCATATGGTCTAGTTGCTAACACAGGCCAGACCACTCCCTTGACAGGCTACTGTCAAGCAGTGCAGTGTCTTATTTTTTCCTGCAAGAGCAGACTCTTAAAAAATTTCCTTTGTGTCAATAAAGTTCCCGCAACCAGGCAAGTAATAACTTGGCTGGGTTTTCATTTGTGTTTACGTTCTCCCAGTGTACGTGCCTCCACGAGCAAGTATGAGGGCATAAACACATTTTGAGTTGATGCATGCAGGCAAGGCATGCTTCTTCTCTTTAAGTGGAAAAACCCTCATGCCAGCGCCAAGTAAGCTGCAGCGAAAGATTTATCAGTCGTCAATTTCATCAGTTGAAGCAATAACTGCCACCGCGTCGCAATAGCCTTTAGATACATCGTATGTACTAAAATCAGCAGTGCAATTATTTATCACGAGATAGGATTTGCGGGATTGAACACACTCTCACCTTCTTCCCTCATGCACCGGTGGTCTGCCCGAGCCCTTCGGGCGATTTGTGAGGAGATTTGGGGCAGTGACTGATGTGGATTAAAAGCCTTGGCTTACCTCGTGCTGCACAATTTCTCGGTAACCATACCTCATGCCAGATTTGCACCTGCTCGCAGGTGATACGCTGGAAAGTGGCAAAACGCACGTTCTGTATTACCCAAAACTTTATCATATTACATCAACCTGAAGGTACAAGATGGCAGTTCGACCGTCGATTTCGACGAGGTCCACCGTATGCTCCATGGGAAAGTGGAACAGGGACGGTGACTTGCGCGTGATTTAGTTTAAAGTGATAGAAGACTTGCGCTGCATCTACCGCACTCTCTTCTCCTCCCCCACCTGAACCCGGTGTCAAGACAGAGTCAAGAAGACCGGAGATGGGAGAGGGCGCATGTGGCTGGCGCGGCCGGAGCCGCCCCTGGGCGAACCACCACACCTGGCTCGGATCCCACGAAATGGGAGTGCCATAAAGGCCACATTAAGAAGGAGCCATTGCAACCTGACTCTCAGTCCGCCAGTCAGCCACTCCACACAAATTACACATTGAGCTAACCACGCGGTCCGAGTTATCCCGTCAGTTGGCAATCTTCCAAGCCACGGCTTTTAGTGCACCGTGATAGTTTCAAGCGCGTCAGATTGTTTATAGTGAGGAACAATACGCTGAGCTCTCGACCTCACTCTCTCCCCACCCCCACAATCAGACCACTGTCCGAGCCGGTCAGTTGTCTGATGCGGAAGCGGGCGCAGCTGCTGGTGACCTCGTCTACGTGTACTACGTACACGACCTGGCCCCCCAAACACAAGCACCAGGATGTCACACAACAGGGGGTTGAACGGCTTACATCTCACATGTGTGAGATAGCCAGAGGTCACGTTAAGAAGGAGCCATCGCAGCCTGACTCTCAGACCACCAGCCAGACACTCCACACAACACACATTGGACTAACTGCGAGGTCTGAGTGTAATTGTCAGTTGACAACCTTCCAACCACGGAGGTCAACGTTACCGCACACTCTTCTCCTACCCCAGCTGAGCCCGGTCTCACGACACAGGCAAGAAAACCGGAGATGAGAGAGGGCGCAGGTGGCTGTCGCGGCCGGAGCCGCCCCTGGGCGTACCACCACACCTGGCTCGGATCCCACAGAGTGGGAGTGTCATAAAGACCACATTAAGAAGGAGCCATTGCAGCCTGACTCTCAGTCCGCCAGTCAGCCACTCCACACAAAACACACATTGGGCTGACCACGCTGTCCGAGTTATCCCGTCAGTTGGCAACCTTCCAAGCCACGGCTTTTAGCGCACCGTGATAGTTTTAAGTGCGTCAGATTGTTTATAGTGAGGAACATGCGCTGAGCTGTCGAACTCACTCTTTCCCCAACCCCCACCATCAGACAACATCAGGTACAATATATGCACCTACACACGTACGATTTTTGGTCCTGCATAACGACGCTGGAAAGTTGCAACAAAGGACTGTTACGTGAAAATGTTAAATGGCTGATTTATGTGCGTTTGTGGCCGAATATGACCACATTTTGCCTATGTGTCCTCGTCTCTGCGTCTAGAACAAAGGGATATATAGAAAGACCTGGGCTTTAATGTTCCTGCACGTTTGCTATATGTATGGGGCCGCTCGAACTCATGGAAGAACCCAATGTCCTGGAACAGTGTTTACAGCTATGGCAGGCAATACGAATATTTGTCTGAGCTGAAGGCACTGGTGTTCCGGTTCCACTGCTATGGCTGCGCTAGTGACCACCCAGGGATACATATGTTTCGAATGTGCGGTCACAATGATGCACATTGTGACTCTGTTCATATTGCTGCTGGTGGTCCGTTGACATAGGAAAACTTCTATCTGGTCAGGGCAAACTGGGATCAAATGTTGCAGTGAAAGCAGTAATAAGGGTTGTCTTCACTGATGATTCTATTGGTATTGTTGGGTTTAAAGAGATTTAAACGGGTATGTTGCCATTTTTTGAAAGACAAACATTTATTTCTTTTTATTACGTACGTCAGAAACGGTTATGCGCATTTCCTCAGGCAGGGTACGGAACTAGAAATCTGCCTTCCCTTACCGTAATGGTAAATACTTCTGTTTCCCAACCTTGCACAAACACTACCCTTCACCTCACCATAGTCTAAACCCGAACCATAACCGTAACCTCACATCCAACCATAATTTCTTTGAAATGTAGCGCAAAGCCACACCTATTTCGAACGGTTTCCATTCCCGTATCCGCTAGACATTTTAGAAAGATACCTTGATAATAAATTTTAATCCTTTCTGTCAGGGGGAGCGTAATATAAAATACTAACAACAATTACTTTTTCCAGCCGAAAAGTGCATAATACCAAATCAAAGATAACTTGTTGGTCCACATTTAACTTCTGTATATACGTTTTTAAGGACAGATCCTTTGCTAATAAGCTGTATTTTCAATTTTTTTAGATATATGAAGTGTAGGGGGATATCGTATGAAAAGCAAAGTTACCTCCAATATATGTACTTGACTACTTTTATTCATTATATACCGTACAGCCAGTAACAGAGGAGAACGTAGTCTAAACGCGCTCGTTAAATATTTTGAAATATTTTTCGCGCATAGTAAGAGCTCATAGAAAAATGCGTCAACGCATCCTTTTTAGATGTTCTCGGAAATTTTATAGCAGATACAAAGTTGATGGTTGATCGTTTCAGTGCCTTCTTGTCCGAAATATCAGTGAAAATTCGACCCATTCGCTTCTGAACATCCAAAATTGAAACGTTCCCGTTCTCGGTCGTAACCGGAGCCGTTCTAGTTTTTGTCAATCTCAAAGCCCTCGATCAGGTGGTGTCCCTGTAAGCATTTTAGATGCGGATGTCAGTAAGCTTTTTCCGTCCATCTCATGTAAGATATTACACCTCACTGTTGAAAGTAAAACCAGTCTGCATTCGTACAAATAATCATATAATAGGCCTCCTAAAGCGTGCCAGTCAATGTCATTTGACGCTTTTCCACCAATAAACACCGTACCCGCAGCTTACAAAACCTTCGAGACCTTAGTCAAAAATAAAATAATGTATCAGGTAACCGACACTTACCTACTGAGTGCGGCTCAGCATGGGTTCCTCAAAGCTCAGCCTTGTGACATCTGCCTGCTTCCTTTCTTTTCATAATGTTCTACAATCTATGGAAAATAGTTTTGCACTTTATACATTCTATTTCTATTTCACTAAAGTTTTTTTATCGTGTTGACACTGAGTTCAGAGTAGTTGGTAAACTTCTGAATTTAATACCTTCCTAGTTGGGCTTTCGCACACAACGGACCTAGATTTCCTATTGTACCTCCAACCCCACACTTGGGGGCTGGAAGTGGCCTTTTTGTTAATAAGCTAACAGACTTATTACAGAATAACAGGCCTATTATATATGTCGTTGTTTTGAAAGTTGACTATCTATACGAAGAGCCAGATCACAACATCATGCTCGATCTCTTAAGAACGCTATGTATGCCTTCGCCCAATGGCGCTTCACATGAGGCCTTTACGTTGGCAAAAATGCTCCGATATTGTTGCCGGTGACAATCATTGGGCTCGACTAAGCATGGACCCTCGTCAATGAACGCTTACCGATAGCAAACGGAACTTTTTCCGCTCTGCCTTGATGCTCACTATTGAACCCCGTCAGCAGCCACACAGCAGCTGGTAGTAGAATAGGCAAATGAATGTTACCGGCAAAGACAAGGGAGAACTGAATGGCCATTTCTGACTCATTAGCCGTCATTAACCAGTCGAGAATCGAACACGCGATCGGTGAGTGTTCATCAATAAATGTTAGTATTTCTGATATAAACGGACAAGACAACGAGGCCGTGGTTCAATGGTTAGAGCGTTGGACTTCTGTTCGACAGGTTGCGGGTTCGAGCCTCGGGTGAAGCACTATCTGGGGTTGGGTATGACTAGCCAATAACGGCTAATGAGTAAGAAATGGACATTCCAATTTCCATTGTCTTTGCCGGCAATCTTTATAAGCATCGACCGTCGAGCCATAAACGTGCCTATAAATATTACGAATCTGGACATAGCATATTCAAAGAGTCTCATTCGTTCAGAGCATTGCGCTCTGCTTATCTAAAAAGCCAGCAGAATGACCGGGTATATCTTTCAAAATTTTTAAATTGGCGATATTAGAACCCGTTTATATAAAATGAACGCTAGGACTGGCCTGGAATACTGTTTGTTTCTATTAGGCCTCCTGCATCCTAGTGAGCGGAGGACAGTAAAATCCATCAAGAATATTTTCTTACCAAAAGAGATGTAACCCCTGAACACTAGCAACGTTGTGCCCTTGCACATTTGTGATTATGCCAGTTACGAAAGAAACTTTTGTACTATTTTACATTTTATACAGTCCTACTTTGAAGCATCTTGACCTAGGTCGGTGCAGCAGTCACCGTGACGTCGTTTTATTTCTTCCTTTTGCACGCAAACTAAGGTATCGTCACGTGTTGTAGGAACAAAATTGCAGTTTGAAATAAGTTGTCCAGGCATATACAAATGCCTTCCGACGCTGGAGATGGTCACGTGGATGCACCTTTGGTCGCGGCGCTGGCATCTGCTGGACAATGTTCTCGTCCGGAGGCGAGATTGACAGGTCGTGCTGGTAACCAAGGCGATCCGCGATGCCGATGGTTGGACAGATCACCGCCTCGTCATCTCCCAGATGAGGCTTCGCCTGCAACCCGGACGAAAGCCCCAAAGACTGAGGCCGCCAGGTAAGTTAATTACTCTTTAATTAAATTTGCCTGCTCACTGTTCTGATTTCAGCAACCAAATAACCGAGAAACTGGAGGATCTGCATGGTCCAGATGATAATGCTACCGTGGAGACACGATGGTGTCAACTGCGAACTGCCATACAGTCCCCCGCCCTCGAAGTCCTTGGACGCGCACGCCGTCAACACCATGACTGCTTTGACGACAATGACGCCAACATCAGCAACTTACTCGCGGAGAGTAATGGGCTACACGAAGCCTACATGGACCTTCGGACTGATGCCACCAAAGCAGCCTTCGTCAGATGCCAGCACCTTGTACAGCAACGGTTGCGGGAGATGCAGGATGCCTGGATGATCCGAAAGGCTGAGGAAATCCATGGGTATGCGGACCACAATGAAATGAAAAACTTTTTTAAAGCCATCAAGGCCATCTACGGCCCGTTCATGACGGGGACCGCACCGCTGCTCAGCTCTGACGGCACAACACTGCTGACAGAGAAATCGCAAATCCTGAAGCACTGGGCCGAGCACTTCAGAAGTGTTTTCATTGCTCATCTGCCATCTCCGATGCTGCCATTGACCGGCTTCTCTCAAGTGGACACGAACAATGGCCTGGATCTGCCGTCTTCCCTACCAGAAACCATCCGGGCCGTGCAGCAGATTTCCAGGGATAAAGACTGGGATCCGACGCAATCCCACCGGAAGTCTACAAGCACGGTGAGCCCCGGCTGATGGCAGAACTCACAACACTCTTCCAGGAGATGTGGCGCCAAGGATAAGTTCCTCAGGATTTCAAAGACGCGACCATCGTCCATCTCTACAAACGGAGGGGGAACCGGCAACTCTGTGATAATCACAGAGGCATCTCGTTGCTCAACAACGCCGGGAAGATCTTCGGCCGTATCCTTCTCAATCGTCTGAACGGTCACCTAGAGCAGGGCCTGCTCCCGGCAAGCCAATGTGGCTTCCACGGAACCACCGTCATGATCTTTGCCGCCCACCAGCTTCAAGAGAAGTGCCAGGAGATGCGAACTCACCTATACACTAACTTCGTGGATCTAACGAAAGCCTTTGACACGGTGAATCGCGACGGACTGTGGAAAGTCATGCAGAAATTCGGCTGTCCTGATCGGTTCACGCACATGGTGCGGCAGCCTAATGACGGGATGACGGCGCGCGTCACTGACAACGGGATGGTATCCGAAGCATTCGCAGTGACCAACGGAGTGAAGCAGGGCTATGTATTGGCTCCCACCCTGTTCTGTCTCATGTTCTCGGCTATGCTCATGGACGCCTACCGTGATGAGCAGCCTGGGATCCGCATCGCCTACAGAACTGACGGGCACCTTCTCAACAGTCGGCGTATGCAGGCTTCAACGCGCGTGTCTACGACTACAGTCCATGACTTGCTCATCGCGGATGACTGCGCCCTTAACAGCGTGATGGAGGAGGACATGCAAAGGAGCATGGACCTCTGCGCCACAGGCTGCGCCGATGTTGGATTAACAATCAGTTGAGCCAAAACGGTTGTCATGCACCAGCCACCACCCAGCGTGGCATGCAATGCTCCCCGAATCAATGTCAACGTTGCTCGACTCAAAAATGTGGAAACCTTCGCTTATCGAGGAAGCACGCTGACAGGCAACACGAGAATCGATGACGAGGTTGCCCAACGAATCTCCAAAGCAAGTAAGGCCTTCGGCTGGCTGCAGGCCTCCGTGTGGAATCGCCACGGTATTCACCTGAACACCAAACTGAAGATGTACAAGGCCGTCGTCTTGATGACACTCCTTTACGGAGCGGAGACCTGGACCGTCTACTCGAACCAAGCCAGGAAGCTGAATCACTTTCATCTCAGCTGAAGCTGAGATGGCAAGACAGGATCCCGGACACGGAAGTCCTGGAGCGGACCGGAATCCTCAACATCCACGCCATGCTGAGGCAAGTGCAACTGCGATGCAGCGGCCAGCTGGTAAGAATGGATGACGAGCGCCTACCCAAACGACTTTTCTACGGAGATGCCGCTAAGGGTGCTCGCCGACAGGGAGGTCAAAAACGACGCTACAAGAACACTGAAGAAATTTCTGAAGCCCGGTGACCTGGGAGGACCCCGCCCAGGATAGACTGGCATGGAGAAGATCCGTGAAGACTGGTTCAGCAATCTATGAGGCCAACCGGATCGCCGCCGCTAAAGCCAAAAGAGCGGCCCGAAATTCACCAACGCCCCAGACCACCATCGTTGATGTCCAGGCCCTGCCAACATGCCCGCGCTGTCAACGCATCTTCCACGCGCAAATCGGCCTGGTTTGACATCTTCGGACGCAATGCACCAACAATCCAACACTTCCAATTTCTACGTCAAATTCTGCCAACCCTCCTTCAGACTCCCCCACCCTCACTCCTGGCATCAATTCCATTACTCCCACCATCATAGAGACCACGTCCCAATACTCATCGCCTGCTAATCCCACCACCGCAACCAACCCCGCCTTCGCCTTCACTACCACCACCACCACCATCAGCGATGGGGAATCTCTCCTAAGCTGTACTCAATGCGATCGCTTATTCACCTCACGCATAGGTTTGGTCGGTCACTTGCGAATCCATCTTACAGAGACTGGTGAACCAGTGCCTGGAGCACCAACACACAGCAGAGATTGTCGCCTCCACTTTCCTCGCGCATTCACTCATTGAATATGCCTATTCGGTCACATACACATCCATGACAGCGGAATTCACCGCAATGCCGACAACACCGATACATCATGCACATCCTCCGCTCCTGCCATTTTTACCAACACTGCCACCCCCAATTACATGAATGACATCCCCACAGCCTCTACCGATTTCACCTGCCCACAATGCGCCCACAACATCAACTCACGCATCGGCCTGGTAGGTCACCTGCGAATCCATCGCACGGAGGCTGGTAAACCAGTGCCTGGGGCTCCGACATACAGTCGCCGAGCCGGCCTCCACTGCCCTCACTGCTCCCGCACATTTACACACCGCATGGGTCAATTAGGACACATGCGCCTCCACGACAACCTACGGTAAACCACCAGAGTCTTAGCCACATCAGGGCACACCATCTACACAAATATATAGACAACACTTTCACAATCATCATAATATACCTGATAAAATCACGGTTTCCTAGGAACCGTGGCTGGGAAGGATGCCAATCTGACGCTTACACCAGACCACGCCATCGGCCCAGTGTACGTGCTGTGTGTGTCAAGTGGCTGACCAGTTGACTGGGAGTCAGACGGCGATGGCTCCTCCATATCCCCTGAGTATGTTAATCCTGGTGTGTGAGTTATGGGGGCCAGGTCGTGCTGTGGCGCGCGAAGACGGGTAAACCGACCCGTCAGCCAATGCGCCCACTCCCACATCAGACAACTGACAGGTTCGGATGGTGGTTTGATTGTGGGGTGGGGAGAGAGTGAGGTCAATAGCTTAGCGCATTTTTCTCACTATAAACAATCTGACGCTCTTGAAACTATCACAGTGCGCTAAAAGCCGTGGCTTGGAAGGTTGCCAACTGACGGGATAACTCGGACCACGTGGTCAGTCCAATGTGTGTTTTGTGTGGAGTGGCTGACTGGCGGACTGAGAGTCAGGCTGCAATGGCTCCTTCTTAATGTGGCCTTTATAGCACTCCCACTCCATGGGATCCGAGTCACGTGTGGTGGTACACGCAGGGGCGGCTCCGGCCACGCCAGCCACCTGCGCCCTCTCCAATCTTCGGTCTTCTTGACTCTATCTTGACACCGGGCTTAGGTGGGGGAGGAAGATAGAGTGCGGTAACTGCAGCGCAAGGCTATTTTCACTTAAAACTAATTCATGCGCAAGTCACCGTCCCTGCATCACCTGTTGTGGAGCATACGGTGGACCTCGTCGAAATCAACGGTCGAACTGTCACTGTGTATAGAAATCGGCGTGTCAGTTAACATTCTTTATAAATCGCTCATGCAACTTGGAGGAATTTCTTCGTGTTCGTTACGCGAGCAATGTTCGCAACATCACTCCAGGCAGGCTTTACAGCCTTCTTTTTATAGCCTTTTGAATTCCAATACGAATTTCGAAAGCCAGGTGAACAGTATTTCAGCAATAAGCTAAGTGCTTGGAGAAAACCTATTTCAAAGTGTCTTAGTCTTCAGACTTGACGAGTAGATTTGGAGAACTCACAGCAAGTTAATTAAAGGGAATTGCACGTTCACAGTCACATTATATTTAGTTGAAATTGCCTGTAATCGGGAAGTAAATAAAACTGTCATTTTTAGTGGAATTAGCAAGCAAGAATGCTAATTCCGTTAAATTATTACACATATCCTGTGGACGCAGCTTGAACAATACGTCAAATTGTGTGACACAATGCAACGCACGCATGCACGCACGCACGCACGCACGCACGCATGCAACGCACGCTGGCGCAGGTGCATCTACCGCATGCGTGTCCTTGCAGTTAATTGAGATTGAAAGGGGCCGTTTTCAGGTTGGAAGGGTCGGAATACAAGAGGTGCTTGCAGCGTGACATGTTTGCAGTGAGCGGACAGCTAGCCTGCGCCAGTTATTAGCTCTACATTAGTCAGAAGTACCATTTGAATAAAGTTACAAGTGACCTCACGCTAAGTGAACATTGAAGATGAACTGATAGGTTCTGGAGCTTTCCATGTTTAGTTGCGTGAGGGGTTTGGTTCGATAAAATGTCATTTTTTTCTATATGCCTTGACAACTAAAGGCTTAGTATGCAGAAAACTGATAAGGGACTAAGTTCACCGAGGATAGTTTAAACTGAGATAGATAGTGGCCAACTATAAACACGCAGCCAATCCACCGTATTTTCAACTTCAAAATGTCATAGCTGGTGCTATGCAGGGTATGGTTCGGCTGATATAACTGCCACTTGCGTGAATAATGGATGGAAATTGAGCCTAGTTTTCGGCTTGAGGCACAATCTCGCAGAGATTTCGACACACCATCTATGTTTTCTCAGGACTGAAACCTCTAGTTACTAATACGTCAGTCACTCGATTTAAGTAGTCTGGAATTTCTGTTTACGTGCATTTATACTGTCTCACGAGCAGTCTCGGTTAAATACGTTGGTTAGTATAAATCAGAGACTATAGTATGCGTACGTAGCATGATAGAAATAAGCTTTTTTCGAAAAAGAGTTTATGTGCGTTTCAAGCTCGCTAAAAATCGCCTGTCGGTGGGTAAAACAACCGAAACCTGAAACCTATAGAATTAGGGCTTACAGAAACTGAAAGTTCCTCTCGCATTTGCCACTCGAGTGTGCGATTTTAGGCCAATGTGACCCCCGCAGCGTTTTAATGAATTGAGCGATACCATCTTCTGCATGCGGCTTTCAGATAAAAATTTGGTGAAATAGGTAGACCTTTAAATTTTAGATTTCTAGTTTTTCTGTTTGTAGGTCGCGCCATTAATTAAGCAAAGCAATGCTTAAAATTAATACGCTCTTTTTCTCCTTTGAAGCAAACAACCGAAATCTGTCTTCCCTGAAAAAAACTGGCCATTGGTTACGCTCACTCATGAATAAAAGTGGAAGTTAGATTTGCAGGACCATTTTCACACCTTTTAGCAAAACAAGTCAGGTTCAACTAAGACTTCTAAGACACACGTTTAATTAAATCTCATAGGGCCGATTGCAAATTTCTAGTGTCTTTTTCTCAGAAAAAATCGAAATAGAACGATCACGTTGTGTGTTCCTAAAGTGCCAAAATATAACTTAATATCTATGATAATCAGTGTATTTTGCCAACTATCTACTTAGCTGTAAAATGACTCCCACACTTCCGCTGTGATACGTTGAATTTTGGGGCAGGATATTGACAGAAGGATTTGTGAACAAGTCCCAGAGACTTGACCCAGGGGCCGCTTAAATTGGCTTTCTTAACACTATGGAAACTTAAAACCTCTCCAATAAATATTCCACTGTATTTTGTACATCATTTACATACCTAGGAGATAAAATAAATGGAAAAAGTTAACGAAAACGCACAAAGCACTAGCCGCAAAATTAATGAATAAACGATAAATGTTAAATCCACAGGAAATAAGTGCAAATGCATTGAAAACCACCAAATGATGCACGAAGGACCTGCGATTTAATGAAAACTCGACAGAAATATTAGACGAAATATTACATGGCCTAGGAATCACATTTTTATTACAAAGTACAACAAATAAATCAACTTCAATGGAAAGAGATTTTAAAGTAGTCCTTTTGTGCAGTTTACGCATGATTATCAGATCAGTTTAGTTTTATTAAGGGAAAGATTGGCAAACGCCTTTTAACTTCCTATTGATGGCAAAGTATGAGAAAACATCGATAAATAAGGAAAGTGAAAAATACTTTGTTTACAGATTGCATGCGAAAAGCAAGCAGCCATCGGTTAATCGAAAATGTAAACAAGTGACTACCCACGTTTTGCAAGTAGCATATTTACATGTAGTAACAATAACTGCTTATCTGGGGTCGTGCATAGCTGGTAAGTGAGAAGTTTTCTGGGCATCGACCTTGCGCTGAAAGGAATCAACACAAGTGGAGAGAACAATATCCATGGGCAGAGCGTTCCTCGATGCAAACACTCTGTTAATGAAGAATAACTTGCGTCTACTGATCCTTGCTTTACCTTTGCGCAGTTTTAGGGATGAACGCGCAAAGTTGACGTGCTAGCTTGAGTGAAAATATCACTAGGAACAAAGCTACATTCCAGGCCATTTATAATGTGGAGGATTAATTTGATTTCCCTATGTAGTTGCCTGTAGGAAAAGTTAAATAGGTCGAGGGTTGACAATTCGTTTTCATCGGCCATCGTTACCAGACTACTGAGCATGTTTGTTGCTCACCACTTGACCTTCTCTAAGACAGTACAGTGAAGTTTGATGGAACAACCTACGAAAAGGTTGAGGGAACGCCCTTCGGTTAGCCGATCTCGGGACTCATAGCTGAGGTGATCCTGCAACGGTTAGAGTCACTGGTCTTCTAACACCACAGAGCGAAATTCCGGGCTCGGTTTGTGGAGAATACATTTGTCGTCATCGAACGGCATCAGGTGGTTATGTTCAAAGAACGTTTCATCAGCGCCTTCCCGGATAACAATGTACGATGGAGGGGTAGAAAACAACCAGTTGGCCTTCCTCAAGGTCCCTATCTGTTGCAAAGATTATAGTGGCCCAAAGACATCGTGAGCAGGAAAGCGACAAATACGATGTAAGTACTGAACCTCAACAGCAACCACTCAATCAGCCACAAACGCATTGGATTAGGGTGCTAGATCAGTGTGTTGAGACGCATTGCAGTGAAATGGAAGACAAGGTTGCCAAATTGCAATATATTCACAAGGGTGTTCAGAGAAATAGGCTACCCGCGCAACTTCTTGAACAGTTGCATGCATAAACGAGACGAGCGACAAACTCACACTGGTCTAAAATTTTGACCATCGATTCCATAAGTTAAAAAAGTCTTGGAGGCCGTCATCTGCCTTCTTGCAGCACTTGGAGTTGGAGTCGCACACAGGCAAAAGGCCACCAATAGGCGTCTGGTATGGAGACCAAAGGGCCCAGTGCTAAGGCCAGAAACATCTGAAGTAGGGTATCGGATATGATGAAGTTGTGGGCAAAGCAACTACGTCGGAGAAACTGAAAGACTGCTTTGGACGCGAATTGCCGAACACGCGGCAGCAGTGCGGCGAAATAACGCCAATTCTCAAGTCGCGGCTCATTCGGTGAGAACCGGTCACAAATGCAAGTTATACATAGCCGAAATTCTCGCAATAGGTAAACATCGCGTGAGCCGTGAGTTTCTTGAGTCATGGTTTACAGGCCCCCAGTCTATTAACAAGTACAGTGACCTCCCCAACCCATATTAGGTGTTGGGACTCAGTTTGGTCAAAGAAATTAGCCACTCGGGAGTGCGCAGGAAAACACATTTTACAACAGTAATACTGATGAGTTGGATGACCGAGCCATCACCACACCAACCCCCAACAGTGGCGATGAAATTTCAGCAGATAACGTACCGCATCAAGCAATCAGCGCACCAGAGGGCAAACATCCTCGATGAAGGAGAGCCGTTTATTGCTATAGGTATGCCGGCAAAGGGAGTAAGGTGCATTCCAATATGAGCACTAGATGGGCATGCAGACCTGTCGGGGTTAAGCAACACCCAACGTCGACTTTGTCAGGCTGCATAGTGAAGTAAAGTTCGAGGCAGTTCATTTGTTGGCTCTCACGAATCTTCATAGGAAACGTGAAGTGCTGAGTAAGAAGCAAAGTGCCAGTTGTACACTGAAGCTGCTGGTCGAATGCTGTTTCAGAAAATTTGGTGAAGGTGGAGTTCCAGTCAATGTGAGGTGCATTAAAGTTCCCAAAGATGAGAGCATTCGGACGAGTAGTAAATAACTTGAGCTCCTCCAGCAGCTAGGCA
This sequence comes from Schistocephalus solidus, assembly GCA_017591395.1. Taxonomy (NCBI): domain Eukaryota; kingdom Metazoa; phylum Platyhelminthes; class Cestoda; order Diphyllobothriidea; family Diphyllobothriidae; genus Schistocephalus; species Schistocephalus solidus. The sequence continues at coordinate 403,742 of WEDG01000067.1, read as the reverse complement.
TCAGCTTCAGGGTTGGTTTTGGAGGGGGTGGGGTTAATACACCCTTAAGATATAGAGGATTTGAGAACCCGAAACCATACTATTTCCCTACAGTTCAGCTTAACAGTTTTTTTCCTAAATTTGCAAGCCATTCTCTAAAAGGGCTGTTATACGTCAATCCCTTCGATTTTGTCTGTCTCTGCAGAACAGTTGAAATCCAGGAAGTGGAAGCTCCTTGTTGTCTATCTTCGCCGACAACTATGTTTCTGTTATTGATTAAATTTCTGAGAGCATGTCACGTATATGAATGCACAGTTCATCCATTTTTGAGATAAGGCTTTACGTGCTAGTGTAGATGAATGTCAGCTTTGGGTTCAGGTTATGTCCATGCGGTCTGTACGGTCATACGAACCGGCTTGAGCTACAAGGAGGCAAAGAGTTGTTTTACTATCTGATCTTTGTAGATTACCAGGTAATGTTTTCCGTTGGTTCTTCGTGTTTTAAATTCTAGTAGTAGTTTCTGTCAATTCATTTGTTTAGCAGGTTAGTAGTCCTGCTGAAGAAGCACACCCTTTTGGGAAAGCCTCAGTCCAAAACGCCTGGAAAGGATTAGTTTCGTCTGTTCATTGATGCCTACGATGTCTTTGAGGGCCGTAGTTATGGCACCGGAGTGATTTTTGAACGATTTCCAAGACAAAAGACCTTTAGGATGGTGATTTACTGCGATCACGGACGAGGCATCTCAACCACATCAATCGGTTTCAAGCAGTAAAGCGTCTCTTCATCTCTCTCATTGTCTCACCCAAACTACCCTTGACGAGTTTTAAGCTACTGATCCTTGGGCAAATCTGCGTGCGATCTCATGGCGTTGAGAATTGAAGATAGTACACAAGAGACCTTTTACACCAAAGTAGTTAAATTGATAGCATCTGTGGGGATCCTGTAAGATTTGCTTATTGCATGTTTATATAACGGCTGTATGGAGTAAAATCACACAGGAGTTGCCAACACATAGAATTATCGGTATAATAGCGTAGATGCATTTATACTCTGAAATAAACGTCTTATTAACCTACGGAAGTCAAAGTAGACTGCGATAAAGTAAACTCAGCACGTTATCGCGACTACTTACAAGCATGCACCCTCACTTCTCAGTAAAACATTTCCTGAAGTTTTGTAAGCTGCTACTTGTCGTGTCCCAGCCTGGATAATGAATGATGCTTGCCTCCTACCAAGTTGAATTTGTTCAAAAAGCATAATTCGGAGAGCGTAATCATGCGCATAAAAAGACTCCTTAGCAGCGCGATTGGTGGGGGCAAAGGGCACTATGATGTACAATGAACTATGAAATCAAAAAAAAACTAACGATTACCAGGGAAAAGCAGGCTTGGCACATGGGTTAGTTGTCTACACAGATCAGACTTCTCCCTATACAGACTACTGCCAAGCAGTGCAATGTCTAATTTGTTCACTGCCCACACTCTAGGTTGCTGGCAGTAAAGGGACAGAGTATTTTTTTCATGTACTGCAATCAGCGGCGCCTTGATTAGTTGTGAGGAAACTTTCCTGGGATTGACCGCAGTCTCGTTCCCTTCTCTCGTACACCATAGAGTGTTCAACACTTTCGGCGTAAAAGCCGTAATAGACGGAAGTTGCTCGTTCTTATAAGATCCTTCTCTGATAAAAGACAGCAGTAATTTGCAATCGAAACTATGATATTCAATTTAATATGTGTTCTGGAAGCCTTTTTAAACCTGTCTTGTTTTCCTAAAAGACGCGAGGATGGTCCACAAATTCCAACTTCCTCTTCTTTGAAGGAGTGAGTGAACCTAACCATCAGACCGTTCATAGGAGACAGATTTCAGGTATTTCCTTCAAGCATTGCGCAGAGTTGCATACGATTTGTCACAGTATAGACGAACACGTGAGATTTTTTATAGTAAGTCGGACTTTTGTAGCAGCTATCGCACCCTCGTTTCGCAAACCTATCATGTTCCGATGGCAAGAAGATGTCAACGGAACCTCAGCTAGGAATGGCAGCAGCTACTGAAAAAGCTTAACAACTCGTCTACGTGTGTCATACTCCACCATATCCCTGATGGCAAGCGCCCCAAACTTCGTAATATCACGCAGTTGACGGTATTTGAATGCATTTTCAGCCTAACGCTCAGCCTATGTAGGACCAAGGTAGCCCGGACGAGGCAAACCCTCGAAGCAATGACCGCCACCGCTTCGGAATACCTCTTAGATGCATCGTATGTACTACAATGACTGATTTGTCGCTAGAAAGGATTCGCGGATCGATCGAATGGTTAGGACATTTGGTGCAGTGACTGATGTGGCTTAAAAGTCTTCGCCTACCTCTTGCCACCAATCTCATATGAAAACCGTCTGCAAATGCCATATTTAAGCCTGCTCGCATGTATATATGTCCCTACAAAAAATTCAAACACCTCCTCATCCGTCCTGCCGAAAATATTGTACAATTGCTGTGAGTTCGACCTTTTCGAATATCTTTTATCATCTCCAGCCTCTCGGTACACCAGCCATACTCTTCAATAAGCTCTGCTCATTACACTATCAATAGTATGATTTTTTCGCCTGTTTGTCATACTTTACGCTAGAAAAGGATCCTTTATCTGTTTTTTTCGAGAACTTGTTGATACCCTTGCCCGGTTTTTATCCTGACAGATTGAATCAAAGCTCATTTCATGAGCCATCTCTTAAAGGCTGCAACAATCTTATTCGGTCTATTTTAAAATTAACCCAATGATTTACTTGGGGAAAGGGTCTGAGTTAAGTGAGTGAAATGGCTTACTGCGATTCCGAAAATGAAAGTGCGATTGCCTGTAGATAGGATTGCAGGCGTCGCTCGTTCCAAGGGGGCTCGGTCACTTCACTTTCATTTTGCTATTGACTTTTACAATCTGCTCAATCTCCTCAAAGTCTCAGAATCTGTAGCATTCTGAAGTGCTTATATTTCCCTTTTTCTCATCGTGCCGCCTGCAAAACTGGTCGCGCAATCCGGATATCGTAATGTTCTGCAATTTCGTTTATTGTATATTCGCACAGCTGGGTGCAGGGGAACCAGTTAGGGGTAGCACCACACAGGTAGCATTTGGTCGCTCCATTGGTCTCGTACAGGTGGTGAATGCTCCTGTTGCCGCCTCTAACTGGTACCCAACTCTCACCTGTGGCTGCTCGAAGTTCGGTTCTTCCCAGCGACCACACCCCGGGCAACCGTCATGACCGGCGGACTAAACAAGGTGAGGGTCTCCGGTGTTGTGTGTGCCTCCACACCCGGTATGTCTGAATCCCGAACTTCCCACTTACCCCCTATCAAAAATTCCTACCGTGGGGGCGACAGCAACCCCGTCGGTGGCCCAGGCTAACTCGGGTCGATCTCCCACTAAAACAAAACCATGACCCATCGTGAGTTCGGCAACCGTCTGGGATGACGGAGCAGCCCTATTTAGAGACAGCACTGCTTGCCTCCTCGCAGAGGAAGGGGCTAGAATGGCGGACTGAGAGTCAGGCTGCGATGGCTCCTTTTTAATGTGACCTTTATGGCATTCCCACTCCGTGGGATCCGAGCCAGGTGTGGTGGTACACCCAGGGGCGGCTCCGGCCGTGCCAGCCACCTGCGTTTCTCTCCCATTTCCGGTCTTCTTGACTCTGTCTTGACACCGGGCTCAGGTGGGGGAGGAGGAGAGAGTGCGGTAGCTGCAGCGCAAGGCTACTTTCACTTAAAACTAATTCACGCACAAGTCACCGTCCCTGCATCAACTGGTGTTGAGCATACGGTATAGCTCGTCAAAATCAACGGTCAAACTGTCATGTATTGTTGAAATTCCATCACCGCTGTCGATCCTGGGGGTCAGGATTATTCGTCGTTTTGGCTCAGCGTTAATCAATGAGTTCTTCGCCATTGTACACCCATGCGGCTAATTATTCTGTCTTGACAAAGTCTCAATAGAGAATATGGATTCGGGAGTGCAGTGCGGATAAAACAGGCTAAAGCAGTTCACGGCGCAGGCTGTTGTAAGCCATTGCAAGAATTTCAGTTTCATCACGTGAACCGCGGCATGAGTGCTAGCGTCCTTCCTCCGCACTGCTGCCATTGCCTGCAGTGCATGATTTAATGGACACCGTTTTCATACAACCACGTGCCTAATCTAATTACCATATTTCCTGTTAATGGTTCATTGGTTTTTGCGGTGTATTGCTTTTCCCGCAATTGCACCAGATGCGGCAAATGGACCCGGGAGTTTCCCGACGTTGTAGTGACTCTTTTGGCCGCAGTTTTTGGCCACTGATTTCTGCTTCTTGTTGTTGTGCACCTCCAACTCCTAGCGGTCTGAGAATGCGGTTAACGTCTTCTTAGATGTTCTTCATGTACGGTAACCATTGCCAAAATTTGAGGACTTGTGCGGTTCGGTTTCTGGCCTTATTTGTGCAAACACCTACCGAACAGTTGCGTGGGTCCCCGTTTGTTCTGAGTACCCGTCGAGGATATAGCAATTCGGCAACCTCGTCTTTTCGTTCCCTACATTGGGTCACAACACGCCGATATAACGCTCTGGTGTAACTGCTTCTGTGACTAATTGGTTAGCTGCTGTTGAAGCTCAGTACATGCGTTAGTTTTGTTGGTATCCTAAACATTTTTATCATTAAGCCAGCACAGATTTTTTAACAGGTGAAAACCTCCAGGAAGGATAGCTGGCTGTTTTCTTCCTCCTCATTCATAAATTAGATGTTCGGGAAGACACAATTGAGATGCTCTTTGAATGCCAAAATCTTGTCCCATTCGATGAGGACGAAGGAATCCTCAACATAATAACCTCAGAATTTCAGTCTGTGGTGTAGGACGACCAGTGATTCCAGCTGCCCGAATCCTCCAACTCCTGAAACTGCCTTAAAACGCACTGCACGTTGGACGAAAAGATCTACGAGTAGGTGAAAGGTACACCAACAGGTTCACTGATCTTGGGATTCATAGCTGAGATGGTCCAGCAACGGTTGAAATCGCTGGTCTTCCGACATCACCAACCAAAATTCTTAGTTGTGATTTCGGCTGGTGGCTGAAAAAGTGGTAGCAGTGAGGAGGAAGGACACTAGCTCTCAGGTCGTAGCTCATGTGCCGGGATCCAGCCACACCTTTAAATTTGACGACGCTGGAAATTTGCTCAAGGGCTGACAACGCGTACTCCATGAACTGCTCGAATCTACGCCCCTCGGTCCGCAGTCGACTGATAAGCGCAATGACCGCCCGGCTCCATATTCTGTACTGAGAGTTTGTCTAGGCAGTCATTTGATACGCGGGGAGGACGCAGACGAACAACACTTCAAGTGACAATGAGGACGATTACTGAAGAATTATGACGCCCAGACATTCGAGCAATCATCACATCATTTACTATCCCCAACCATAAACAGGAAATCTGCTAAGTGTATTAGGCACGTTGTTGCATGAAAACTGTGTCCTGTAAATCCTGCACTCCTTGCAAGATGGTTTCGAGCGAGAATCCAAAATGCTAGGCCAATAAGCTTCTAGGTTCAACGACCGCATTATCTCCGCCTTAATTGTTTCATGGGACTAGCCTCTTTGCTTCTATCGGCAAGAGTAGAAGATCGGGGGTGAAACGCAAGTCTCTGAAGGATGCCTAATTAAAAGTTAAGAAGTTATGATTATTTTTGCGTCGGTAAACGATTAGAAGCCTCCTATGCAAAACCAACGAGGCCTAATAAGAATGAACAATGTCCTCTGAAAGCTAGGCATTTCTCAGTACTGAAGCTCTCATTTCCACTTCCGAATACGAACAACGATGCAACTATCCGGTGATATAAAACCTATATTGTTATGGCTATTAATTTTAGGGATTGCAAGCCGAACAGTTTTTTACAGGTTCCTCCGCGGGATGAAAGTGATTCAACTCAGCCTTAGAGGATTCTGCTAGCGTGAAACAACTCAAGAAGTCAAAGACTGTGCAGCCTGAACCATCCTATATAGGATAATAGGGACGCCATTGACCATACAATCTTTACGAATTGCTCAGTGGGTTGGAAGCGCGGCTGCGTTGCACAGGGACCCAACCAAAGATGCTCTGGTCGCGAGTTACCAGCACTTCTTCAATCAGACAAACATCTGAGCAGTTGACGATAAACCTCGAGAAGTAGCAGAAAACTTACGAGTCATAGAGATATGCGATCGTATGGATAGCAATGCAAATGGGGTGTAGGGGAACCAGTTAGGGGTAGCACCACACAGGTAGCATTTGGTCGCTCCATTGGTCTCGTACAGGTGGTGAATGCTCCTGTGGCCGCCTCTAACTGGTACCCAACTCTCACCTATGGCTGCTCGAAGTTCAGTTCTTCCCAGCGGCCACACCCCGGGCAACCGTCATGACCGGCGGACTAAACCAGGTGAGGGTCTCCGGTGTTGTGTGTGCCTCCACACCCGGTATGTCTGAATCCCGAACTTCCCCCCCCCCCTATCAAAAATTCCTACCGTGGGGGCGACAGCAACCCCGTAGGTGACCCAGGCTAACTCGGGTCGTTCTCCCACTAAACAAAACCATGACCCATAGTGGAGTTCGGCAACCGTCTGGGATGTCCGAGCAGCCCTATTTAGGGACAGCACTGCTTGCCTCCTCGCAGAGGAAGGGGCTAGAATAGGTGCCCTAAAAAAATACTGGTTATCACGTCTTCTGCAGCCGGCCGCGGATCGCAGATCGCAAAATACGCGGTCGTAAAACTCCGACAAACAACAATACCCCCCGTCACTATGCCCCTCGCCATACACTCCAAACTGCTCGGGTTAGTCCACTCACAATAGCAGTCTGGAATGTTCGTTCCCTTTTAGACAATCCTAGGAGCAAGCGGCCGGTACGGAGGATGGCGCTAGTCACTCGGGAACTGGCGCACTATAAGGTGGACATTGCTGCTCTCAGCGAGACCCGATTCTCTGAGCAGGCTCAACTGGAGTAGGTGGGTGCCGGCTACACCTTCTTCTGGAGCGGCCGGCCAAAGGCAGAGCGATGCGACGCTGGTGTTGCCTTTGTCTTCCGGAACGACATCGTGGGACGTCTGCCCTGTCTGCCGCAGGGTATTAATGATTACCTGATGAGCCTCTGCCTGCCTCTTCGGGAAGACCAGTTTGCCACCATCATCAACGCCTACGCTCCCCGAATGACGAGCTCTGATGCGGCGAAGGACATACTCTACGAGGACCTGCACGCCCTGCTAGCGACTGTGTCGCAGGTGGACAGGTTAATTGTCCTTGGTGACTTCAATTCCCGCGTCGGGATGGACCACGCTGCCTGGCAGGGAGTGCTGGGTCCCCACGGTCTCAGTAGCTGTAACTATAACGGCCTCCTTCTTCTGCGCACGTGTGCGGAACACCGTCTCCTGCTGACCAACACCTTCTTCCGCCTTCCGACGCGGGAGAAGGCCACGTGGATGCACCATAGGTCGCGGCGCTGGCATCTGCTGGATTATGTTCTCGTCCGGAGGCGAGATCGACAGGACGTGCTGGTAACCAAGGCGATCCGCGATGCCGATGGTTGGACAGATCACCACCTCGTCCTCTACAAGATGAGGCTCCGACTGCAACCCGGACGAAGGCCCCAAGGTAAGAGGCCGCCAGGTAAGGTAAATACACTTTTGTTAAATTGGCCTGCTCACTGTTTTCATTTCAGCAACCAAATAACCGAGAAACTGGAGGACCTGCATGCTACAGCTGATAATGCTAGCATGGAAACACGATGGTGTCAGCTGCGAAATGTCATCCAGTCCACCACCCTCGAAGTCCTCGGATGCGTACGCCGTCAACACCACGACTGGTTTGATGACAATGACGCCGACACCAGCAACTTACTCGCGGAGACGAATGGACTACAGAAAGCCTACATGGAGCTTCGGACTGACTCTGCCAAAGCAGCCTTCTTCCGATGCCAGCGCCTTGTACAGCAACGGCTGCGGAGATGCAGGGTGCCGGGATGCTCCGAATGGCTGAGGAAATACAAGGGGTATGCGGATCTCAATGAAATGAAAAACTTTTTCAAAGCCATCAAGGCCATTTACGGCCCGTGTATCAAGGGGACCGCACCGCTGCTCAGCTCTGACGGCACAACACTGCTGACAGAGAAATCGCAAATTCTGAAGCGCTAGACCGAGCACTTCAGAAGTGTTTTAATTGCTCATCAGCCCTCTCCGATGCTGCCATTAACCGGCTCCCTCAAACTGACATGAACAATGACCTAGATCTGCCACCTTCCCTACCAAAAACCATCCGGGCCGTGCAGCAGCTTTCCAGCGGTAAAGCACCGGGATCCGATGCAATCCCACCGAAAGCCTACAAGCATGGTCGGCCCCGGCTGATGGCGGAACTCACAACACTCTTCCAGGAGACGTGGCGGTAAGGACAAGTTCCTCAGGATTTTAAATACACGACCATCGTCCATCTCTACAAACGAAAGGGAACCAGCAACTCTGTGATTATCCCAGCGGAATCTCGTTGCTCAACATCGCCGGGAAGATCTTCGCCCGTATCCTTCTCAATCGTCTGAACGGTCATCTAGAGCAGGGCCTGCTCCCAGAAAGCCAATGTGGCTTCCGCCGACACCGTGGGACAACCGATATGATCTTTGCCGCCCACCAGCTTCAAGAGAAGTGCCAGGAGATGCGAACTCACCTATACACTACCTTCGTAGATATAACGAAAGCCTTTGACACGGTGAATCGCGACGGACTGTGGAAAGTCATGCAGAAATTTGGTTATCCTAAGCAGTTCACGCACATCGTGCGTCAGCTTCATGAAGGGATGACGGCGCGCGTCACTGACAACGGGACGGTATCCGAAGCATTCGCAGTGACCAACGGAGTGAAGCAGGGTTGCGTATTGGCTCCCACCCTGTTTTGTCTCATGTTCTCGGCTATGCTCATGGACGCCTACCGTGATGAGCAGCCTGGGATCCGCATCGCCTACAGAACTGACGGGAACCTTCTCAACAATCGGCGTATGCAGGCTTCAACGCGCGTGTCTACGATTACAGTCCATGACTTGCTCTTCGCGGACGACTGCGCCCTTAACACCGTGATGGAGGAGGACATGCAAATGAGTACGGACCACATCGCCGCAGGCTGCGCCGATTTTGGATTAACAATCAGTACAGCCAAAACGGTTGTCATGCACCAGCCGCCACTCAGCGCGGAATACAATGCTCCCCGAATCAATGTTAACCGTGCTCAACTCAAAAATGTGAAAACCTACGTTTATCTAAGAAGCACGCTGTCACGCAACACGAGAATCGATGCCGAGGTTGCCCAACGAATCTCCAAAGCTAGTAAGGCCTTCGGCTGGCTGCAGGCCTCCGTGTAGAATCGCCACGGTATTCAACGGAACACAAAACTGAAGATGTACAAGGCCGTCGTCCTGTCGACACTCCGTTACGGAGCGGAGACCTGGACCGTCTACTCGAACCAAGCCAGGCAGCTGAATCAATTTCATCTCAGCTACCTCCGCAGAATACTGAAGCTAAGATGGCAAGACAAGATCCCGGACAAGAAAGTCCTGGAGCGGACCGGAATCCTCAGCATTTACGCCATGCTGAAACAAGTGCAACTGCGATGCAGCGGCCACCTGGTAATAATGGACGACAAGCGACTACCCAAACGACTTTTCTACGGAGATGTCGCTACGGGTGCTCACCGCCAGGGAGGTCAAATCGACGATACAAGGACACTTTGAAGAAATCTCTGAAGCAACTGCAAATCAACCCGGCGACCTGGGAGGACATCGCCCAGGCTAGACCGGCATGGAGAAGATCCGTGAAGACTGTTTCAGCAATCTATTAGGCCAACTGGATTACCGCGGCCGAGTCCAAAATAGCGGCACGAAAGTCACCAGCGCCTGGACCAACCTCGTCGATGACCAGGCCCTGCCAACATGCCCGCTCTGTCATCGGCCTGGTCGGTCACCTGCGAATCCATCGCACGGAGGCTGGTGAACCAGTTCCTGGGTCTCCTACATACAGTCGATGCGCCCACCTCCACTGCCCTCACTGCTCCCGCACATTTACACACCGCATGGGTCTATTAGGACACATTTGCCCCCACAACAACCTACGGTAAACCACCGGAGGCTTAGGCCAATCAGCGCACACCATCTTCACTAATATATAGACAACACTCTCACAATCATCAAAATATACCTGATAAAATCACGATTTCTTAGAAACCGTGGCTGACTAAACCCATGGAATAGACAATACCACCAGCTATCCGATAATCCAAGTGTCATTGGACAAAAGCGAGAAACTATTTCTACTGGCCAAGTGACATACCTGCGGTCAACTACTCATTTCGAAGAAATCTTACAACCAGCAGATAACTTGAGCTTATCTTTTTGTTAATATCTCGAATGAAAATGTGACGGAGCGATGTATGTAGTCCCTTCTCTTTGAATCATAAACGTTCTCTTCGACCTCATCTGAGGTCTCTTCGTCCTGCAAAAATTCAAAATCGACTTTGGTAAGTTAATGTTGCCAAAAAGCTACTTCGGTGGAATAGCCATTGTATCCTAAGTCTGAATTAGTGACCCTCTCAAATACGTTCAGACTTTCTAACAAGTTTCGCGTAGATTCCATTCATTTTCACCAACTCGGAGTGATTTCCAGATTCCTTGATCACACCACCGTCAACCACCATGATAACGTCAGCATCCCGAACAGTTGAAAGCCGGTGGGCCACGATAACCACTGTGCGGCCGACCCTGGCGTTCTCCAGGGCCTTTTGCACGGCCGCCTCCGAGCGAGTGTCGAGGGCTGAGGTGGCTTCATCCAGAAGGAGAATTCGAGGATTACGAATCAGGGCACGAGCAATAGCGATGCGCTGTTTCTGTCCACCGGAAAGGCCGCCACCGCCCTCAGCAATAAACGTCTCGTAAGCCTAAAGTGTGCATATAAAACTGCTGACTTCAGAGAGAGAGAAATTCAAGTTTTGTCCTCAGCAATCGGAGATTAGAGGCATTGCAAGTTGTCATCGTTAAGAGGGTCAAAATGAAGGGGAGTTGATTTGCACACATACCTCAGGAAGCCTCATCACAAATTCATGTGCTCCCGAAAGCTTGGCTGCAGCTTCAATTTCTTCCTGGGTGGCATCAAGTTTGCCCAGTCTAATGTTTTCCGAGACCGTACCGGCAAAGAGGACGGGTTCTTGTGAGACAACGCCGAGTTGAGATCTAAACCACTTCAGATCCAGCTCTCGAATATCCGTTCTATCAACTTCAATCTTGACAAGCAAAGAAAACGATAAACAAACTCCGGGTAGTCAGGACCTACCTCTCCTCTACTTGGATCCTAAAATCTTTGAATTATTTGAATGACCGTGCTTTACCCTGAACCACTGGGTCCTACGATGACTATGGTCTGCCCGCTCCGGATAGTCAAATTAAAGTCTTGGAGAATCTGAAGAGAGTTAATCAGTGTAGGATTTCTACCTTGACATCCTTCCGCAATGGGTACTCAAAACAGACATTTCTGAAAACGATTTCACCAGACAGTTTCTCAATAATTTTTCCGGGCGTCCGCTTGTCTATAGGTGGAATCTGAAAAACACGGTAGAATACCGGCAAGCTCGATTTATGTGTGCAACTTCAAGGGAAGCTTTTCCACATGAAGGCTTTTGCAAACAACATTGCCAGATAAATTTTCAGGGAGAAAAAACGGTATCCCATGGTGACGTTTATAAAAAGTATCCTCTTAAATTAAATGCCCAAATTTTGAAACTCCTTTGGGTGCAAGTTCGGAAAGGTGCGAGTGAAAGGCTACACCCTTCTCACATTGATGTCACTGTGTGCAAAATAGCTCAATGGTATACCTGTCTGCGTTTCTGCTTAGTGACTGGTTGCTCATATATGTAGAGGTCTCGTGATTTAATATGAATAATTATATATAATCTGAAAATATTAGGATGATGCTTACTTATATTTAAAACTAGAGGAGCTACTTGATCTTTTAGCAATAAGTAACGAATAGGTAAACTGTAATGTTTGACTTTGGGCAAGACAATTCGGTATCATACGTTAGCCGATGCGGTAAATTGTTTTCAGACCGCGTCACAAGCTGAATCTTTAATTTCCAGAGATGATTTTTATATGAAGTCGAAGGCTTTCGTTTTAATGAAAAATAAGAGTAATGGACTTCCTAATAAGTAGTAACTGCAAGCCGCTGATGCGTAAAAAAACCTACGGAACGATATGGTTGTTAAACGGCTCTGTATGCGAAGAGGATGTCCGATAAATTAAATGATGGGATAACCAAGAGGGAGGAAAAAACTAAGTCAAACCGTAGGAAAGTTTTCCATCTTTTTTCCATTTACTTAGGGGTTTTGACAAATTTGAATAATTTACTTGAAGCAATGGTGAAAACCTCGATAGGATTCGAACGGACAACAACAAGAGAAGGGCTCTAGTACAGCCCACACTAAACCACTTGGGCTACGAGGCCCTATCTGAAGGCGTGAGTTTAATCCCAGGTGCATCCAGTTAAACGCTCAGCCAACTCCATCGAATGGAATACATTAATCCTGATACATTAAGCTGATGCCCGAGCAGGGTTAAATGAATTATTCAAATCTATTAAAACCCCTTAATATTTAATTGCGTCTGCTAGTCATCTTATGGATTCTAGATTTCGAACTTAGTTAATCCTGCTCAAACAGTCAAATTAATGTATGCGAATTGGTGGATTCTATACTTTGCAGTAGGCTGGCTGGGTAACTTAACCCAAGTGTGATTAAACTCACAGCTCCCAGTGGGATACCATAGCTTAGGTGGTTCGGGCATTCGCTGAACTCAAGAAATGCTCTTGCTCTCTAGCCTTCGAATCCCATTGAGGCCGCCGTTTTTCACAATTGGATTAAATGACTATTTCATTTTGTCTGATGTGTGTTTGCTCTTGTTTCGATGACATGGTTCAGACAAAAAAAGGTACGTATCCTCAAGATTACTTTCAATAGCACATAAACAAACAGTGAAAGCAACGACCTTAGTAGTAAATTTTAATAATAGTAATAGTAAAGTTTAATAATAGCCGACGATTTTGCCTTTGGGCTCGGTTACCGATCGCGTGAAAGGTATTTTCCATTAGAACGGATTACTTTATTGGGATCAAAGGATTGGTTTTGGTGCCGTGCAGTCCCAAAATATTTTAGTCAGGCCAAGACGCGGGCTTTGAATGCGCGAACTTTAACCGCTTTCAAAAACTGCACTCGATGAAAATGGCCAATTAATTAGCATGAAATTTTTATCTTGAATTGGGGTGGTCTCATAATATATTCTATAGAAAACATGCAATTTTCGTTCATATAGCACTGTAGTGGCTGGTCTATTAATGCTGCCTGGGAGGTATACAACGTACTTCAGATGCACTGCAAATCTTTGGGAGCCCTTTACGACATTTTTAGTGGCATAGAGACAAAACCTATTTTTCTTAAGGTAATGTATACGCCTTGAAAACTGTGAACTCTAAATGATAAGTAAACGATATATCTGGTTCAAAAGTATTCGGGAATCAAAATGTTGCTAAAACCGAATAGCAATATCTCTTTGAGCATAAAATTTGACGGGAACTTGATTTTCTATCAAATAAACAAAATATATTTTATCCATTTTATATATAAATATATTAATAAAGAGGCATCAAAAATCAACCAAACTAAAGCCTACTACTAAAGCAGGTATTTTTAAAGTTCAAATTTTGCAGGCGACTAAAAACAACTACATTTGAAAGGAGTTATACTGGCATATCTGAAACATTTTGGGTTTATTTTTTTTGATGATCTATACTTAAACACAAATCAAGTATAGTAGATGACCTACCTAATGAAATGTTTTCTGAAAATTTGAATGAGAAGTGAAGCGCACAATTAGCATTGCTATTTTTGTTTACTGAGTGGATTTGAGGCTCAGGCATCTTTTGCTAAAGGACGCCGCATATTTATTTCAGTATATTTAAGGAAATTCGACAAGATTTGGGCAAAATTGGAGGTTGGCGGATACTCAATAAATATTACATTTCATATTTCCTTTATTTTTTAAATTCCTATTGAGTTGTTAGTTAGTATTTCAAGGCCTTCTGATTTGTGCTAGTAGCTTTTTGCGAGTGATTATCAATCTTTAGTAAATTTTGACACTTTGCTTGTGAGCAGGCCCAAACTGTTATCCTTCTCACGCAAAAAATTCCCTTCACAAGATCCATTAGAATTTAATGAAATTGGTCATTGGCTGTTCAGTAATAGGTGTTGAGGAAGACTTCTAAGCTAAGAACGAGAAAAAAAGGCAAGCGACATCACATTTTTTATGCATAGTATGCGAAACAGCTATATTTTATCTTACACGCATTGCATGAACTATTTGTGTGCAAATTTGAAACATAAATTAAAATATATTGTTTTCTTTTTGCTCTTTAATTTTCAGTTTATTTGAAGGTGTAGGGGTGTAGACTAAAGTTCATATGAATTTTTGGGCCACCTTCTATCAGCAACAGCAGGAAATATGCGTAAATTTCATTAAACTACCAACAGGCAGCCAGTATTATATACCATATGGAGACCCACTCATGTGCTACACCTCTGAAAACTGTGTCAAGCGGCCAACAAAAACGTGTCTGGGTCTTCAGGTGGTTACTGTGCTGTCAATAGGGTGTATCGTCTAATTACCATGCATTTACTCTTACTTAATGAGTATTCAAAATATGCCTTCTGGCTCGAGATTAAACATCCTTACTTAATGCCAATTTGTTTGGCATTCTGCAACGGTATCTGCTAGAAACTCTGCAAAATGGATAAAACGTCCTAAATTTAGTTGAAAATATATGTAAATGACATACCGTTTGATAGAAGCATACAATAATTGAGATATTTTATGAATCAACCAAGACGCTGAACCCACCAAAATTAAGTCAGCGACGTTTGCTTGACCCCTGTTTATCATGATAATGACATACCAGAATGTTAAGGCAATGAGGACATAGATCGTTGCATCCATGCATCCTAGAACTGAATGTAAACAGTTGAAAGGTACAAAAATCGGTTATTTAGGACTATGAATTTTGACTGCATTTATTAAAACAGACAAGTACGGAAATTGAATAACGTTGCTTACTACTTATCTGATTACCATTTGCCTAAGAGATATTCTTCAATTCCGATTGGAAAACATCAGGAATTTTTGTGACTTATGAACATGCACAAACTTCAGTAAGAAAATAAACTCGTCATTTGTTTTAAACAGTTGCTACACATTACGAATCCTTTGAAACATTTACATTGGTATGTGTAATAACCTACTGCAGTTTAACAGTATTGACCTAATTACACCCAATTTTCAGCAGCTTCGAGTTCTGATTTATAAGGAAGCAATTCCTAGATCTGGCCTTTGAAAGCAAATATGGTTCGAATTGATGCTATAACCACATCAGCAATGCCCTTTGTTTTTAAAGAATTTGTGCATTCTTCAAAAGAGAACTTTCTCACAGTTAGGCCCGTTGAACCGAGAGCAACGATGACAAGAGGAAATATGGCACAAGCAACCAGTGAAAGTTTACAATTTTTTAAAAATCCAATGGTGAGGCCGCTAAGGAATAAAACAAGAAACTGGATACGAAGTCCCAATTTTTCAATAAGGCCAATTTCAATTTTATCCACATCTTCAGTTAATTTGGTAATAGTAGTTTCCCATTTAGTTTGACAAACCACGAAACTTCTGGGCGCAAGACGGCCTTAAAAACAAGCAATATTATGAATAGGTTTTAAAAACGGGTGATAATATATCAAAATTATTTTCGGTGATGAACAAAATAAAACTCTTTAAAAGTATCCGTTTGGCAAATCAATAACTCGAGGCGAACCGAAGCAAAATAAATTGCCTCTGATATAACTATTTTAAATAAGAGGTTAACTCAGAATGTCTATTTAATCAAAATGTAGAGCAAATATAGAAGTTCTTACTTAGGATTTGCACAACAATTTTAGTTAAGATATTTTTTTACAATAATGCAACTGAGGCAACGGAGAGCTCAGTAAATTATATAAAGGGCAAACGGCTACAATTTATTAATGAATGAGTATGTTTAAAAGATTTCATTAGTCTGAGTTCGCATAGTACGTTAATAAAGAGCTAAGGTGAAACTTTATGGAAAAGGTAACTAGAAAATTGGGAGTTATTAGAGGAACATTATCATGTGGGTACACACATAATCAGTGCAGAAAAGATCTAAATAGACAGTTCGAAAACCCAGTTTCCCATAGGAAGATGGCTGAAACACCCCCGAAATCGGCGTTTTAAATAATCCGATTAAAAAACGTACTTTATTTCAGAATAATATTAGAACACATGAATATATTTACGAGTTTAATCTCTCAATCTCTTACTTGAAAGATTGCAATTGCTCAATTGACAGGCAGGTTCCAAGGAAGCAAACTGAGAAATGATTGAGTACCTCGTAAAACAGGCAGTGAAAACGATTTTCTTGAAGCTTGGCTGACAGTTGCAAGCAAAACATTTGACAGAAGTCAACAAAGAATGTGATCACTCCGATAATTGCAAATCGTCGAAGGAGCTTCAATTACGTAGATATTCGAGTAAGTAATGTTGATAAATTCATTTATAATGATGGAAAAAAAATTAAACGAAAGTGGCATTAATAATAAGACCAGAAAACGCATAATAGTTCCGGTGACTAAGAGCAAAAATTAAATCCTGAAGCATATTTAACCATAAATAGTTTTTAATGTAGGAAATAATTCGGACAAACCAGCTGAAAATAATGGACATTTTTTCACTTTAAAAAAATAAATAGAAATTTGAAGAAGCATTGATAAATTTTACAGTTCCTCGTTTTCATTGGTAAGTCTTTAAGAGCATGTTCCCTCTCATCAACGATACCCGAACTAACCGCCATTTTCCTCAGAGGGCATATGATGACAGTTCAGTTCAGTTCAGTTCAGTTTTATTAAGGGAAATATAGGCGAAGCCTTTGAGCTCCCTATTGATGTCAGTGACACTGTAAATTAAAAAAGCTGACATATAATGGACGTTGGACAAAGGGTTATCTCACGGACACACTGCAGGGCATCGGACAAGCAATTATAAAATAATGTTACTCAAAAATAGGGAGTAGTATGTTATATGACGCGAAAATTGTGGATGGGAATATGTTTCAGGAAATGTGTTAGGTTCGGATGTCGTGGTGGTACTTATGGCTGTACTGGTCAAACTTCCGCTTAAAAGTGTCAACGGATGGGGACATGATTATGTCGGCCGGCAGAGCATTCCAGGCCTTAATCACTCTGTTGGAGAAGAAGAATCTTCTTGTGTCGAGTCTTGCACCTGTCACTCGTAGTTTAATGGGATGCCCTCGCAAAGTAGTGGTAGTGGCCAGCTCAAAGAAGTCGCCAGATGCAAGGCAGCAATCCTGAAGCCGCAACATTCGAAAGGCTTGTATTAAGTCGCCGCGTAGCTGTCTATAGTCCAGAGGAAACAGATCAAGATTAGACAATCGTGTCTCGTAAGGCAGGCAGCTTTGACCTTGAACAAGCTTGGTTGCACGTCTTTGGACCTTCTCAAGGGTGTTGTGGTCTTTGACAGACCACGGTCTCCAGGCTTGTATGGCAATTTCCAATTGTGGTCGCACGAACATCCCGAAGACCTTATTAAAGCACTCTTTGTCGAACTTTGCAAACGCTCGCTTAATTAGATACAAGCTTGACATGGCAGATTTTGCTACTTTTGAGCAATGGAACGATGGCTTTTTCATTTATTAATTAGTTCAAACTAAGGCCAACTGTTTAAAATTAACAGATCAAATCTGAAGGTATTTTATCAATCAGTTTCTTAAATAATATTTGGTCTCCATCTGGTAAGACAAAAACTAACAGTGACAAGTACTTAGCCCAAGGACACAATTATATTAATGTTTCAAATGTTAAACATGACACAGTCAATTAATTCAATTCCTGACTAGGACAGAACAGTTATTCTAGCGTAAAACCATGTGGCTTATCTAGGAATCAAGCACATTTGAAGTTTATTTTACTTTCCCGCCAGATTTGGCAGCTTGAGAACCAAATCGGGCAGCGAAATCTTAGAAGTATGTTAGTGGGATCGAGGCAGGTAACAGATGGAAAATACCACGAAGTAAAAAAATTCCCACATATCTTCAAAACTCCCTTTGCAAGAAAAATTCAAGGACCCTCATGACGGTAAAAGGAATCGGAAAGATAGACGAAAACGCATAAATTGTTAAAGAATCGGCGGAAAGGAAGTGTGAGGAAAATGCAAGATTAATAGAGGGCCGAGGTGTGAAAAAAGTATGCATTCAGATTTTTAGAAAAAACAATAAACTTTTCTGAGCGTCTCCGGGTGCACGGTCATTTCAAATGCAAATATTTCACAAAACCTTAGCACAAAATGCCAAATATTCCAAATGTGCTTATAATACAACGCTGCCATTATTTATTTCTGGGCTACTGGCATTGTTGACTTGGTGAGAAAGCAATGACTTCAGAAATCAGCGATCAATGAAAAAAGCCATTCGGCCCAAACCCAGGTTTGGTACGGGATTTTCAACAGCGAATTTTCCTTCAAAGTGTAAAAATGAAGGTGACCGGTGAGATTATTTGTGTAAAAAAACCATTATTGTCAAAAGAAGGAGCAGGAGGGGACCAATATGGGTTGAATTTAAAGAGCCACAATCGTTAGCTAAACGGCAAATGGAATGCTTTATGAAAAGACTCCAGCATGTGTGATATAGTACATAAGAACCCGGTGTAGCTGTCTCTGTGACAGGAGTTGCTATCAGGCCCCGGAACGATCTTACGGTGTGAAGTCTTGGAGTGAGATAGATAGGGTGAGATATAGAGTAAGTGTCAATTATTTTTACTATTTTGGGGGAACAAAATCAAAGGCTTGTTTTAAAGTATTGAATGTCATAATTTCCAAAATTTTATTTGTTTAGTAGTCCGATTTACACTGCCGGACAGGTGTCGTCCTCATGGCAAGCGGGGAGGACAGTAACCGTCTTAATACATGTGCGTAAGCTTGTTGGTGCTGTTTATCAGACAGAAAATTCGCTCTGTTTGGAACCGCGTTAAGGGTATATGAACGGGTTTGCGGCCTTTAAGAATTTACAAAAATTTTCAGAACATTAGGAGGATATCTGTCAGCAAAAACAAATGTTGGTAAATGTTGGTAAATGTTTGTAAATGTTGGCTAAGAAGGACTAAATCATGACCGAATGAAGACATTTAATTCATAGAATTCTATTTTGATTGAAATATGCAACTTTCGTACACTTTCGAAGGTTTTCGTAGGATAACTACCACGGATGGCTGTTAATTACGAAGTAAGTAATAGCACAAGGAAAGAACCATATCTAAGATCTCCCCGGTGGAAAGAAATTATGACTTGGGCTGAGAATCTGGATATGCAGAGTGAAAATGAAGAATTGTATACTGTATTGTTTTAAATAAATTCTTATATTGATGGAGTTTTGTGTATGTCATGATGATTATAAATATCAAATAGGTGGACTAAGAGGATACCTACGGGGAGAAAGAAAACGTTCTATGTTTTAGGGAGGAATCTGAGAATATGAAGTAAAGTAGCCATGAACCATCTAATATTTTTTGAAGAAAGAGGATGTCCCACCATCCATCTCGATGACGTCGGGTTAGTTTTAATGGCCAAATAAACTCACTGGAGAAATCAGTAATGTTGAGAAACCCGTGTTGTTGTTGAAAAAAGAAAGGAATTGCATGAAGGCCCAAAGGAAGTTGTTTGATAGAGTAAGCAATAGACAATTTGCTAAAATTATCAGCTAGTAGGCCTTTATTTTGTTCCGTCAAGAGATATTATAGTGATTATCATTTGTGAATAATCCACAACGGAAGCTTCATGCAGTGGATTTTGCAAACTTAAGATTAATGAATGTTCGTGATTCTTGGTGCCAATCACGTTTTCGACGCTCTTTGTTAACTAATTCGTGAACATGTGGCTTCCGTATAGTGCAGAACACTTCGACACAGACTGCCCTAATTTTGGGCTAAAAAGAGTGCAGAGGAGCCAGTGGTTAATCCCCAATCCGTGCAAAATAGTGACTATTGCGAGTCCGCTATTAATAGAATTCGCCACACTATGGTAGAAAAATTCATATACCTAGGCATTACAATTATAGATATAAATTGTAATTTGAATATCTAAATGCCGCGTTGATTTTAGGTGTCCCAAGCACTCGGGCTTTTGGCGGGCTTTTGAAATTGAGCCGCCATCTTTTCCGCTCTCCATTCGCATGTGAAATTTCTTATATCTATGTCGGTTAGCCTATTTGACCCATTTTATACCGATTCTTAACCTTATTTGTTTTTTGAACAACAAAAATGAGGTCATCGGCGCACGACGCTGGCACAGTTTTGAAAGAAGTCCAATTTTGTCGATATTTTGAGACGCATTCAAGAATGATTCTTCATGAGGTTAATATGTGCATTCTTTGACCATTTGTTTGTGATCTTCCGGTTTTGTGTGGCTTGTGTTCCCAACCTTATTCACGGTGAATGGAGGACATTTTTTGCTGAAAGTTTTGGAATTTTAATTTCAAAATAAAGCGTAACTCTCTCTCTCTCTCTCACTCCATCTTTCACAGTCGTGGTATGCGTCTAAAAATAAAACTGATGATATGCGAGACCGTTTTTCAAACAAATCGTTTGCATCGGTAGGTATGTGAACTGTCTACGAAGATCAAACAAGAAAACTTATTAATTTTAGCCTCCGTTGCCTCCGACTTATACTGAAGCCGAAGTTGCAGGAAAGGATCCCCACACTCAGATCCTGGAAAGAGCCGACTGCATCCACGTTCACGCTATTCCGAGGCACGTATAACTGCAATGGAGTGGCCATATCCCGTGGATTGATGAAGAGCGTATACCCAAATGACTATTCAACGATGATGAAGTTACTGGTGGTTGCAGAAAAGGCAGGTAAACTTGTCCTAAAATACACCTTGAAGCCCTTCCTTAAGTACGTCAGGCATCACCTGCCATTTCAGGGAGACAAGTTCACCACTATCGTCAGTATCTACACCGCCCCAACCCGATGACCAGCTCAGACTGGGCAAGGTCAAACTCTGCAAGGACCTGCACGCCCTCCTGGCAACTGTGTCGATGGTGGATAAGTTGATTAACCTCAGTGATTTCAACGCTTGCGTCGGCACAGACGATGCCACCTGAAGAAGAGTGCTAAGCCCTTATGGGCTTGACGGTTTCAGTGATAATGGTGTGTTCCTCCTTCGTGTATCGAATGGCAGAGATAGATACTGTCCGAAGCAAGAGTAAACTTAACGAAATTCAGCGGGGCTGACATCGCTATCACACTTGATCAATTTCTTTTGGCATTACCACTGAGCTTGATTGCGCTGGGCGTGCTCGTTTTAGGTAAAATGAATTTGCAGCATAACGACAAGTTTGGGATTACGTTATAGGCTTTTGGCGGTTTAGTTTGGGTTTTATGATTAGGGTTATGGTTAAAGCTCCAATAACCATTGGTTAGATAGTAAAAAATTACTAATTAATTAATTATAAATAACTAATAATAAACTTTGTTGGTACATTACAGTTTCGCCAAATTTGTCGCTTGATGATCGCTAAAGCCACACAAGGCATTTTGCAACTCATTTCTTACGACACCTCGTTTTTCAAATTGTGCGCTAATTTGTAAACGGAAATAGCGTACTTAAAAACTTGGTCATTTCTAGACTCCCTGTTTTTACCTCCTCCTTTTCTTACTAGTTACTATTTTCCCCACCCATTGGACCCATGTTTCCCACCTTGGGTTTTGTCAGCGAGGTAGCATTTCCAGCCCCCACCTGAAATTCTCTTAAATGTGGCGGAACTTACAGTAGATTGCCTAACTCATGAAACGTCAACCTCGAAATTATAGGTGGTATTATCGCACACATTCAAAGTTGCTAATTGTGTTTTTTTACCGATTTGAGGCGTAAAAAGCTGTTTACTAAGGAAGAGCCTTTTTTCAGCTCTGTTGATTGAAGGCAAAACTGGGTAAAATAGGGCCAAATCCGACGTTTCTTGATTTCCAGGTGTTTTCCTACACTATTACACCTTCCGAACCAATCGTTGTTGGTTGAATGCATTGTTCTCTAAATAAATACTAATGTAAGCTAGAAAATTTTTGAAGATATCCTTTCAGAGAACGGAAAATTTGCTCGTGGTTTCCCGAAAGTAAGGTAAATGGAGGTATGAGAAATAGCATTATTTTCGGGAAAACAAGGGTGGATTTTGTTTTAAAAGTCAATTTTGAAAATTTGTGGCGTCTTATGCCAAAATCCGAGTGTATTTTTGTTTTAACAGACTCATATTTGGGCCTGCAAGCAAGCATACTTAACAGACTACAGAACCGACAGAATTGTTTGAATGTACTGGAAACACTTTTCGCACGGATCCTGAATGAGAATGGTGTAATCGTTGGTTTGTGAAGATGGCCGGTGCTCCTTCTCTCCCTATCACTGACCTCTTCACCCGTTCCATTTTGCATGTGCATTACCGTCAGCATCTCCATGAACCTCACTCGCAGTTGCCGACAGCGCTGCACTCCCCACCGGTATCTAGCTAATTATTCGTGACCACCCACTCCAACCGGATCGATTGTACAGGTCCCCAGTATTCACTTATATCTTTATACTTCGCTTTTATTGTCTACCATTTGTTATTGCTAACATAGATCTCTAACGTTGTTAACTTATTCTCTCCTTCTATCTCTACCCCTAATAACAATTCGGACGCGAATCGGATCCGACCATGACTTCGAATTCGGACGCGAATCGGATCCGAAAGTTCGTATCTCGTTTTTCAACCGCACAGCGGAACCCCTTACTCCTTTGGTTGACGCCCATACTAGCTAAACGGTTAAAAAACGATCTCCATTACATTCTAATCGAATAGTTATTAATGATAAGTTGACTCACGGAAGACTGAGTGAGCAATTAAAATATATTTTGTTTAAAAATATGCAAAGCGTAAGTGTACAAAAATAAATCGTATAAATTTCTCCTAATCAGTAGTCCTGTGCTGATGGTCCCTGCAATCCCTCAGCCGTTTCATGAGGTATCCACCCTGTAATGAAAAGACAATAAAATTAGTGATGGTGAGTAAACAATGCGCATGTTTTTATGTAGTAAATGTTTGTATACAACGTTGATAATTAAAATCTACTTACCGTCAGCACAGTGCCCCAGGGCTGCCTTTTCTGCAGTCGATCATATGCCTTTTTTAAAGGCATTTTTGAAAGCTCGTTCTAGCTGCAGTTTGTCCGCCTTTTACGGAATATTCCAAAGATTGAACACGTCTGCGATCCACATGAATAAGTTAATAATGAGAAATTTCTTACCCAAAAGAATTCCGTATAAAAGGGAGAGAAAAAAGGCCTTTTTGTCCTAGTAGCGATCGTAGAAAGTTAGCCGGTAGGTCACCTCATCGGCAAAAAGTGATGTGAAAACGTGATCAGCAAAATTGCTGACGCTATCGCCGCCAAGGGAGGCCAAATGTGTAACCTAGTAAGACGGTAATTAATGTCCAGAAAACCTACCAATTGCTGTCTATATGCCCTCTCTGCGACGGCTTTGGTCAGGGCATCTACTTCGTCAAGGGCGATGCCGTGTGACAATGAGAGGAACGGGATGTTCGAAACGAAAACGTTGGAATCTATAGGGCCCAGTATGAAATCCATCTTTAGATATAATGAACTACAACCCAATAGGAAAAAAAGGGATGATGAATGCAAAAATAGTTCACAAACAATGGGCTCCATAATTCTACCTAGGATAGACCGAAACCCGCGCTAAGTTTTCTTATGTATAGGGAGCCCATCAATAGCTAAATAAGTTACAACAATATTGCCTATTAGACGCCTCAAAACTGCTCAGTTAACTGTTTCACAAGTACTAAATGATCGTACTCACCACTGCCCATTGCCGTCACCGTTGAAACATCACTTTTCCAAGCCAACAGCGTTCGTGCGTCTGCGGGAAGGTCAGAGGTCAGCCGTCTTATAATCTTCAGAAGACTGCTCTGGTGAATCAATGGCATACGCGAGCATATTGCCCAGGAAATCATAGCCTCTTGAAACGTAGGTTCCTCTTCAATTGTAGGTGTGCTTGAAGAGTTGTTTGGTGCAATGTCAGATATAGCTGATGTCAAACTTGCATCCTCATCAACAGAGGAAATCTCTAAGTCATCATATGACGAACTAGAGGAAGAGGTCAGATGCCACGACGATTAAGATGAGTCGGACGGATACATTTCCCTCATATTCTCGGCAATTTGACGTAAATCATCCAGAAAACCTTTCTGGGCACGTCTCCTAAATGTTTTCGTAGATACTGCTCTAAACATTCTGCAAAAAAGCAAAAAAACGGTCAGTATAGACAGAACAGGGGTGCAGGCAGTTAAGCGACCGCGTCGCAGCACGGCAGCGCAGGAAGTGGCATGGCACGGCGCGCGCGGGATTGACAGCTCAGTGCCCGATCGATTTGCCAATAACACCGCGCATTCTCTTGCGCCCTTAGCGACGCGTCATCGAGGTTCACTAGCAACCAATCAAATTCCAGATGCGATTAACGTACGACCGTTCGAGCCTCGAATCGTATTTCATTGCTATTAGGGACATGAGTGCCTGATGAAGTGCTTAATCATTCAGCCGGTGTTTTATGGCTAAAGCTAATCCTAGTGATATATTCCACAGTATGTGCTATCCTTGACTTCCTCGGACACTACACCTATATATGAAAAGCCGCAACATGCCGTAATTTTTTTCTGTCACGTCGCATGCGAAAGATGTTCGGATAAGCAAGGCTAGTGAAAAATGTTCAAATAGAAAGAAATATGTGATTTCTTTTAAGATTAGCAGACATTTATCCCTTATATTCAGCGAAGTCTAAATACCAGTCGGATGTCCCAAATATTTCCTTGACTTCGTATTGGAAAAAGGTCAAGTACGCGGATATTCGACAGCGAAATAACTGCGCAAAGTGTTCTTTAAAGAGGTAAATTATTGCTAGAGTTTTTTAATCGATCTTAGGCATATTGATTGCCGAATTAAGTAGGGGGAGTTTATTCTTCTCGGCAACGAGTTTTCATAAGGACATGCATGTTTGGATGAGTGTACAATTGTAGTTGAAAGATGTCTCAGAACTCAGTACTTCGGTAAATGCCCTTAATTAATATCTTATTATAAAGGTTTTAATAGGAACATACAACAGAATTTACATTTATGGGCAATGGACAGAATACACAGAAAATCCTAAATTATTTATCACCATTTCAAGGACGATTTTGAAACTCATCGTACTCCAACATCTGAAATACGTATAAAGAAATTTAACATAAGCAAACTCCTCTTTATATACATAAAATGGTACATTTACGACTTCAGAAGACAATTATATATAATGTATTAGTCGCTGACCGGTCTGTCAACACGTGGGCTTATGAATATGTTATTCGTGTGATTTCCCTGCCAGCACAATCAAGCAAAAATCTGTTTGCTTTAGTTAAACACACTTTAAATAATGTACAAACGGAAGAAAAATCGTTTAATTTGATGAAACCGTGTTGGTAACGGCCATACATTCAATTGCCCGTAATCTGGAAGACAACATCCATGAATATACACTCAAAGACCATTTTCAAACGCCATTCTACTTTTGGTGCTTTATTTACTAGTTTTTACATGGACCAGCATCATGTACATTTAAAACTTCAGATTAATTAGCTAACCCGATTTTTTACGTTTTCAGAATTTGCCACTTTTCTAAAAAAATCAGTATTTCCTAATAATTTTATATTACTTTTTAAGAAAAATATGCCTTCTCTTAAGAACAGTCGCTTCTTTACTGCTGTTAAGCTTTGGGGGACGCATTGTGGGCTGGTTTCGCGTAATGGGCCTTTTCTTATGAAATCCATGAGATTTAATGAGACAGGGCGTCCACTGCAAACGGATACCTAAACAAAATTATATAATCACTTTTCGTCACGTTCAATTTACGCCGTTGATTAGAAAAGGCTTCAATGAAAAACCATAATGATGGATTTTTTAATTGGTCAGAATTCTGTTGAATGGTAAACAGCATTAATTTACATTTATCAATTATTTCTATTGGCCTTTAGACGCAAGCATTCCGGTTAAGGTTCGCCGGGAGTAGATGCATGATTTATCAATTTCTTCACTTTGCTGTGTCGTGCAGCATCCGTCCTCTTGAGTATTCAGAAGAATGGTTTTCATCTATGGCTTACCTTTAAAACAAGTTGAATACATTTTATGCCTGCTGCAATAGTTGAGGCTTCCTGATGGTCTAATATATATCTTTAGTTTCCATGTTGGTAGTTGGCACGTGACGACAGAAATTTATTTCAGCTCCGAAAGCAGTAGCAAGAGCACAGCGCAACTATGGTGCCTTGGTTTAATCGGAGCCAATATCGTGTTTGATGGAAAGGGACTGGAGGTACACATGGGACGGAAATTTGCACATCGAAGAGATTCAACTAGAGTAGAGGAGCGAAGTAAATGATGTAAGTTAACAAAACAGCGTCGGATGTGGTTGAAAGAGACGTTAGTGAACGGTGCATGAAAGCTTCTGAATCGAGGACTTGAGTGATACTAGATGTCTTCCATTATTCAGAGAAGCGTGCACTTGAAAAGCATACTGAGAATAGATTGCAAGGCAACCAGGAAAAGTCTAATGCCTTCTTGATAAATTTGATTGGAAAATCGCCAATTCTCGAGAAGTGCGAGGATTTTATATGACTTATTTATTTCTGAATTGGTTAAGAAAAGATGGCAATGGCATGGAGAAATCAATTTGAATGCGGACCAATGGAAGGAAGTGGTTTGGACTTAGAAGTAGTAGTAGGTTTTGCAAAACTTTATAAATCAATTCCCGTTTTTCGTTGTCATCCACGTGGAAAATTTTATTGAATTTTACCAAAGGGGAAGTCTTGTGACTGCCTAGAGAAAGACTGATGAAGGAAGGTTTGTGCGACGGATTTCACGGGGTTCGAATCAGTGAACACTATCGATTCTCTCTCTGCCCGTCATTCGCATGACGCAGCTTCGAGGCAAATCCGAAAGTTTTGTGATTCTTAGACGAACGGATAAAGAACCGGCTAAAATATCTTAAAGCTGCCGCCTCAATTTCCTTAATCTACTTTATACAAAGTGCGAGTAATCATGAAACCAGAAAAAATGAACTTGGTAAAAATTCAAATGTGCCCTTTGAATCAACTGGCGCGAAGTCACAAAGGATTGTTTTCTCATTACTGGAGAGATCCGTGACGGTCGAATGAAGTAACAATGATTGTTTTTTGACTGGCTACGAGATAAACATGTAGATATGTTTGAACTGTTTGGCCTTTTTGAAATGACAAGTGGAAGGCAACCGTTAAGTAGTACATGATCATTTCCGAACAAGTCTTATTTGAAATCGAAGAGAAAGGGGCGAATCGTTTGCAATGGTCAGATCTAATAAATTATTCTTGCTCGCTGTTGAGCTTACCATTTTAAAGCACCGGGAAAAATTAATAAAATCTCGAAAAACCGTAATCTAGACGAAGTTCGAGAGCCAATGCAATTCTGGCAAGTAAAATCTTCAGTGATAATTTCAACAGAAGTTCAGGTTAATTTAAAGGTTTCATACGGTTGTGGATCATTAATGATAAAGATCTCGGAGAATTTTAGGAGCAGCCAAAAATATTCTTTATTTTCGGGTAAGAATATCACATGCGAAGCAAAAAGTTCGAGAGAAAGAAGAGAGTTAGTTCATTGGCCACATTCAGTCCTGAATGAGTAAAGATAGCAGACGAAAACTGACTTTTACATGTGGTAATCTGCACACGTCCGAAGTAAGGATATCATTCGAACTATGTAGAACTCTTGTCAACTGGAGAGTTGTAGACTGTGGTGGATCTAAAACTTCACTCATCGTTGGGTAACACTGAGCATATTGTAAAACGATACGAATACATCCTAGTCCTCTGACCAGGTCTCTCGAATCACGGTATATAAACAGCTGGAAAGGAGTCTCACTCAGTAGGCTAAAGCATGTCACAGCATGCTTCGTGGATCAGGTTAAAAAAATCCTAAGGACTCTCAGCTTATTGATGAAATGAATAATTAATGTTACTTAATTATTAGACAAAAGAAAACAACTAACCATCCAAAGCGGACGAACTGGAAATTGTAGGAAGCCTTTACATGAATGAGTAGCTCCTGAAAGCGCTTTGACCTGACAGTTCGACCGTCGATTATGACGAGGTCCAACGTATGCTCCACACCAGGTGCAGCAGGGACGGTGACTTGCGCGTGAATTAGTTTTAAGTGATAGTAGCCTTGCGCTGCAGCTACCGCACTCTCTCCTCCTCCCCCACCTGAACCCGGTGTCAAGACAGAGTCAAGAAGACCGGAGATGGGAGAGGGCGCAGGTGGCTGGCGCGGCCGGAGCCGCCCCTGGGCGAACCACCACACCTGGCTCCGATCCCACGAAATGGGAGTGCCATAAAGGCCATATTAAGAAGGAGCCATTGCAACCTGACTCTCAGTCCGCCAGTCAGTATATTATGATGATTGAGAGGGTGTTGTCTATGTATTAGTGTAGTTGGTGTGCGCTGATGTGGCTTAACCTCCGGTGGTTTACCACAGGTTGTCGTGGAAGCGCATGTGTCCTAATAGGCCCATGCGGTGTGTAAATGTGCGGGAGCAGTGAGCGCAGTGGAGGCGGGCGCGGCGACTATATGTCGGAGCCCCAAGCACTGGTTCACCAGCCTCCGAGCGATGGATTCGCAGGTGACCGAACAGGCCAATGCGTGAGTTGAAGTTGTGGGCGCAATGTGGGCACGAGAAATCGGTAGAGGCTGGGGGGGTGTCATTCATGGTAATGGGGGTGGCAGTGGCGGTTATAATGGTAGGAGCGGAGGGTGTGCATGGGGAATTGGTGTTGTCGGCATTGCGGTGAATTCTGCTGTCATGGATGCGCATGTGACCGAATAGGTCCATGCGATGAGTGAATGCACGAGGGTAGTGGAGGCAGCGCTCTCTGCTGTGTGTTGAGGCTCCAGGCACTGGTTCACCAGTCTCTGTAAGATGGATTCGCAAGTGACCGACCAGGCCAATGCGTGAGGTGAATGTGCGGACAAATTGAGGACAGTTTAGGAGAGAGTCCCCATCGCTGATGGTGGTGGTGGTGGTAGTGAAGGCGAAGGCGTGGGTGGTTGCGGTCGTGGGGGTAACAGGCGATGAGTAGATGGATGTGGTCTCTATGATGGTGGGAGTAATGGAATTGATTCCAGGAGTGAGGGTGGGAGAGTCAGAAGGAGGGTTGGCCGAATTTAACATAGAAATTTGAATTGTCTGATTGTTGGTGCAATGCGTCCGAAGATGTCCAACCAGGCCGATTCGCGCGCGGAAGATACGTTGACAGCGTGGGCATGTTGGCAGGGCCTGGGCATCGACGATGTTGGTCAGGGGTGCTGGTGTATTTCGTGCCGTTCTTTTGCCCTTGGCGGTGGCGATCCAGTTGGCCTCATAGATTTCTGAACCAGTCTTCAAGGATCTTCTCCATGCCGGTCTATCCTGGGTGAGGTCCTCCCAGGTCACCATATTGATTTGCAGTTGCGTCAGCGATTTCTTCAAATCATCCTTGTAGCGTCATTT
The DNA here is from genome assembly GCA_017591395.1 of Schistocephalus solidus. NCBI lineage: Eukaryota > Metazoa > Platyhelminthes > Cestoda > Diphyllobothriidea > Diphyllobothriidae > Schistocephalus > Schistocephalus solidus. The sequence goes on along the minus strand of WEDG01000067.1, from coordinate 373,993 downwards.
TTGTCCTCCCTGCCGGTGAGCACCCGTAGCGACATCTCCGTAGAAAAGTTATTTGGATAGTTGCTCGTCGTCCATTCTTACCAGGTGGCCGCTGCATCGCAGTTGCACTTGCCTCAGCATGGCGTTGATGCTGAGGATTCCGGTCCACTCCAGGACTTCCGTGTCCGGGATCCTGTCTTGCCATCTCAGCTTCAGTATTCTGCGGAGGCAGCTTAGGTGAAAGTGATTCAACTTCCTGGCTTGGTTCGAGTAGACGGTCCAGGTCTCCGCTCCATAAAAGAGTGTCGTCAAGACGACGGACTTGTACATCTTCAATTTGGCATTCAGGTGAATATCGTGGCGATTCCACACGGAGGCCTGCAGCCGGCCGAAGGCCTGACTAGCTTTGAAGATCAGTTGGGCAACCTCGTCATCGATTCTCGTGTTGCCTGACAGCGTTCTTCCTAGATAAGCGAAGGTTTCGTCATTTTGAGTTGAGCACCGTTTACATTGATTCGGGGAGCATTGTATTCCGCGCTGGGTGACCGCTGGTGCGTGACAACCGTTTTGGCTGTACTGATTGTTAATCCAAAATCGGCGCAGCCTGCGCCGAAGAGGTCCATACTCCTTTGCATGTTCTCCACTGTCACGGTGTTAAGGGCGCAGTCGTCCGCGAAGAGCAAGTCATCGACTGTAGCGCGCGTTGAAGCCTTCATACACCGACTGTTGGTGCTGTCCCTAAATAGGGCTGCTTGGACATCCCAGACGGCTGCCGAACTCCACAATGGGTAACGGTTTTGTTTTAGTGGGAGAACGACCCGAGTTAGCCTTGGCTGCCTACAGGGTTGCTGTTGCCCCCTCCGTCGAACTTTTTGAGAGGATGGAGTTGGGAATTTTGGGAGTCAGACATACCGGGTGTGGTGGCACACACAACACCGGAGACCCTCACCTGGTTTATCCCGCCGGCCGTGACTGTTGCCCAGGGTGTGGCCGCTAGGAAGAACCGAACTTCGAGCAGCCACAAGGGAGAGTTGGGTACCAGTTAGAGGCGGCCACAGGAGCATTCACCACCTGTACGAGACAAATGGAGTGACCAAATTCTATCTGTGTGTGCTAACCCTTACCAGTACCCCTACACCCAACTTTGACCTAATGGGACTAAAGGCCACCTGTTGGAATATAGACAACAACGAGAGGACCACAAACGTCAGGCAAGTAGACTTCGAAGGGACCAGGAACAGAAAGTACTGCTGAACTTCATGCACAGAATGAAAAGCTGACCGCAGCTGCACGATTAAGTCCATTAACGTGATAATGAGCACATTCTACGGTAATTCAGAAGTCCTCGGAGCAGTTCAAATCCTATGCGGCTACATAGTCATAAGCAAATAATTTTTGTCCGATTCCGAGTTTGAGCAAAACTGGTCACCGAAAACGAATGCATCAGTCCTCTCTTGCTGCTTTCCTTTGATTTTAACCCAAACAAAATAGCTATCATTGCTTTTAAATGTAGTCCGTCTCTCAAACCTAGAATAAGGGCAACACTATTCTGAATCACTTACACAAATATATATATATATATATATATATATATATATATATATATATATATATATATATATATCAAGGAAATAATTTCTGAAATTATTAAGTGCAGGACATGGAGTCAGATGATTCGGACATGACTTTTTAGGGTCAGACCCGAAATTTCAATGGACATTTGGGTCGAAGACAATCAACCACTGGGGAATAACCACGTAATGCTCATTCTACAAACAAGTAGTACTACAAGTAGTATGAATCTTATATGGCACATATATTGTACCATACTTCCGACATAGGTACTAGCTAAAAGCCCAGACACGTGTTTCGCCGATGTTTCTGCTTCGTCCTCAGATAAATCGTCGAAAATATTATGGGCGCTACGCGGATGATATCTTTGCGGTTGCATCTGAAAAAAATGGACATTTCGGCTGCAATGGATACCATAAATCTGGCGCACTCGTCAATCAAATTTACGCACTGCAAGAGGAGCAATCCGGATCGCTCCCATTCCTGGACGTGCTTATGAGAAGAAGGCCTGGCGGGAGTATTCGACGTATTTTCTATCGTAAGAAGACATGGTCCGGACAATACACCTACTTTGGGAGTTTTGTACCACTGAACTTTAAGCGTAATTTAGTGCGATGTCTGACACAGGGCGAAAAGGAACTGCTCGGCCGATAGCATTGACGAAGAGCTAAGGTTGTAGAAAGCCCTTTTCGATAGAATGGATATCCAGATCGATTTATTCCTAAGAATATGACCGAAAGACCACCAGAGCTGCCAGTGCTAAAGGCAAACAAGAAACAACTATTCATCGGGGTCCTATTTCAAGGGGATGCAGCAAGTGAACACTTACGAGGGAGCCTAAGCCAAGCTGTGTCGAGCACCTTTCCAGCAGCTGATGCCCATGTACTGTTCTCGACTACTCCCATCCTACACGGAGTGGGCAAGGACAAACTACCAGCCCAGACCGCCTCAATGTGCATTTATTCTTTCACCTACTCCTGTGGGCAGAATATATTGGCCGCACGAGCCGGCGTTTGTCCAAAAGAGTACGAGAACACCTTCCAGCATGGCTAGGAAAGGGGCAGATAAAGAACATAAACAGCTCTATCCTCGCGCATGTGTTAGACACAGGCCCTCGTGTAAATGCCAAAGAGGCCTTCCGGGTAATTTACAAGGTCTCCTCAACCTATTCAAAATTCCTTGGATAGCATCCGTTGGATACGGCAGAAGCAGCTGCAATCAGGCTACGCAAACCGGTCCTATGCTTCCAGAAGAACTTTATACAGGCACCGCAATTAGCGTGGCCGAAAGCCACCAATTCAGCCGCCCGCATCTGATTACCTGTCCCGGCGGCCACCATTCCTCGAACCATGATTAGAAATTGGACCGCAATTTTGTTTCTTTCTCCCTCCCTCTCCCCACCCTGACAACCGTACAATTTGTTCTACTTACCCGCATATTTGACTTAGTTACACAGTGATTTAAATGTAAAGGCCTGATGAGAATTTATCAAAGCTAACGTCTGCTCGCCAAATTGTCGTCGTGATGGTTTCGATCGCGTTAAATTGTTTATGGTTAAAAAATGCGTTGGGCCGTCAACATCACTCTCTCCCCACTCCCACATTCAGACCACGGTCCGAGCCGGTCAGTTGTCTGACGCGGGAGTGGGCGCAGTGGGTGACAAGACCGGAGAACCCGCCTTTGCGCGCCACAACACGACCTGGCTCCCTTGACACACCGGGATTACCAGAACCAGGGAGTAAAGAAGGAACCATCGACATCTGACTCCTAGTCCACGGGTTAGCCCCTCAACGCACAACACAAAGTGGGCCGATGGCGTGGGCTGATGTAAGCATCAGATTGGTAGCCTTCCAAGCCTATGGCGGTTTACCGCAGTTTATCGTGAAGACGCATGTGACCTAATAGGCCCATGTCATGTGTGAAGGTGCGGGAACAGTGAGGGTAGGGGAGGCGGGTGCGGCAACTGTGTGTCGAAGCCCCAGGCACTTGTTCACCAGTCTCTGTGCGATGGATACGCAGTTGACTGACCAGGATGATGTGTGAGGTGAATATCGTGCGCAGTGTGAGCAGGATAAATCGGAAGGGGCTGGGGGTATTTCGTTCATGGTATTGGTGGTGGTGAGAATGTCAGGAGCGGAGGGTGTGCGAGGGACCTTGGTCCTATCGACACTGCGGTGAATTCCGCTGTCATGGATGCGCATGTGACCGAATAGGCCCACGTGGTGAGCGAATGCGCGAGGGCAGTGGATGCGGTGATCTCTGCTGTGGCTTGGTGCCTAGCTCCGAGGAGCTATAGGTGAGAGTTGGGTACCAGTTACATGCGGTCACTAGCGCATTCACCACCTGCACGAGGCAACTCAGAGTGACCTAATGTACTACCTATGTGATGCCTCCCCTAACTAGTATCCCTTATACCCCAACTGTCAATTCAATGCACCTGTTTCAAAGATAAATCATATACTTTCTCTTTGGTAATAAGCCGACTCACCATGTGTTCTAGCATCGACGATGTTCCGGAGGTTAAAAGAAAGAAGATGAGCTGCCGTCAGGAATGGAAAATCTATTTTTCTTGCCAATCTGTAAAGGTGGGTGTAGCTTGAAATTCGACCTGTAGTTAAGGAAAGACTTATTAAGAAACACTTAAAGATACACATGGGGCAGGGGAGCCTACTATGTGCCACGCAGCAGTATTTCGCCGAGGTCATTTGTGTATTATGAATGCTCTTTTTCAGTAAAAAAAAGATGAGCAAAAATAGTTATTAAGTCCATCAAGTGGGTGTCTTTTACTTTGACGTCAGATAGGCGGTTAATAGTTTGCGTCATCAGCATCTTCCAGAAAAAAAGATTTAGAAATAAGAAATGAAAGGCTTAATTTTAAGTGGATAAACGTTTTCGATTATTCAGGCCAAAAGCATATATGATGGCACATCTGAATCAATGCCCGTAGCAAGTGCTATCCCGCGAGGTTCGGTTTTATGTGCAGTTCTCTTCCTCGTCTACATAAATTATTGCAAAAGGTGCCTTGACTGTAAGGTCATAAGGCTTGCGGATGATTTAAAATTCTGAATGCAATTAGATCTGCTGGCGACATGCAGAAACAACAAGAAAAAGTTTAGATAAACTGGCTGTTTTGTCTAACATGGGGTTTCTTACAGTATGTGAATCAAAATATGTGGCCTTGCACTTAGAACATGATCAAAGCTATGACCCAAAAAACCACTACTACGTTGTCAGGCATGCAGTGAAGGAAGTAAATACAGACATGGATCTAGATATTTGTACAATTGGGAAGTTGATGTCATCATAGAACTGTGAAAGCATTGTCCGAAAGAAAAAAGCGCATGCACTGGGTAAGACGCCCTCTCATTCGTCTTCTTCGTGAAAAAGTTCGTATGGATGTACTGGGTCAAAAAAAGCTGCCCAGTCAAGCACATCCAATGATGATCGACATAGCAGGTAGATTGTTTTAGGAATTGGATATATTCAGATAGATTGATCAAGGTCAGCTCTTAATATTTTCAAATCGCAACTAGGACGTAAGCTGCACAGCAAATTCCGTATTATCATTAAGCATAACAGTTCGCTTACACCTTAATATTTCTTCGTGCTTGTAACCAAATGCCAACTGTACGGCCAACCGCAGTAAAGCAAACGCAAATGTATGCGCATAGACCCATGCAAGTTTACCTGCGTCAAGCAGGAGTCTAACCATGGGGGCTCCCTCGAAAGTGAAATTTTGACTTTCGCTATCATGACTGTGATCAAAAGACCACTGGATCGTTTTATTTTTTCGAGAAACACCTCCACTACCGGAATATCCACTGTCAGCTATGAAATTCATGCCTTACTGTCATTGTGCATGCATTGTACCACTGCATATTTGACGTAATAGGTCTCCTTAGGTATTTTCAATGACTTAATCTTATACCGAGGGAATAAAATAGTACAGATACTTGCAAATGTACGTTGCTATGGCCATCAAGGGCACCACATGTAAACCTTAGTACATACAGAACAAAGCGTAAAGAACGCTTTCGCGTTATCGCGACCCTAAGCCAGCATCAATCTTCTCTGCTGTGCTTGTGGAATCTCAACGGCTAAACTTACTATTCATCACCACGGCTTTCTTGCTTGTGCAACCATAGCTACAAAAAGGTGAATTAACTTTGAGCTAAAAAAGCGTCACGTGTGCCTCAGGTGTGAAAATACTAACTTGAGAGCAGACTAAAACCAACATCTGATGTTAAGAAATCTTAGTTAGCAGGAACATGAAAGTTTATATTACAATTTAGTATGGAGGGTTTCTTTGTTTCAGTGTGAGTAAAATTAAATTACTCAATGTATGAAGGAAAATATAAATTGACTTTTCCTGTTTGATCTGCAAACTTTTGTGTTGTATTGATGTAGAAATTTAAAGGACAAAACTCCGGATGACTGAAATTTAACTTAAGGTAGCTGTCGTTGCATTGGGACACTATATGCAGGATTCTGCAAACTATTCCGGCTGCGGTGCCACCGCGGACAAGCTGGAATCAGACGGAGCATTTATTTTGGAATTCAAATTGCTTCATTTGGAACTGGATCTCCACCCGAAGTGGAAATACTTACGGACTGGCTTAGGATGCCTCATTAGAAGGCCTGTGGATAACGGAAACATGCTATCTTTGGGGACTCCTGTCTTCGAACCAGGTCCCCACTATGCAAGTCTGGAAATTAATAATGAGGTAGCTAGGGGTAGGGGTGCAATCGGTGTGCTGCATGGTTGACATTTGCCCTGATCGAACGGGGATCAAATTCACCCCAAGAATGACCTAAATTACGAAGCTATGTGGCTATAGGTGACGTCAACTACGGCTCCCCTGCCAAGGTGTGGGGCTTAAGATATCGACATATGATTAATGGGCTTTGACGTTTTTTAAATTTTTTATGCGTGAAAAGCCGTAATGGTATCACTTATGACAGAATCATCTTTGCACCCCTTTTCCTAATGGATGTAATCAAAGTCTGTTATGGAAAACACGATAACTTGTATAGGAATATTGCAATTAATTGCACGCAATCGGTTCCCATACAGGACCATGAATCCCAACTCACAATTCTGCTAATAATGGAGAGGTTAGACGTTTGGACCTTTTTTAATATCTGCAAGGCACTTAAATTTACCCAATTAAAGTATTTTATGTTTTGCAAAGACTGTAGTAAATCAAAAGCAAATGTTTATGGCTTGGGAAATTTCCAAGGATTTAAAATGGATTGCAGCTTCAATTGAATAAAAAATTCCTATCTGAAAACCTACATTCATCTAATAAATATGAAAATTTGATGAGCCATTTGTTTGGAGCAAGTTCCTTTGAAAGGGATTCCAGTACCGATTATAATGGGGATGCTATTTTTCGAGAGATGTTCACACACTTATGAATTTTCTTTTCTAGTTTTGTAATTAATCTTCGATGGGTTTTTTCTGTATCATCGATGCGAAAGTCTCCTAGCTAACAATTTACTCTTTTAAAGAAAGCCATTCGTTTGAACTGATTACTATAAGATTGTGCCAAGTTTAGAAAATACAGCCGAAATCTTGTTTTACTGTCTGCCAAAAATCCACAGATTCGGGAGTCCTCAATGAACTACTAATCGTTCCTCCTTGTGCATCCTCAACCTCCTTGGTTTTGGCGGGCGCTTCGATGTCTTGAACTATCCTTTCAGTAAGCATTGCCTTTGCAAATGTTCCTTACCGTCAGAGTCTCAGGTAAGTATAGGTTATTTAAGAATTCTGTGTTGTAGAAGGCCCTTGTTTGGTTTATTATTTCATAGCTATGGGAAGTAGCTTCCTTTGTGCTAAATACTTAATTCATATAATGGCATGGACAAAGTTTTTTTGTTTTTATTTCTTTATTCAAACACCTTTTCGTTATTGAGAGTTGCTTTTTTTGTTTATTTTTATACTATCACGTTCAATTCCATTGCGATTTGTAGGCCAAGAAGAATAAATTTGGCCTAAATTAATTTAATTTACGCTTTATTGCACACACTGATGCTTGTCCGCGGCGAGGCCCCACCCGTAAATTTCCCGTTACCACCATTCCTGTTTTACACGACCTTGGGGTTAGTTGTGGCTAAGTAAACCTACATAACCTACCGTTGCCGAGCATCAAATCGTCTGTCTTACTAAAAATAAATGAACATATTTAACAGAAAAGTCACTTTTGCCATTGATAAGGAGGCAGTCATACAGCCTTCGACTGATGTGCTGCTCGAACTACCACGGTTTTTCAGATGATCATAACCAGCGTGAAGACGGTTGACATTGCAGATATTGGAGCATATAAAAGTGACTGTATGCCTGCTTATGGTTTGAATAGCCAAACGCAAATGTTGACCTTGTTTTCAATCGGACTGTGAAATATTTTCTCTCTACTACTTTACTCTACCCTACTACTACTCTACTACTACTACTACTACTACTACTACTACTACTACTACTACTACTACTACTACTACTACTTCTACTACTACTACTACTACTACTACTACTACTACTACTACTACTACTACTACGACTACTACTACTACTACTATTAATACTACTACTACTACTTCTACTACTACTACTATACTACTACTAATACTACTACTACTTCTACCAATAATAATAATAATAATAAAAATAATAATAATAATAATAATAATACTCTACTACTATTGTAAAGAACAAAAGTCATAAGGCTTAAAAATCAATGATGAAATAGATGCCAGAGCGCTACAGGCCTTACCCACCGACGAAAATTTTCGAAATGTTAATATGGGGCTAAGACACCGCAATCATCACTTGACTCCAAAAATTACAAACTACGACCAGCAGCTCAGCCATAGACCAAGCTTAAATCAGCTTCGTGGTATTCATATAAATGTATGCAACTTTAAGTATACTCTACCAGCTCTGCTACCTTAATGCGCGTATTTTTACGACCAAGATATTTTATGTTTGATCAGTTTTGTTATGAAAGAAAACTTGGTCCAAATATTCTTCATATCCATCAATACAAGGAGAAACAAGAGAATAAAGGACTTTTGTCCGCCTTTAAAATTGTTGAACTTACATTTGACATGGGAGCCGTGTAATTCTGTTGACTAGTTTAGGAAATTAAATCTCTGAATGTTAGCTGATAGTTAGCCTCTTTCATGGATGTCAGTTTGTACTGAAGAATGCAGAACAATCGGAATCTGTGTTTCTATTTCAATAAATAAATAACCGCAAGACAAAAATGTTCATTTTATGCCAATTAACCCTCAGAAAGATGGAACTACCTTGACAGAAACAGAGAGCTGCTTAAGTTGGTAACTCCTGCGTGTTTGTATAAAAAGGGTGCCACGCAAACGCTGGGCATCGAGTTTATTGCATCATTTAAAGGTTTACAATCACAGTTTTCCCACTTTCTAGAAAGCGTGAAAACTCCGGGGTGGCAGATATGAGCCTAGTTTCAAACTGGCTATGCTTTAGTTCCCCCAGGTTCCATCACTGAACCATGGGCTCCTCGCCTTTGCCTGTAATAAAAGTCTCATGCGAACTAAATATGAGCATCTTCCACCTGCTCGGGCGTGATAGTACATTATTTGTTCAAACACAAAATCCTGTTATAAGCCAAAAATGACGCGGTTGCAGGCCATTCTTTGGTGTATCCATGACGTCTTACGTTAAATGATTGAACTTCAAATGCCGTCTGGTAATAAGGGAATAGATTTCGAATTTTATTTTACTCGCTGCCTCAGGGGCGAACTTATCCCACCTGCCAACTCTGCTGTAGGTACTGCCAACTAGGCGGAGACAATGCAGTTCGCACTCGACAGTTCGACCGTCGATTTCGACGAGGTCCACCGTATGCTCCACACCATGGTGGTGCAGGGACGGTGACTTGCGCGTGAATTAGTTTTAAGTGATAGTAGCCTTTTCGCTGCAGCTACCGCACTCTCTCCTCCTCCCCACCTGGAGCCCGGTGTCAAGACAGAGTCAAGAAGACCGGAGATGGGAGAGGGCGCAGGTGGCTGGCGCGGCCGGAGCCGCCCCTGGGCGTGCCACCACACCTGGCTCGGATCCCACGGAGTGGAAGTGCCATAAAGGCCACATTAAGAAGGAGCCATTGCAACCTGACTCTCAGTCCGCCAGTCAGCCACTCCACACAAAACACACATTGGGCTGGCCACGCGGTCCGAGTTATCCCGTCAGTTGGCAACCTTCCAAGCCACGGCTTTTAGCGCACCATGATAGTTTTAAGCGCGTCAGATTGTTTATAGTGAGGAATATGCACTGAGCTGTCGACCTCACTCTCTCCCCTACCCTCACAGTCAGACTACTGTCCGAGCCGGTCAGTTGCCTGATGTGGGATTGGGCGCATTGGCTGACGGATCGGCGTACCCGTCTTCGCGCGCCACAGCACGACCTGGCCCCCATAACGCACACACCAGGATTCACAAACTCAGGGGATATGGAGCAGCCATCGCCGTCTGACTCCCAGTCCACTGGTCAGCCACTCGACACACACAGCACATACACTGAGCCGACGGCGTGGTCTGGTGGAAGCGTCAGATTCGCACTCACTGCTGCTAAGACAGTCATGAAATTCTTCCTCAGTCAAAGTTATTTTCAACGTTTTACTGAATAAAACCTACCTCTTCTTTGAAAAGAATTTGTTCTGCCGCATCTTAAATGACTGGCCCAGACGTGGTACCACGTGGAAATCGGAGTTTTGGCTAGAGTATAGAGCAAACCAACAAAGATTTCCCACTATTTTGTTACTTGCTCGGAGATAGACGCCTGGAAAGACACCTTTTCTGTCCTGGCGTCTAGACGAATACGTGAACTTAGCGACAAAACGCGCACGAGAGTTAACAGGATATATGACGTAGATGTTGTCTGTCCTTCAAAATAAGCGGCAGACCGTCTTTCGGCATGCATCTGTACAGTCAATCCAAGTCATGTGTAAGCACATGATCAAGGATAATCGAAAATAGAATGAGTTAGACAAGGAGCAATTAAAGCACCTACACGAGCATTACCTCAGAAAGGCGTGGATTTAATGCTGAACTCAAGACAAGTCAAAAAATAAGAAAGCCTTGACTAGGAATAACTCTAGCATTCTCAGTTTACTTACGGGAATTGAAGAACACATCCTCGCCTTACGTTGCATATGACCTCACATAAATTACATTTGCATCCATATTTTGTACGCACAAAAGTGTTTTCATTGTTTTTGTTGATATTTCCGTCTCCGTTGCAGAATTACTGATTTGACTTATGTTGATGTTATTGTCAGGATTTTTATTTTATTTGTTAGTTACCGTTATATTTTACCGGGTTTTCTTCCAATTTATGGCCACTATTTAGTTATTTTCGGGTTTTAGTGGGTCCTTTTGTTGCTTTTACCACTTGGCTTTTGACCCTTTTGTTTATTTTACACTTTTCAACCGAGTTAAGATACCATAAATGCAATCATATACTTGAAATAGGTGGTCTGATCGGGATCTGCTCGGAATCAATTGATTTGTTGAACTTGAAGAAAAAAATGATGAAAAAGACTTTCTACGACTGTCCCTACAGGGCGAAAACCGAGTACAACAGTGTTTAGCTTGCCTAAATTACTGTTATGCAAACAGGATTTTGTAGGCTTGCCTAAATTACTGTTATGCAGGCAGGATTTTGTAGGCTTGCCTAAATTACTGTTAGGCAGGCAGGATTTTGTAGGCGTATGCACTTGCTAAGAAGGATTGGATATGGCAGTGAATAAGTGAATTTCGGCCGAATACAGATATTTTTACCGGGTGTCACTGTGTAAAGACGGACAAAAGACATGCTCGTTAAGTTTCGTTTTTTTAAATTCTCCATTAGTCACGGTTTCTCTTGACTTGACTTTCAAATATGAGGCAATGTTTCCGTTAAATAGTCGAGTTTTACTCTTTTGGGTTAATCCGTAAAACTAATTCCTTTGAAGGCTTCTGCTGTGCGCTCCAGCGGCCATCAAGTTTGCCAAGTGATTCTAAAATCGACCGTTTTTTACTTGTTTAGATATGCGGGACGATGATGTCCTCCAACGTCACGCCTCAATTTAACTCCATTCTTTAAAATTTGACCGCAGCTTTTATCTCGGACTACTTCACAATCGTTCTAATAAATCGACTGACAAAATATTATCTAGGATCTCATCGATATCTTTAAATGCCGCCCGAAGTTCATTCTCGTCTTCAGGGTTGTCACTTACTTGCAGAGGAGTAGTAGGACAATAGGTTCGACTTTTTGGAGCCGTTAAGGTAACTGTCATTCAAACGTCCGGAAGATATGTTTTCAGCGCAAACGAACACAGACAAGTAAATCTTACTGCCCTGACATATGCCAGTTCGATCGTCATATTTCGAAGATATCCACCGTAGTCACCACAGAAGGGTGGTGCAAGGACGGTAACTTGCACAGGATTACAGTGAGAATAGACTTGCACTGCATCTACCCCACTTACTGCTCCACTCCCCCCACCTGGGCCCGTTGTCAAGACATAGTCAAGAAGACCAGAGAAAGGAGAGGGTTAGACCCACATATTGTGATCCAACACAAAAAAATGAACACAGAAAACACAGGGAGGGACGGTTTGGATCCCAACTGAGTGGGAGTACCATAAAGACCACATTAAGAAGGAGCCGTTGGAGCCTGACTCTCAGTCCACTGGTCGTCCATTGCGCACAAACGCACGCACTGGTCTGGCAACGCGGTCTAAGTTATCTCGTCAGCCGGAAACCTTCCAAGTCACGGCTTTTAGCGCACCGTGATAGTTTCAAACGCGTCGAATTGTGTATAGTGAGGAACATGCACTGGGACGTCGACCTCACTATCTCCCCGCCCGCACAATTAGACCAACGTCCGAGTTGACCAGTTATCTGATGCGGAAGTGGGCGCAGCTGCTGGTAACCTCATCTACGCGTACTACGTACACGATCGGCCCCCAAACACAAGCACGAGAATTTAACACAGTAGGGGGCTGAACGGCTCACACTTCACATGAGTGAGGTAGCCAGAGGTCACTTGAAGAAGGAGCCATCGCAGCCTGACTCTCAGAACACCAGTCAGCCACCACACAGCACACATTGGACTGACTGTGAGGTCTGTGTGTAATTTTCATTTGGCAACCTTCCAACCCATGATGCTGATCATGTGATCATGTTAGGGGCAGAGGCTGATGAGTAGAGCTTTAGTGTTGTGGTATAGCTGGGGGTGTTCTACCGCAGGTTTTAATAGAGACGCATGTGGCCTATTAGGCCAATGTGGTGTGTGAATATGTGCGGGCAGTGCGGACAGTTGATTCGGGTGCGGCGGGTGTGTGTTAGTGCTCATGGGACCGGTTCGCCGGTCTCTGCGCGATGGATTCGCAAGAAACCGACCAGACTGATGCATGATATGCATGTGCGGTGACAATGAGGAAAAGATAGGTCGGGAGGTGCTGAGTCTGGGGGGCTCTACTGCTGGTACTGCTAGTTGTGATCATGGGAAGACTACGGGAAGTGTTGCGAAGGATGTGTTTGCATCGCGGTGGATTCCGCTTTTGTGGATGCGGGTGTGACCAACATACCCATGTGGTGAGTGAATGCGCTGAGGCAGTGAGGGCATTGGAGGCAGCGGTCTCTGCTGTGTGTTTGTGTTCCAGGCGCTAGTTTGCCCGTCTCTGGGCTATGGATTCGCAAGTGACCGAGCAGACCGATGTGTGAGGTGAATGTGCGATCGCGATGAGGACAGGCTAGTACCGAGTCCTCATCGCTGGTACTGGGGGCGGTGGTGGTGGTGGAGGTAGCCGGTGGCCACTGCGGCGGCGGAAGTTGGGCAAATGGTGTTCGTTGCTGTGAGCGGCGCTAGGGGTGGGGGAGGGAGGAAGGTATCAGTGATTATGGATGGCGGGGCGTCGGTGAAGTGGTTATCAGTGGTTGGGGAGGTCATCGACGCAGGTGTGACAGAAAGTGATGTTGTGGGATAGTTTTTGAATTGAGTTCGAAGATTTTCGACCAGGCCAATTCGAGCGCGGAATGTGCGTTGATAGCGTGGTTACATTGGCAGGGCTTGGGCATTGGCGGTGTTGATCTGCGGTGCTTGTGACTTGGCCCTGGCATCGGCTATCCGGTTGGCTTCCTTTATTTCTGCACCAGTCTTCACGGATCTTATCCATGCCGATCTATCCTGGGCGAGGTCCACAAAGGTCACCGGGTTGATTTGCAGTTGCTTCAGATATTTCTTCATAGCGTCCCTGTAGCGTCTGTTTTGACCTCCCTGTCGGCAAGCACCCGTAGCGACGTCTCCGTAGAAAAGTCTTTTGGGTAGTCGCTCATCGTTCATTCTCACCAGGTGGCCACTTTATCGCAGTTGCACTTGCCTCAGCATGGCGTGGATGCTGAGGATTCCGGTCTACTCCAGGATCCTGTCTCACCATCTCACCTTCAGTATTCTGCGCAGGCAGCTGAGATGGAAGTGATTCAGCTTCCTGGCTTGGTTCGAGTAGACGGTCAAGGTCTCCACTTCGTAAAGGAGTGTCATCAAGGTGACTGTCTTATACATCTTCCGTTTGGGGTTAAGGTGAATACTGTGGTGATTCCACATGGTGGCGTGCAGCCAGCCGAAAGCCTGACTGGGCTTTGGAGATCCGTTGAGCAAACTTTATGTCGATTCTCGTGCTGCTTAACAGTGCATCCCATATAAGCAAAGGTGTCCACATTTTTGAGTTGACTGCCATTGACATTGGTTCGGGGAGCATTATATTCCGCGCTGGGGGTTGGTTGGTGCAGGACCACCATTTTGGCTGCATTGATTGTTAATCAATATATGGCGCAACCTGCAGCGATGAGGTCCATGCTCCTTTGCATGTCCCCCTCCGTCACGGTGTTAAGGGCGCAGTCATCCGCTAAGTGCACGCCATGGACTGTATTCGTAGACACACGCGTTGGGGCCTATATACTCCGACTATTGAGAAGGTAATCGTCTGTTCTGTAGGCGATGCGGATCCTAGGGCGCTCATCATGGTAGGCGTCCACCAGCATAACAGACTACATAAGACTTAGGAGGGTGGGGGCCAGTATACAGCCCTGCTTCACTCCATTGGTCCCTGCGAATGCTTCGGATACCGTCCCGTTTTCAGTGACGCGCGCCATCATCCCGTCGTGAAGCTGACACACCATGTGCGTGAACCGCTCATGATAGCCGAATTTCTGCATGATTTTCCACACTCCTTCATGATTCACCTAGTCAAAGGCTTTATTCAGATCCACGAAGGTACTGTAGAGGTGGGTTCGCATTTCCTGGCCCTTCTCTTGTAGCTGGCGGGCGGTGAATATCCTGTCGGTTGTTCCACGCTGTCATCGGAAGCCACATTTGCTTTCCGGGAGCAGTCCCTGCTCTAGATGACCGTTCAGACGACTGAGAAGGATACTGGTGAAGATACTTCCGGCAATGTTGAGCAACGATATGTCTTTGTGGTTATAACAGAGTTGCCGGTTCCACTTCCGCTTGTACAGATGGACAATGGTCACGTTTTTGCAATCTTGAGGAACTTGTCCTTGATGCCAGGTCTCCTGGAATAACGTTGTGAGTTCCAACATCAGCCGAGAGCCGCCGTGCTTGTAGACCTCCGGCGGGATTGCCTCGGATCCCGGTGCTTTGCCATTGGAAATCTGCTGCACGGCCCTGATGTTTTCTGATTGGGAAGGCGGCAGATCCAGGTCATTGTTCGTGTCCACTTGAGGGAGCCGGTCAATGGCAGCAACGGAGATGGCTGATGAGCAATTAATGACACTTCTGAAATGCTCGGCCCAGCGCTTCAGCATTTCGAATTTCTCCATCAGAGCTGAGCAGCGGTGCGTTTCCCTTGATGCAGAGGCCATAGATGGCCTTCATAGCTTTGAAGAAGTTTTTCATTTCTTTGCGGTCCACATACCCTTGGATTTCCTCAGCCTTGGGGACCATCTAGGCGTCCTGTATCTCCCGCAGCCGTCGACTTTGACAATGTCCGCATTTTCCCTTACAATATGTTGGGAGCAAGGGGATTGATCAGCGTGTGAATAAGTTTATAATTATATTAGACTTTCGCAGAGTCTACCTCACACTCTCCTTCTGTCCCACCTGGACCCGAAGTCAGGAACATGTCCAATGAACTGGAAGTGGAATGTGACGCAGGTGGCCATCTGAGCAAGAACTCTCCCGTAAGCGTGCCCGCATACTGACTCTGATTCCACGGTGTGGGCGTGCCATAGAGTCCACATAAGAAAAATGTCATTGCATCCCGAATCTCAGTCCACCAGTGGACTACGACAAACAGACATAAACTGGGCTGACTGCGAGGTTCGAATTATCCCTTCAGTTGGCAATTCTCCAAGCAACGGCTTTAACGCACCATGATAGATTCGGACGCGTCAGATTGTTTATAGGGAGGAAATGCGCTAAGGCCTCGATATCACTCACCATATATATCCCCAGGCGCCAGTCCACTGTCCTAGACGATCAGTTGCCTGGAGCGGAGAATGGGTTCAACACTTCTACCGCTGTAGTTTCGAGGATGCCTGCCATGTGCTCCACATCATAGCGCTGTAGAGAAGGTGACTTGCGCTGGATTATAGTGAGAGCAGACATGCACTGCATCTACCTCACCCTCTGTTCCACTTCCCGAAATGGGCCTGGTGTTAAGAAAGAGTCAAAAAGACTCGAGATGGGGGCGAGCGCAGGCACACGCACGGTGGGCCATCACAAACAAGGACAAAACAACAAAAATGGGGGACGGCTCGGATCCAAGCTGAGTGGGAATGCCATAACGGCCACATTGAGAGTAAGCCATCACAGTCTGACACTCAGTCCGGGAGACCGGTTTATCCCATCAGTTGGCAACTTTCCAAGCCACGGCGTTTAGCCCACCGTGATAGCTTCAAGCGCACCAGATTGTTTATAGTGAGGAAAATGCGATGAGCCATCGACCTCACTCTCTATCTACCCCTACCAGGACCAGGCCACCTTCCGAGCCGGTCACATGTCTGACGCGGGAGTGGACACAGTGGGTGACGGGGCCGGCGAACCTGCCTTCGCGTGCCACAACATCACCTGGCTCCCTTGACACGTACACCTAGTTTACCAAAACCAGTAACACAACCGAGGTTCGAACTCAGACGGCAGGAGAAGACAATAACTACTAACTACGAACGAGGTGGAGGGCGTGAGCATATCCTTTAATACGGAAAACGTCGTCTGCATTCGGTAGTATAGAAGTGCTAAAAATACACCACATTTGCCCGGACTTGCACAGTGAATGCTGTAAAATTTCATTTTAACGAACAAAGGTCTTCTTAAATTATTAAAAACAAAAGGTAAATAACCAAAAACAAAATATTAACTGTTTTGAAGGGAAACTTGTGTCCAGGTCAGAAGTTTAAGATTTGAACCCAAACCTATTCCAGTAGGTACTGTTTATTTTCTCTATACTAGTTATTACTGGCTAGGATGGGTTCTCGGAACCATTCAGGCAGCTTAACCATTTAAGTGAAAGGTTCAATTATTTTGGTCCCCATCATCCGACACGTTGACTTACATGTAATTGAAGTAACCATGATTATCACTGATTTGCGTCATGAAAGCTTTATGGTGGCCATTTACGCGCAGTGATTCATAACGAGTTCTTAGAAAATATATGCCTGGTCATTCTTCGGTTTAACTGACAAAGCAACTTTCGGGCTGATCGCTTTGGTGTCATTTCCATGGGCGATTGGGCTAATGAGTCAGTGAGGGCATTGAAACCCGTCGGTGCACCCGGATTGCTCAAACAGCACTTAGTGAATAACGCCATAAACTTTTTGCAGGGTACCTCATTGAGAACGATCGGCATAAAACTTGTACAGGTTGTCACTCTTCAATAGCCCGTTTCAAGCCCAAGATCCACAAGCCGCACGAGACAGCCTTCTTGGCTCAAACTCGGTTGGTACCGTAGATTTAATACGATTTCAAACTTCTCTTAGAGGCTAAAGAACACTCAGCACACTGAATGCTTAGATAGTTTGTCTGCATGGGGTCCACCACTGCTCTGTGGAGAACGCCCCGGTCGTTTGCACATGAATAGAGTGGTAGTCAAGGAATCTTGCATGATCTAGCTCATTCTCCAATCTCTGTTACAATGATAAGACAACTTTAAGGCGATTTTGTATGAGTGTAAACACAGTGGCTGTCGAGGCGGGATCCAGGCCTGCACTCGCGTGCATAACAGCGAACGAAAACTGTGGTTCCGGATGTTTTGAAAGAGAGTTGTCATAAAGGCTACGCGGAGGGAGGTCACATTTCTGGTTCACTCAGTTGGTCACTGTGAATGTTTTGGATACCGTCTCCTTGTCCGTGAAGCGCGCCATCATCCCCTTATGGAGCTGACGCATGTGTGTGAATCGCTCAGGATAGCTGAATTTCTACATTATTTTTGAGATTCCACCGCCCTTCAAACTCTTAAAGGCTTTTTTGGAGCCAAGAAGGTAATGTAGAGGCAGGTCCGCATGTCCTTGCACTTCCCTGGTAGCTGGCGAGCGGCGAAAATCATTTCGGTTGTTATGCGGTGTCATTATAAGTTGTATTTACTTTCGGGGCGTGGTCACTGTTCTAGGTGGCCATTGAGCTGATTGAGAAGAATGCAAGCGAAGATATTTCTCGCGGCGTATAGCAGCAACACGCCTCTGTGGTTATCATAGAGTCCCCAGTTCCCATTTTGCTTTCCGTTGTCCTGTCGGTTTTGATTGAGAATATTAACAATTGTTAATGCGCGCTGCCAATCGGTTATAGGAATCCCTCGTCAAGCACTGCCTTGGGACTCACCCACGAACCCCGCCAGAAGCCGCACTGCAACTAGTATTATAGGTAGAATAACCGCTCCGTGAGCGCCCATGCACCAGGGACCATACAGTCTTTGTGCAGTCTGTTCTTCTCGGCAAGTAGATGGGTGGTATCCACGTCGTTGCAGTTAAGCTAGTCTTTGTGGTGACGGCGTGCGCGTCTGAGGACCTCCAGGTTGATGGCCTGGAGGATGTTCCACAGTTGACAATACCATGTCTCCACGGTGGTGCTATTATTCAGCGCTTGCAAATCTTCCAATCGCTGGGTAAATTGATTGCTATAGTCGAGGCGGTGAGCAGGTAAATTAAGTGCAACAGCAGTTAACTTGCATAGCCTTCGCTTACCCTGTGGCTCCTTACAATTTTGCAGTCCAAGACTCCTCGTAGAAACGATAACGTAGTGATCCGCCCAGCCATCGGCGTCGCAGACCGCCTTGGTCACCAGCATGTCCTGTCAATCTCGCCTCTAGAAGCGAATGTAGTCCAACAGATAGCAGCGCCGCAATCGGGGATGCAGCCACGTTAACTTCTCCCGTGACACAAGGTGATGTTGGCCAGGAGGAGACGATATTCCGCGCAGGTCCATGGAAGAAGGAGGCCTTTACCCATACAACCCCCGAGACCATCGGGACCCAGCACTCCATGTCAGGTAGCGTGGTCTGCCCCGACGCGGGCCTTAAAGTTGCCTAGGATAACCAGTTTCAGTATCAGTATATTTCAGGGCGGTGTAGGTGAGTTACCTTTGAACTCCCTATTTGTACATGCGTGTTGTAGCGTCAAAAAATAGTTTGTCTGCCTTCTTCACATGGAGGGCGTGAAGGTCCTCGTATGCTTTGTGCTTTGCCTCACCGGAGCTATTAATTGGGGCTTCTAAAGTGACCGGACTCACCTTAACGGCCTGAGGGGCATGGTGCGGGAAGACATGGAGAGGAGGGAGTAAAAATAAGCTACATTTTAGGTCCTCTAAAGCTGCTGATGTCCTCAAAATAATCGAATAACAATTTGTTGTGCTCATTTTCCAACCGTTTATTCTGAAACTCCCCAACGATCGCCGGATTAGACTTAATTGGCTTAAATGGCTAGGCACACCCTTATTAACTGTGCTTATGAGTTCACATGTTTTGGTAGATGTAAACATATTTGCTTCAAGTGAAGGCATTTAACCGTGCAAACCACTGAATGCGTAACAAAGTGGCTATTTGGGGCCGCAAACAACGTATAAAGATGTTCACTGACATTGGTCAGGCTTTCAATCTTATGCTGGGAATTGCAATCAATTTGTGCTCAAAGATGATGTGCATTCTAAGCTACTTCGAGGCTGCAACAAATTGAAGGCGGAGGTTGGTGCCATGTTAACAATTTTATCGTGTTACTAACCACGCAGTGCTCTGGAAGAGGGACGTTTATTAGCTCCCTGCCATCATCGCACTCGCCGTAATTATACCCATAATCCAGTTAGTGCATAATTTATTTCAGAACGTAGGAATCGTATGCTGTGGCTTAGCGTGTGGGGGAACACCGTTTTAAAACTATGCAACGATCATGTGCAACGGAAAGGGTGATCCTACTAATTTTTGCTTAATTTTCCTGCTCTCGTTTGGTTCAAAATCCTTGCGTGAAAAACGGTTCAGACTCCACGTTAGAAATAAAACGGTTGCCGGTTGATTGTTATTGAGGAGGCTGGTGCAGGACTTTGGCAGTTTCTTGGCTGAATCCTTCATCGTCTAGGGATATTTTTATTCGAAGTTATGAGTTGGAATAAAGCATATCGGAAGAACACCCGAGTTATAGTTTGACTTTGCTACCTGAGCTTTTGGAGGTCAGTACACATTGGCACCCCATTTGACAATTTCCACCAATATATTAATTTGCTCCACCAGTATACAGCTTGGGATATAGCCTGTTTGCACGAAATAACTTGAACTCAGTTAATGGAAATATTCGGGAATTATACAGGGGATATTATTGGGATTGAATTGCCGGTTTTTTCCGTAGGGCCTGGGAGTCAGATGGCGATGGCTCCTTTTGACCACTTCGTTTTGTTAATCCTGTTATGAGTGTCAAGGAGGCCAGGCCGTGTTGTGGCGCGCGCAGACGGGCATGCCGGCCCTGTCAGCCACTGCGCCCACCCTCGCGTCAGACAACTGACCCGCTCGGACACTGGCCTCATTCTGGTGGTGGGAGAGAGAGAGAGAGAGAGTGAGGTTGACGGCTCAACGCATTTTCCTCACTATAAACAATCTGACGCGCTTGTAGCTATCATGGTGCGCTAAACGCCGTGGCTTGGATGGTTGTCAACTGAAAGAATAAATTGGGCCGCGTGGTCAGCGCAGTATGTGTTTGTGCAGAGTAGCTGACTGGCGGACTGAGAGCCAGTCTGAAATGGTTCCTTCTTAATGTGGCCTTTATGGCACTCCAAATTTGCGGGATGCGAGCCAGGTGTGGTGGCACACTTAGGGTGACTCCGGCTGCGCCATCTACTTACGACCTCTCCCACCTTCAGTCTTCTCGACTTGGTCATGAAACCTGGCCCAGGTGAGGGAGGTAATAAGGAACGGAGTGATTGTTCGACTAAAAAACCTTCTATGGAGGACGCCCGTCATTCTGACGAAATTCGCACGACCGAGCAACTAATTCAACGCAAAAATCTACACAAAAGCGTGTTATATTGCGGAAATATGCAAAGCTTCTTTAATATAGACACATCGTGTGTGTATGCTGGACCAGCTTCCGCAAATGACAAAGGTAGCGACATAGCCGGCTTGCAATAGGCAACTGTACTCAAATGTATGTAAACCAATGTCCAGAGCCTACTCTCTAAATTAGATGAGCTTAAGATTTACGTATGCCAGAATTCCCCAGGCATCATCTCCATAACTGAAACGTGGCTGACCACAAAGGTGGACGATCGCGAATTGGCTTTCCACCACATTTTCCAGTTGTCCAGAAAGGATAGAGCGGGAAGTCAAGGTGGGGGTGTGCTGACTAATTTCAGAAGTGGACTGCTCGAGTCAGAAAAAAACGGAAAATCTCACGTGCAAAAATGAATTCATTTGACTCACCATTAGAATGACGAGGCCCCAAGCACTTGAGATCATGACGCTCCACCGACCACAGTGAAACCATCCGCAGCCAGACAGTAGTCTGATATAGGCGATTTAAACGCTCCATATATCGATTGGAATCTGAGCTCTGCACCTGGTTCGGAATTAAACTTCGATTACCGCCTCCTAGAAGCAATACACAAATGCTTCCTAAATCAACACGTCTTGTCTCCAAACAGAATACGCGAAATGCAACAAGCCAATTGTTTGGACCTTGTACTGACAAAACGCTTGATAGCGTCGATGTTGTGCACTGTCTACCATTCTGGGTAAAAGTGACTACGTAGTCCTACAGTGGGAATATTCACTCTTCTCTGATCCCGAACGAAGCATCACAGTCCGACGCAACATATAGCGTGGGAACCTTACCCAAATGAAACTTGCTTTGCGCCGTATAGACTAGAATAAAACATTCACCGAGTGTATTCTCGACGATTGGTTGGAATTGAAGTCCGTATTACATGGACTTATCATCAACTACTGTCCTTATTCGAAAGAGAAGGTCATCAACAGGCCCCAGTGGCTAACGATCACACTAAAGAGTGAAGTACACCGCAAGCGAAAGCTGTGGTAAACTTATCTCAGGGAAAAATCCGTTTAGTAGCTGACGAAGTACAAGACGCAGAGAAACAGCTTAAAAGGCCTTGTTTATAAAGCCCGCCAAAGTTTCGAGAGTAACCTGATTAACCGTGTAGCAGAAAACCCGAAGCTCTTCTACAACTACATTAGGCAGTGCACTCCGAATAAAGACTCCATTCCTTTGTTAAAAAAGGTTGAATGTGTCAAACTTTCCGCGGATGAGGAAAAGGCTGAGCATCTATCTCAGTTCTTTCAGTCGGTTTTTAGGAGAGAAGACAATCTAACCGCTGATAATTATAGTGTGAAAGAGATCCCGACAATTGACTCGGTGGCCGTTACAGAACATTTTATTCTATGGGAACTCCTGAAGCTGGAAGAAACGAAATCGCCAGATCCTGATGAAATACCCGCAAAGATGTTGAAGGAGTTGACCGTAGAGTTGGCAGAACATTTGTGTCTTCTCTTCCAAGCCTCCCTCGCTGCAGGCAGATTACCACCAAATTGGAAGACTGCGTGGATTTCCCCGGAACATAAAAGTGTCAGCCTGGCTTCCACAAATAACTACCGGCCGGTAAGTCTCACCTCCATATGATGCAAGATTTTTGAGCTAATCAGCAAACGAGATCTGATGCGGTTTTTGGAGTGGCATCATCTGTCTAACGCGCAGCACGGATTCCGTAGAGGAGGGTCCTGCTTGTCCAAGTTGCTCTACCATCTGGAAAGATGGACCCGAGCGGTCGATGGAGGAAATTTTGTGCACGCAGTCTACATAGACACCAAGAAGGCCTTTGATTGCGTGCCTCACCAGCGTATCCTATAAAAACTCAATCGTATAGGGGTAAGGAGCAAGCTTTTTAAGTGGATTGAAAACTTAATGATTGGGCAATCTCAGCTTGTCTGTCTTGGCTATCAACAATCGGCGGAGTTGGCGGTTGAGAGTGGGTTCATCAGGGCTCTGTTAGTGGCTCTATCCTCTCCCTTATATATTGGTGACTGGGTAATGAGTTAGACTGTGACATCGCTATGTTTGCTGACGAAATAATACTTTGGAAGGTCATCAACAACGAAGCTTATGAAGCAAATCTACAGGCAAACTTGCATCGAGGAATGGTTGAATCACTGGTTCCTCCCAGTCAATGCTACCAAATGCAATATTCAGCGAATCGGCTTAACCAGCATCGTACACCAGAGAAGGTTCTATCTGAACCACAAACCGCTGCCAGAGGTAGGGGCTGAGAAAGATCGAGGAGTGTGGATCACGCCCTCATTGAAGTCATCTTTCCATTGCTCAAAGGTAGCAAAAATCTGCAATGTCAAGTTTGTATCTTTTTTAGCGAGCATTTGTAAAGTTCGATGAAGTGTGCTTTAATAAGGTCTTCGGGATGTTCGTGCGACCACAATTGGAATTTGCCATTCAAGCCTGGAGATCTTTAGCTATCGAAGACCGCAGCAGTCTTGAAAAGGTCTAACGACGTGCAACCAAGCTTTTTCGAGGTCAAGGCTGCCTGCCTTATGAGACACGATTGTCCAATCTTGATCTGTTTCCTTTGGACAGCTACGCGGCGATGAGGTCAAGGCTGCCTGCCTTATGAGACACGATTGTCCAACCTTGATCTCTTTTCCTTTGGCCAGCTACGCGGCGCCCTAATACAAGCGTTTCTCATGCTGCGGGGTCAGGATTGCTGTCTCATATCCGGCGACTTCTTTGAGCTGGCCACTTCCACTAATTTGAGAAGACATCTTCTCAAACTACGTGTGACTGGGGCAAGATTGGACGCAAAAAGGTCTTCTCAAACACATTGATTAAGACCTGGAATGTTCTGTATATGGAAATCATCATGGCTCCGTCCGTCGACACTTTTAAAGCAGAAGTTTGACCAGTACAGCCATATGTACCACCACGCAATCAGAAAGTAACACATTTCCCCAAGGCATCCCGAATCACAATTTCGCATGTTATAGACCATGCTACTCGCTATTTTTAAGTAATACTATTTGTATTGTTTCGATGATGCACTGTGGCATGATGTCGAGATAATCAGTTCGTCAACGTGCATTATGCGTCGCCGGTTTTTAATTTGGAATGTTATTGTAATCGATAGAGAGTTCAAAGGGAAAATGGGCTACTCATTACCCGGCGCGTCCACAGGTGGCGGATAGTGGAACGGCCTTCAGTGAAGGTTAGCTGCGAAATAAGTAAACTCTCAGGTCTGGTGAATAAGCAGTCACGGACCAGCAGCGAAAGTGCTACCAGAGTGCGATGGGCTGAGGTCCGGTACGCCAAAAGCCTTAAAAACAGCAAAGCCCGATGACGGCACTGTGACATGGCGAGTGTGAACCGCCATCAAATAAGATCGATCGCCCCCACTGCCTTGTGGGTAGGCTCTTAAGCCAAAGCGCTACAGGGGGAGGGCAACCTCTAAAAAATGATCCAAGCAGCTGTTGGGGACCCGTTCATACTCGAACTCCCCAAGACACCTCATGAAAATATGTCCGAATATAGTACTACAATCCATGCTACAGCGTCCGCGGGAACCGATGCGCTTCGCAACCCTAATCCAGTGGTGCGGGCATTCGCGAGCTGGACTCCTCAATCGGAATCGGACCCTTGGTATTGGATGCTGGAATGTGCGAACGTTCCTGGACCGTGGTACCCAAAGTATAACTGCGCGTAGACTTTATCAGTACAACGTATATGTGTGCTGCCTGTCAGAAGTCCGAATACCTGACTCAGGTTCTCTGGAAATAAAGATCCCGGGAGCCAACTCACACTTCACACTGTACAGTGGCTCTCGCGACTTCTCTGGTATACATGGTGTGGCGATTTCCCTCTCGCAATAAGCGAATCGTGCACTGCTTGCTTGGGAACCAGTCATAGACAGATCGCCTATGTGCGACTGAAAGTTCACTTCAAAACCACCTCTATCACCTCCGTGTATGCACCAAATTCCGCTACCGAACAGCGCGACAAAGAGACGTTTTACTCGCAACTGCAAGAGTTATTCGAAAGACTCCCACGCCACGATCTGTTAATTGTTGCTGGGGACTGGAATGGCCGGACTGGACGTGGTGACTCCACTAATATTCATCTTATTGGCCGTTTTGGGCTTGGTTCCCGATGTGAAAATGGTGAGAGACTGCTAAACTTTGCTGACCAGAACCAACTCTTTGTCACGAACACGGGCTTCTAGCACCACAACAAACAACTACTGACCTGTTATTCAAACGACGGTCATACGGCTAGTCAGGTCGACTACATCCTCGTCAGATCACGGTTCCGCAGCTGGGTTCATTGTAGCAGCTCGATGTGTGGTGCCGAGACTGGTAATGCCTATGGGTCTGACAATGTTCTCATCCGTACACGTTTGAAATGCACTTATCATCCACACCCAAACTGTCACATGCTAGACGCCTCGATGTCGCCAAAATCCGGCACTACCGAGGCCCTGGACAGAGAAATCCGGTTCTGTTTTACTACATGAACAGACGGAGAAGGCAGTAGTGAGTGGTCATCACTGAAGGCATATGACTATGGGCAGCTGAGAAAATCCTTGGGTTTACTCAGCAAAGCCGCAGTGATTAGATCAGCGGAGGAACCCTGCAGTTGCCTGCCCAGACGGCTCGAGCCAGGTCCCACAACAATGCTTCCTTCCGCCAATTCCGAAAGATGACGGCAAAATCGGCTAGGGAAGACCGGAAGAATTATTGGGCTGAAATAGCGACCTCGATGGAGCAGGTCTCAAACGTTGCTGACACTCGAAAACGTCTACCAAATTCTCCGCCAAGTTATTGATAGGCCCTCTACACTGAGCGATCTCTTTTCGTGACGTGAATAGCAGCTTTATTTCTGAAAACCCGGCAAAGGTCGAGCATTGGCGTGAGCATTTCGAGAACGAGCCCAGAACTCCCTTACCACGTGCAACGGAGTCTCCTCCCTCTCCTGCTTATGAAGTGTCAGGCGACCCCCCCCCCCTTCGGAAGGAGAAGTCACTGATGCCATAAGAAGGTTGCGCAACAACAAGGCACCTGGAGAGGACGGTAAACCTTCTCAAATCTACAAGTCTTTATGTCGACAAACTAGCACCCTGGCTCCATGAAGTGATTGTACAAGCGTGAAAAGACGAGGTTGTTCCTGATGACTGGGGCTCAGGCTTCCTTGTGCCTGTCCAAAAAGTAGGGAGACAAAACGAGATTCAAAAACTAACGTGGCATAAGTCTTATCGACGTTGCTGCTAAAAGTCTTCACTATTGTCCTTCTCAGGCGATTCCAGGCTGCGCGCGACTCTAGGACGAGGACCAACCAAGCCGGATTCCGTGCTGGGCGTGGATGTGCGGATCAAATATTCACACTAAGGCGCATCCTTGAATCCCACCATATTTACCAGCAACCGACGGTCATGTGCTTTGTCGACTTCGCCACCGCGTTCGATTCCGTCCATCATGAATCCTTATGGCGGAGAATGGCACTAGATGGTCTACCATCGAATATCATCGCCATGATCAACGCCTATTACAGCTCAACCACTGCACGAGTTTTGGTCCATAACAATCTTTCACAATCAATCGATATCCGGGCTGGCGTTCGACAAGGTTGTAATTTGTCGCCCATCCTGTTCAACTGCGCTATCGAATGGAATCTTGGGAAGGCCCTGCCTGAAGAGGATGGTGTTGAGTTTGCACCCGGACACCGGCTGGCTGACCTCGACTACGCAGACGATATCGCCTTACTAGCCTCAAACCTTGGTGATCGACAGTCTATGGTTTCGCGAGTGAATGAAGTCGCTAAATCGGTTGACTTGTCCACAAACGCGGGGAAGACCAACGTTTTTTCAAGCTGCATCCCTGCCCAGGAAAAGCACCTCTTGAGGTTGGTGGCTGTCAACCTGAAGAGTTGGACAGTTTCAAATACCTTGGGGCGAGGTTACTGCCGAATGGACAGAGTAAGGATGACATTGTCTCCCAAATCGTTGCTACTCATCGGGTTTTCTCAAGCCCTAGAAAGTGCCTGTGAACCCAACGTGACATTTCTATCGCCACAAAGATTCACGAATACCGTGCGTCTGTCCGGCCTGTCCTTCTCTATGGTTGTGAATGCTGGGGTACACGCGTTGAAGAAATAGCGAAAACTGGAGGCATTTGACCACCACTGCTTGAGGACCATCTTCCGAGTGAAGAACATGGACTTCGTCTCAAATGAGACAGTCCGCACTCGCTGAGCAAACATCGCAAGGATATCCCAAGTCATCAAAGAACTGAGGTGGTTTGAGCACGCTCTTCGTCGCCCACCTAACTAGCTCAGTGTTACTGCCCTTGAACCGACCCCAATACCCAATTGGAGACGTCGAAGAGGGGGTTCAGCTCAAAACCTGGCTCGACACAGTTCGTGAGGTCATGGAAGTTGTTCTTGGACCTTCGGTATTCTGCGTCCGTCGTTGGCGAAGAGAATGGATTGAACGTTCCAGGTGTGCTGTCGCGGATCGTCACGCGTGGAGGAGCACAATCCGTGACATCATTGAGGCCAACTAGTTCAGGCATGATCGCAGCCTTAACAAGTACAAATAAATACCAATCTTACCTTAATAAAACTGAGCTGAAGAAAAACTGAAGTGTAAGGAGAGAGAGAGAGAGAACGGTAGATGCAGCGCAAGTCTACTCTCACTATATAATCCACGTGCAAGTCATAATCCTTGCACCACCATATTGTGGAGCATACGGTGGACGTCGTCGGATTACGGTGCTCGAACTGTCGTATGCATGTTCAACACGCTTCAGCGCCAATTAAGATGTCTGCAGCCTAAAAGCAATAGACTGCTTCGTATGAGCTGTGTAATGTTTTACTTTACGTAAACGTGAACGGCTTCACGCTGTGCTCATTTTCAGCCAGTCCTCCAAAATAACATAGATTTAACTAGTCTAATAGTAAATAAACTTAGACTGTATGGAAGGACCAGAGGGACCAGCCACTAGGTGCCAGAATACGATCAATTTAATGTCCAATTAATTATAACCGTTGCGAGTAGCAAACACTGAAAACGCCATTTACATCTTGGTTTAAAATTTCAAAAAAACATTTCGGTTAAGGATTTAAATCGCCAGACTATTTGGTGTTGGACACGGGCATAACTAACTCTCTTTCTCTTTCTGCACGCGGTCTTGAACTGAATTCCTGGGAGATACTTATAACCATGTCCTAACTGTAGTCCCAACCCTAAATCTACCTCTGCCTCGAATTTAGCGCAAGGCCACCCATATTAAAGTACTTATAACCGATGGAAATGCATGTCAGGATGGATTCTAGAGTTTTAATTTCGTTTCGACTAAACCTTTCTAACGTTATTATTAAAATCAGACGAACATTAACGATATACATCACTGAATTTGTGGTGGACGCTCGTTTGAAAAGTGAACCTTCGCCGGCCTGACGTGCACTGGACTATATGAGGTCAAGAGAGACATACAACTCTAAGTGGTACTTCTTTGACGAAACCAACCCCCCTGACAAGTGACGTCCAACCAAACGCAGAGCTTACGCCGCCTCCTATATTTAAGTTCCATGCCAAAGTCTCATAAAACGCTAACGTATGCCTTGACACAGTGAAGATGCACTGAAAATAAGATCAAATTTCCTCAAAAGACTGACTGAAAAGTAAAAATTCCAGAGCAACCTGCGATAGTTCCCAAAGGAGAAGTATCGCAACATAGCAAATATAATGCTACTAATTTTTGACGGTTCTAACAAGTCAATTCGTTTTCCTAAAAGGGGATTGATGAAACGTTAGTTTATGTAAGCAAATTTTTGCATAGTATATACTCTAAAAAATGCCATTTGCAGGCGGTTTATTGTCCTTGAGGCCGCTAACCTTGTCTGCTTCCTTCGTATTTATGCAGTTTCCTTGCACACACGAGGGCCAGGCCGCTTTTACTGGCACTGCATGAACCTGGCCACTAAATGACCGACCGAGGACAGTCAAGTGCAACACCTATATGCCCTAGAGAATCGTCGGCGTCTGCAGGTCATTAATCCCAGGGCTCTTTAAATATTGCGATTAAAGCAATCGTGCAAGCTCTCTCGGCCACTACGTTTTCACTCTTTGTGACCATCCCACATAAGACTTTGGCACTTGGCTATCATCCGATCACGGGTCTTCATGTGATGGCAGCCAGCTTAGCCAATAATATTGCTTCTTTGGAGCCGTGGCACGTTTGACGCTTCCAGGTACAACTAAATGTACAACCAAGACCATTGCAACTGTCTACCAGAAGTTGATATTGGATTCGGTGTCGTCCACTATCATATATGACACCAAAGTAAAGACGAAGAAGACCTCACAGGAAGTGAAAGAGGAAGAGAAAGAAGGCCTCGTGTATTTTTACTCAACTCTTGAGGAATTTAAAGGGGATTGGCGTTGACGACATCAAACGGCGTCAAATCATTTCTTAATACATGCGACACTTTGTAAGTGTTGACTGGCTAATGACGGCTACTGTGCAAGCCGTTCAGCAATTGGTTGATTCATCTATGTCTGTCTGTCCATCGAGCTTTCCAATCTTACAGAAACGTCATTAGAATTTTTGAAATGATACCGTTTAGGGGTAGGTTTACCTTCTGTGAATTTAGTCTAATGGTTCTTTCAGGCGCCCGTAATTTATTGACAAAGTTCTTACTTCATATGTTCAGGATCTCACATTCCTACTAAAGCAGAAAATCGTTCAGCAGTCAAAACCTGCTGACTTCTACGACTAGGAACACAGTTTGCTGTCCGAATTTAAAAGACTAAATGTGCCTGATCAGTATGGAAACTCTGGCATTCCAACGGAAGACATTATGTCGACGAGCCAACAATGGCAGATAGCCCATTTTTCAGTGAAGTTCGCGTTAGTTTCCAGTCCACGCAATGGATTACAGAATTTTAGAGAGCGTACCACCATCATTGATGATAATCTCACCTCAAACCCAATTTTTGCCAGAGAACACGGACGCATAAGTCCTGTACTTTTCAAGTGGCGGAGATAAAATCAGGCACGACGTGACCAACGATGCTGGCTATAAATTAACACAAAACTCTTTTGAAGCAAAAATCTTTATTCCAAACTTCTACCATTGTTCATGCCTGTAGCAGTTCATTCCTCTTAACACATATATTGCTTGTATCGGTTATGATTAACTCTGCAATTTTAGCCTCCTAACGAGAAAGAACTTGAGGATAAAAGTAAATGCGTAAATCAATAACATTAAACTGTTCGATTTACGGAGTTTCACAAGATCACTCAGCATTCTTATAATTTCGGATGTGTTATGTTCCATGCTTGTCGGTGGTTCGGTGTAGCTAATTAGTTCTCCAGATTATGATATTAACTCACCTTTTAATGACCCACAATGCCCACTGGTGATATTTTTGCTTTCGCAAATGATTACCCTACCGTTTTAGTGATTTCCAAGTTATTTACGTCACATATAAAACGCTTACAATTAGTAATTCCAATAAATCGAAACAACTTTTTTACTTTTAATGTAGACTAGAGGAAATAGGGAAACGCGTACAGCTGAAAGGCTTGTGTTGCCGGCTGGAGTTGGGCCACGCCTATTGCTCTTTTGCCGTACTACAAGCAATGGGTCTATCAACTGCACGAACTGTATATACTCCCCCCATTCCCGGTTCGGAAAGTGAGTCCACTGCAGGCTGACCTGTTTTTTGTTTACTGAAATACAAGGCAAACCACGTGAGGGAGCATTCTGCCCGTATTACCTGATGCTAATAAACTTCCTAGCTGTTGAACTTAATTTCCGGTCTACTTGTTCCGGTTTTTTGGGTATATTTTCCTCGAGGAGGGTCAAACCACGGTTGGTACTTTCTGATCAGGTTACTGAGTGAAGTCAGCCGTTTCCCTTGTATGAATACACAGCCGGCTTTCACCCTTTTTCATCATCAAATAGTGAAGCTCCCAAATGTCTGAACAGCGCATACTGTGGGGGCTCTGAAGAGGCTTCTGCGTTTGATAAGAAACATCACCAGAGGGATTTTTTATGGATGCATTTTTGTTTGGAGAAAAGTAATCCCTTATTCCTGTTTGATATTTCATTTTGGAACGTACGGAGAAAGTTACCAGCAATACCAAGAAACTGGAATGGCAATTTCGATCTACTTATCATGGCCAGCCAACTCTAAGCCAAGATTGACAGGACCAGACGTTAAAAGGTGAACTCTAGTCATCAGCCCACATAGTCGAACGCATAAACATTGAGCCATGGGTCGCTTCTTATTGGTTGCAATCAGAGATTTTAGGCCACGTGGAAGTCGCGTTTACCGATCGACTGACTGCATGGCTGACCATCGTCGATTCCGTTTCGCCCAGGAGCTCTCGTACAAAACCCTCAAAAGCTGACGAGCAATTAATAAGCGAGATTTACCGACAGAGCACCACCACCAGCGTCGGTAGATACGGTGGAGATTGCGTAGCAAGACGGCGCGAGTCACATGACATCGTAAAGATGCGCTGTGACGGGATAGTAGAGTTTACGTGAGCATGCATGCGTGCGCTGCTATGGTTAGGCGCTTGGGTTTGCTGTGCCTTCACGTGAAAACTGAATGACATTGCGCCGAAAAGTGCTCCTAAAAGCAAGTATTTGCACGCTCGACTAAATGCGTACTCACGAATGTGCAATCCCGTTAAAAGCGATCACGATCGCTTTCTAGGATGATAAACAACAGCCTTTTACAGTCTCAAGAGTGTTAGTTGCTTCATTCTATAACTTGCTTGAAAATAACGGAGCGAAAAATTTAAAAAAAGGTTTGGGTATTCGACTAATTTTCATGGTTGCCAAATAAAAAGGCGATTTTATCTTAAGGGGAATTAGCAAAGATCTCGAAGAAATATTCTAGTTATTGCATGCTAGAGGAACTGTCGACCGTCACCGAAAGACTTTCCATGGGAAAAACAGTGCAGTTTGGCCGATAGGTCCGCATTGAGCCAGACGTTTTGGATCGATTAATTGACCGGTCCAATTACATTGATTTACGGTGGAGAACCCCCCACTAGTGAATTGATTAAAAGCAGAGTCCTTATCACAGCTTTCGCGCATTATACATTCCCCTTGCCGTTTGTCTTCCAGCCGAAAGACGTGTGATCGTAGACTTCGGCACACTTGTTTTCTCAACGAATAGGAGATGGCTGAATTTGAGCCATTGCTGTCTTGTTTGATCCGTTAAACGCACACTTACCAGTCGGTGTTTAGTCTTTCCTTTAGATTATGGTCGCGGATGGCCATAAAATAAATTCGCGACCACAATTACCGTCATTTGTCCTGAACAGCCTGCGAATACCGAGTCATCGGTAGGCGTCGAAACTACTGCTCTCGACCCCCCTCTCACCTCGACGCCCACAGGCGTGATTTATGCCCGCATTAGTCGTCAGACTGTCCTGCCGGAGCGCGCATCAATGTCATCAATGGCATCTCGCTGGCGTGTTCGTCTTACCCGCTGCACTGTTACAGCCTCATGCAGATAACTTGACCGAACCTCTATCTTGAAGATAGCTTCCCTGTATCTCCTCGGGCAACAATCAAGGAGCAGTATCCTAGGCACGTAACCAGAACCAGTTGTGAACGAGAATGTCTCGATGCAACACGTGACACTACGGGAATTTTCAGTACGTTAGTCTTTCCAGAAACATACTACATTGTGCCAACACAACCCAGAAACATACTACATTGTGCCAACACAACCCAGAAACGTAAAATAACAGCTCCAATATCCTAGCTCTCAAAAATACCGGTGTGAAACCCTATCACTTGAGGACGGGAGGTCTGCGAGACGTGATTTAGCCTTGGGAAAACTTCGTCGGCTAAGGATAGGGAACGCTGTTTCCTACGAAGCGGACGTCCTTACAGCAGTCGAGTTCGTAGCAGGCTACTGAGAATTCTGCATGGACAACTTAGAATGGTTTGTATCGGCTCTTAACGGCAAAATTGGATACAGGGATAGCGTCAAATACTTGTTGGATTGAAATTTGCGTCACAATCCACGATGGCAACTCATATGAAATTGCGTGTTTGATAGATTTCTTTGGTGTGGTGTTCAACCAGGCTACTCTTGAAAATAAATGTACGTGGTTGGCAGTAAAATGCGGATAGTTTGTGACACTGCAGCAAGATAGCTTACAGACAACGTTTTTGAGAGATTGTCGATTGGCCTGAGATGCAAGCACTCAACAACAAACTTTACAAAGTTTACCAGTCAAAGTACCAACCTAAGTTGTGCTTCTGAACTGTTCCGTGATACTGATGCGCACGCAGAAAGTGTTGACCACTAGGAGTTGGAAAATCAGCCTCGTCGTACATGGCAACTATGAGGAGTACCGCTCTGCTTAACTTTTTGCCGGAACTTGGGCAAAGTTCAGGGTCGCATCATAAAAGCAGGGTTCAAGAGGTCCAGTAATACACCTGTCTAACAGTCCGTACGGTTGGCGATGGGACCAATACTCCAGGTATTGCGGCCACAGATGGTGATAACCATGGCATGTGTCAAGAATCCCCGTTTAGCAAGGACACAGGAGGGCAGTAAAATGCATCAGAGGGCACCGAGTTTACCGAAAACGGCCATGTCTACAGCTGTTCGGCGCGAGATAGACAATGGCTGCCAGCCAACATGCGTGCATTGTAATAAAGGGTCATTGCTGCCTAGTACAGATCGTCAAGCAGTAATGCGCAGGCTTGGCGCGGACAAGCGGTTGCGGCCATGGCAAGAAACTGCGTAATTTACGTGTGCGCGAATACCGGAAACCCACGCCAATCAGTTGCCCTAATTTCAAGTGGACTATGGTCATCGAATGCCAACATTTCAGCCCTAGCTGGGGCGACTCGCATCGGCAACATCACACAATGGGCTGTCGTTAGTAGTGGAACAGACAGAACATTACAAACTTGGGACCAACTACATCGAATGTCATCCCAATTCACGATCATTGACCAAACAAACCGCTCACCTCGCGCGTAAACCAAGTAAGCCTAAAAACAAGGGAGGGAACGGGAAACCCTCAGGTAAGAGTGGTTTGAGAAATTTCGACTGGGCTCGGCAGTTTCCAGTCACGGAAAGGGAAGCCACTGTTGACTCACCAAACCAGTCAGCTGGAATTTTTTAATACAACAAGTTATTTTGGCATAGAATTCAGGGGTTCATTGATACCCACTACCGACTTGATCAGACAGAAAAACAGCGATTCAGTGAATAAACAGTGCCCATCGGATAGCCAATGCACATATGCGCTCTTGGCGGCCGAGAAAACATGCTGCCGCAAGTTTGGAAATTCCATGACTAAACTTCCTTGTCGGTCGGTGGAAAAATAGAAACCACATCTGCAAAGGGCAGAGGTCAAGCGGGTACATTCACCAGTACACATTTTACCGACTAATAGCAAAAAGCTTCAGTATTCATGCACGTCAGCCAGAAATCTGGCAAATGCAGTCAATAGTCGGTTTGTCACCACGATGCAATACTACCATAATCGCCCCCCCTTAATATGTAAACGGGGAATATCGATAGCTATAAGTAGACAGACAGCGGATCCCGTAGATAGGTTTAATCCATTTATCTGGCTTCGGTCGCTGGCCCCAAATTTCCTGCAGCATTCTTACGAAAAGCGGGTTTCCAAGGCCACAATAATGGCTCCTTGTCCATAATGGGGGGGAGGGGGTTCTCATAACGACAGTGGTGAATGAATAAAGAGCTAAGAGCCTATCCTGGCGAAATAAGGGCACACAATGAGTTCTTTAACTTACAAGAGATTGGCTTGGAGGGAAAGAGCAGACGGGAGGGCAACAAATTCAAACGACGAAAAGTGCATGCGATAATGCTGTT
Source organism: Schistocephalus solidus (assembly GCA_017591395.1). Classification (NCBI taxonomy): domain Eukaryota; kingdom Metazoa; phylum Platyhelminthes; class Cestoda; order Diphyllobothriidea; family Diphyllobothriidae; genus Schistocephalus; species Schistocephalus solidus. The sequence continues at coordinate 339,036 of WEDG01000067.1, read as the reverse complement.
GCATTTGAGACAACTGAAGCAGAAACCAAAGTTCTCTTGCGGCAGAAGAACAAAGACTATCTTGATTGGAAAGTAAGTTTCGGCTGGTACTTGGTATAAGAAATAGTCGAGGTGTAAAAACCAAAGCACTTTATAAATAACCAGTTATTTATCGGCTCCCAATAAATATTGAGAGTAAAAAGATATAACGACAACAGAAAGACATCTAGGCGGACAAGCAGTCCCGATGGCCGACGCTTAGTGTACTAAGGGACCCCTTCAGAGAGGCCAGTTCGAGGAGGCCCTTGATATAAACGCGGGGATTAGAATTAGCGATTCTGACTGAAAAATGAAAGTTAGCTCTATTCTTGTCCTCTCTGTGTGCGTTAACGTTGCAGAACAATAAAATATATGAGCAAGCTGTGCCACAAGAGGTGAGAATCTTAGTGGTGCGCGCTGTTGCACATAGAGGGAGGGTATTTTCAGGAGATGCAAAATGTAGTCAGCACTTGTATGTAGAGCTCGAAAGCGGTGGTTTGCAAATTTACATAACTGAGGGGCAGGTTCGACCAAATGAAACCGAAAGGGGAAGAAGGAAAGAAAGTACACAAGGTAACTTACAACGAGTTGGGAGCAGGGGATGGGGAGGTAGTCTGCCGACAAATTCACAAATGCGAGTTTGCCCCAACAAAAATACCACTACGGAAGAATTTTCGCACACGAAGGAGATCGGGTAGTCGCAGATGGAGGGCTGCCTGTAAGCCAAATTAGAGGCGGCGGTTGGAAAGTAATATAAGCAGGCATGAGTGTGCGAGGCACACCGGTATGCGAGCATCATTTTAATGCCTCGGTGAGTTTTGAAGTGATTTCGTGATACTCCGTGGACCTGCCGGAAATGCGCTTAAAACGCAAACCATTGGATGACAAACGAGGCACCCGGCACACCTCCATCTCCCATTGCACACAGGCATCGGTACCGGGGTCACCATACTGACAGACAAGTAAGAAGGTTTCCAGTTGGCGGAATTCACAATGGTGTTCATACAGGACGCGTTTCATTGCTTCGACAAGTTCATGAGGATCATTATTGCTGACAACCTTAATTGTCCAGGTGAAACGCAAACTCTTTGGTTCCGTTCGTTGAATAATCGGGGTGCCCAAGGGGTAACGATCAGTCAGCGCGCTAATGGTCAGATCACTGTCTGCGCCTTCAGCATGCGGGACGGGCACTGCGCAGACTGAGTTGCTGTCACCGGCCGATTCATTCCCAGCCTCAAAGGATGTTGCTGGCACAGAGGTGGCAACGGAATTGCTTTGTCTGGTTTCCGTCGATAGGAGTGATGTCCTTAGGCCAGTCGAGGCTGTTGTAGAGGCTCCAGTGTCAGACGCAGGCGCAGACTTAGGGGAACCCCTGCTGTAAATTGACACAACAACAAAATAGCTACACCACACCACATGGACAACATAGATGGGACATGCCACGGAAAAAAACGAAACAAAAAAGGTTTATACAACCACGCACATGCAAGCAGAAAAATACGACGTGCCCGTGTGCTGGATAAAACCGAGCAACCTGAAAGGTACATAATTACTGAACTAGCTTTCTAATTAGATCAAAAGTGAAAAGTAATCATGTATTTGCACGCAACAATAGCACATATACAGAGCAACATGCAATCAAAACTGTATTTTAATCATAACCTACAACATGCCTTTTTCCGAGAACATGCAAAGTAAAAAGCGAAAAAAACAAACACGATAACCCATGGACGGTCCATACGAACGACTCAGTCTATAAACGCCAAAGAATTGTGCAAAACGTTCCCCCAATCGGCGAGGTTATGCAAATCACGGTACCGAACGCCGCATACACCCACCAACGACATCCCTGATGACTAAGACATTGCCCAAAATAGCGTTCGTATAACCGATTCAGTCCGGTTTAATGAAGAATTGTATCACGCAGCTCGGAAATGAGTTTATGTATAAAGAAATTATATGCACCTTGTTTCAGATAAAGAACGCATAAAAAGAACTCTCACTGAGTGCGAGAGCGGCGATAACAGGGAGCAGCAAGAAATGAACCAAAATCAACGTGAAATAGAAGAAAATGGGCAGGGAGTGTGGTGGTGGCTAGAAGTGAACCTACGCCCAGTAGTTTGCGGAAACGCCAATGGTGAGGGAAGCCCCTTGTAGTAGAAGTGCGTGAAGACCGTAAAATAAGTGCAATGGGGATAGCTGAAGTACCAAGACACCTCCGAAACCTTAATGGATGCACTTACCAAGCAAACCGACAAGAGAATGGTGGGTAGGGCATTGAATAGCCAGTACTGTACACTAAAGGACAGGCTGATGTGGTCGGAGTGCAGGAGAAACGAGATCAAGAGTAGTAGCTGCGAGAATTCTGGAGCTCACGGCGAAGCAGTGTGATGGATTTGGTGCCGGCTGTCCTATCAGCAAAGGGGGCTAAGAATACGGTGGCGGGAGAGGTGCAGGAAGAATATGTACAAGAAAGGTGCGTTGCAGCAGGAAAGCGATATTTTGATGTCGGCGGTGGCGCAGGGTGGTAATAAAAACGTGCAATTTGGAGCTCGACACGCATGCTGAACAATAAGGTGAGTTAAAACGAAGAGCAAGGGCTACGGATCGAAAGGTACATAGATGAATAGATACTATGGCACCCTCTGTGATAACGAGGCAAGCGCCGAGACTGGCTGAAAGAATAATAAGAGGTGTGGCAGGACTGCGAAGAGGAGAACTGAAAGCAAAAGGACGAAGATACTGCATGGAGAGCTAGGGGTCACAAGAAGATTAAGCTAAGTATTCACTGTTGTCCTGGTATGATTCGGTGCACAATAGCTAGAAAGGATGGGGTTTGAGCCTTGTAATCGCAGGGAAGGACTGGTTGGGGCACCGCCAGAGGGGCACGAGCATGTGGACAAACTTAACGGAAAAAAGGATGACAGGCAAAAAATAAGTTTTACGGGAGCGACTTCTGGGAGGATGCACGAAAATCACTAGGCTAAACCTGTACATAGAAAAAAATGCTTGCAGGTGGCTAGTGCCGACACACGAAGAAAACGTTTCTCTGTTAGGCAGCGCCACAGGAAACGGGGCGGAAGTTATCTTCTAGCAGGCAGGGCTGCCCGAAAAAAGACAATTGCAATGGGCCAAGGCGTCTGCTTGAGTTCGAGCATAAGGAGAGTTTGAGGGCTGGGAGAAAATGCGAATACTAAACCTGGGACAGAGACTAGCCGTGAAGTCCGATCACCGTAAATGTACAAGAGAGGAGGTCGAAGAAGCATTTGGCGGAGGGGGTGGGACCATGGTATGTCACGGAAAAAGACGCATCAACACACACACGCAGAGGAAAACCTTTGCTTAGAATGCTGTACGATCAGAAACGGGCACGGGAACAAATGTCCTGGGTATGAGCTCTCTCATGTAAACGCGAACGGACACATGATCGAGGAGAACCATTCGTGACTCCGCTCTTCCAGTTTAGATACACAAGCGGAAGGTGGAGGAGCAGAGAAATGAACAGAGGTAGATCATTATCACGATACACGAGAAAAGCACGCGCGGTGGTGGTGGCAACGGGACTAAAATTTCAACGCGTCAGAAACCTTTGTTGCAATGTTGCGGAATCCAATTGATGTTCCAGAGATGCGTTTGAAGCGAACGCCATTCATGGAGAGACGCGGCAACTTGCAGACCTCCATCTCCCACTGCACACTGGCATCGGTGCTTGGATCACCGTAGCGACAGATCAGAAGGAATAATTCTGGCTGTTCAAACTCGCAGTTGTGTTCCGTTAGGACCTTTTTGATCTCATTCACCATGACTGTTGGCTCCTTATTGCTGGTAGTTTTCATCGTCCAAGTGAAACGCAGGCTCCTCGGTTTGGGCTGTTCAGCTGAGGGGCCATTCGGACCCTGGGGAACTGGCCAACTATCAATAGGATTGCCACCAACACCACCACCGCTTGCAATTGAGCCAGCCAGGCCTCCGCTATTTGAGGTAGGCAGATGGTCCGATGCCGATGCCGTTGACCGATGTGCCGAGTGCTCAGAAGCTGCATCGACTTCAATGCCGCAGGTCTCGTTGGTGGACATCTCAGCTGCCGAAAGGGTGGATGTTGTCAGACTAGATGCGTCCGTAGCCGAAGCAACGGACGCTGTCATAGCAGGCACTGGTGTCGTGGTGTTACTTTTGCTGCAAATTGAGATAATAGTCAGGCATAAACACTACAGAATTCTTACATGCGTAAAAGTAAGTAAGCAGCGACAGGGCCGGTATTGCCAAGCGATTGGACGTTTCATTGGCGAACCCGGGTAGAATTAAATGATGAGATGACATAATGAACACACTGCGGTTGGCATTGTCCGGGGTCATGTGGCAGTGGAGTTAATCAAGCTGTCCTGACTGTGGTATAGATGTTCCATTTTGATTTGGAGACCCAGGTTAGGGTTCCTACTTCGGTCATGTAGTGTCCAACAACCGAATAAGACAATAAGTTTATTTAAAAGTGCCATGTATGGGGCGTTTGTCTTTAGTTGGAACTCATCCCCCCACAATTCCAGACCGCAATCCATAAAAGGAGCATCGCCGCAGACTGCCACGGAGTAGCCTGAAATCCCTCTACGCTGGCAATAACCACGGGTCACGATCAGGGGTAGCAATGTCTCTAGGAGCGACTACTTTAGCAGCGGAAATAGCCTTAAAAATGCGTGTAAGTGCAAGAATACTGGACGTGACCTCGTAGATAAACATAACAGGGCTTCCGAAGTTGGGACTGAGAGTTAAGACCTACTGACGAACGTAAATACGACAAAAAGACTATCCCAGAAACCCCTTATCAGTCAAAAACTAAATACCGAGCTTACTATAAAACCGGGACTATATCAAGACAGTACAGGTAGTATACTTATATTGCGTAACTAGAGGAGGCCATGCTGACATTGAAGCGCGACAGGATTGATGAAGTCGAGTTAAGAAATTGACATTAAATTGGACGACACAGTAAAACAGAGTTAATAAGATGAGAACGCTCAAAGGTCTTTTGATTGACGGAAAACTCTAACGCGCATTTAAGGCAAAATTTAAACAGAAGAAGCACACGTACGGTTCAGAAATTTCCAAAAACATTAGAGAGATCAGAGAGTTAAGGAATATGCGGATTGTGTTTTGTGAAAAGCCATACTACAGAAGCGGGCATATAAATAATGCTGAAACAATAATAACTGTGGATAGATAGCCGTACAGTGCAGGTAAACAGTAAAGAAAGGATGGTAGAATTTATGGCTGCGTGTACCCCAGTAAATAACACTTACGAGGACATCGAGGATGCCTAGTGGACCCACCACGGACGGGCAGAGTCCGCATACAACCTGAGCATATAAATTTGCGCAAGCTAACTAAAGTGGGACTGGAAACCTACCCTATTCCTATCTTGGTTTTGATGTTTTTAAAGAAGCCGGCTGCGCCAGATGACTGGTTGGAGGTGGAAAGTGGTAGGCTAACGTTTCGAGCAGCCACTGTTGTCGTGCCAGGTGGACTGTCCGGGAAGTTGGAATCAAGATCCAGGTGCTGCGGATTAACAGTACATATGGTGCGCCTCTCCGGATTTAGACGCGAGAACATGCTGGTATTCGCGCTAGGAGTCTGATTGGCGCCGGGCGCACTCCCCTGAGACACACCAACCCCGGCCAGGTTGGTGCGACCAGCAGCACTGACAAGCGGACCGCAGCCAAGAGTGTGCGGAGCTGTTGGAGCCGTCGTCACCCTGTGGCGCAAAAAGGGAGAGCGAATGAGTGAGGGAAGGGGTAAGTAATCGAGGAGTTGAGGACACGCGTATTGCACGGGCACATTGAGCGAGTGCTGTAGCCGACGCTTATAGTGCAAAAGACGAAGAATCGTTAGGTAGAGCGGGGGAAGAAGGTATTAAATGCGCAGGTCGGCTGCTTGTGTGATGCTAACGGGTTAAAGGGAAAGTTTTTCCTACATTGAGATGATAAATTGGGATTTAAACATCAGGATTGAATTGTTGATTGCCTATTGTTAGACATAAGTTGCTTTAAAAATGAAGGCAACCATAGGCACACTCTCAAAAGAAACACCCTGCGAATAAAAAATAATTCTTGTAGGTTTCGTTGTGATAAGGCAGGAATTAAGCTTCCAGTGGCACAAGTATTGTAGTATAGACGTGAACCGGTGCGGTTTCTGGCTGCTCCATCCCACACCAAAACGGCTTGATTGAGTTACATCGCTAAAAAAACCGACATGTGAATGCCCATCGATTTGTGGCATGTAAGAATGCCGAATCTAGGTCAAAACATCAATTATGATCGACAGGGGCTAACCCGCACACTAAGTTAGACGCTGCTGCAAGTCAGCACATCTGTTGGCACCAGAGGCACCTTTAATTGAAGCTGTTTTTTTTTCACGGGAAACACAGTGTTACTCCTTTGAACACACAAGAACGTATACACTCGGGAAAGACTGCTTCCAGTTAGTGACGTGGTAAATTCCTAAGGAGAAAAAACTGGAAGCACGCCTAGAACGCGCTCAATGTCTGAAGCTTGATCAATAGTCAGAGGAATTTAAACACGCGGCAAACATACGGCCAGCAGCGACTGTAAACATTTATTTGATTGGCGAAAAGGTCCTAACGCCACCACAAACAGATGGAGAAGTGCCACTATGAACAAGAATTGTAGGGATGTGTTGTTTGTCCCAAAATCAGCATTCAACAGGGACAATAAAATGCACCGAAGGTCTTATTGCCTCAAACTGGAAGAAAAGACAGAACTAGGGGAAAATTCTATGAGTTTGCTTAGCCGAGGATAATCACCAGGCTTCTGAGCCATCGACCGTTAGGTAAGTGACAATACATGCGCAGGCCAAATTGTGCGAACAATTCACAGTAGAAAAGAAAGTTCCAAGCGTAAACGACAGGGGTACAAGGTCCTGACAGAAGCCCAAGGACCTTTGTAAGAAACAGACTATGTTTCAGGTAAATTGAATAGCCTGATCTAATTGCAGTACGGAACCTGCTCATACTTTTGCGCCCTAAAGCTAAATCAAGAACTCTGAAAGACAGTCACAAAGCAAAAATGAACGATAAAAGAGCGAGATAGCCATTTTGTGCTGATCAACCGTCGCCAGCCCGCCACACTTAGATCAAACCACTGTCAATGCGTCAGTCAGCAATGAGACAGGACGAGGGACAAGTCCGTATATACATCAATGAAAGCACAGAAGGAGAATATAATGCGAAATATCTTGTCGTAATATGAAAGATAAAGGAGGAATTGTGTGTGTGTGGGGGGGAAGAAGGCAATAGGCAAGAGGATAGAAGCCAGAGTGCGGTCGCGTGCATAAAGGGGGTGGGCAGAAGTACAATGATCACACACACCCAAACATCGAAGTGTTATAAATACGCACACAATTAAAAACGGCTAAAGGAGCGAGTGATTAGAGCATGAACCCAGAAAGGTGAGGTAGCGACACTAGTAAATAAAAAGTGAGTCAGGTAGAAGTACCTAAGGGAGGCGTAATCAGGCCTCCCACGAGAAAATGGTGGCGTGGGGGTCTCTCGGTACCTGAAACAAGGGTAATGGAAAAGGAGTATGGAGACAGTAAGCAAACAAGTAACGATTGAAAATGGACTAGACATGTACTTATGATAACATGACTGATATAGTATATTTGCACTATCTAGAAAGAGATCTGGTAAAATTAAAAGTAATCAGGGGCATTTCGTAGGTAAGCGTTATTTATAGCATGTCTAAGATTCAGAGCTATATTTTATAATGATACTAGAAGGCTGCTTAGTTATTGTTTTCTACATTAGATATGCTATCTCGTAAAACGTTAGCCAAAAGCCTGATGTCTTCTTCATTAGACAATATTACTTTAGTAGGGTTGTAATATTAATAATCATGCAGCATAATCTCCAGATCTTTCAGTCAGGTCAGGATGCGGACTTTTCAACGAGCTTTTTTCCGGTCCCTTACAAAAACTAAATTCTATAAAATTAACTACATAAGAAGTATGATATTTTCCCAATTACTTTAGATCCCCTTATAAATCCAAGTGGGTTAAGAAAAGCATGCACAAATATATTATTTCTTTTACTAATTTGGTAGAAAATTATATTTTCCTTGTATCTTACACTAACACAAAGGGTATCTATTGGTTTAAAAAGACTGCTTGAATTCTCGAATAATTTTGAAAAAAATTTCCTGGTACACCTACATTCAGAGTTTCCGAACATTTCTAATGTGAAGAAAATTATACATTTCTATATGATATTAAGAAGATGTCATATAGGGTTCATCAAATTTTGCAGTGGATTAAGACCAACAGCAGTAATAAATGGAAAAATGCAATGTCTTACAACTGGGCATTTTAATCTCAAAAATCTCACCATCAGAAACATTTTTCCAAAAACCGAAAATTGACCATTAATACTTTAGTATAAAATCTGAAGACACGACCTGCTACCAAATTAGCATAATGAATAATATTTTTGTGTGCGCTTTCTAAAAAATATGATTAAATTTTGTAGTCAATTGAGCGTAAGTTCAGTCAAAAGCTGACATCCTGGCGTGACTGAGACGTGATCGCACGATAATGAATACTACAACCCTGCCTAAGTGATCTTTTCTAACCAAAAACACATTTTTGAACTTTGTTTAATATTTCGTGAGATGGCACATCGATTGCAACCGCTAATATGCAGTCGAGACTAGCATACTTTTTAAGCAAATCACCCACCACACGCGGAAGGGGCAAAATGTGCTTGAACAATACTCTTGAAGCCATATACAAGAATACATGCTCAGTCGAATGGCCTTCTGAAAAAATTTCCCAGGGACAAAAGTTTCAGCGACGAATGGGCATTTCGAGTGAGCAGTCGTAAGAAGGAGATTGAAAAGACAAATTCTGGAAGAAGTAAGGTGACGAGGAGGGAATGGCTTTAATATAAAAACTTCTCTGTGGGCAGGGAAACCGGGATAGTTTGAGATAGACTGCAGTACCTTGTCATGCCAATGTTTAATGCCGTCAGATAGGAATTAGAGTACTACTGTGGGTTCACTGATCAAGTAGTCCTAGCAGACAGCCAGCTGACAAGTGCATAATAGTGAAGGTGAGGCGCAATTGTCGAGCACACATCCTTACCCAGGTCGATTAAAAGCCCCAGTGTGTAGAGTTTGTTGCTCATTTACGGTTGGCAGGTCACGGTTGGCTCCTGGATTCTCGTGATGGCTGCCCGCAGAGACTGCAGACCCAGCGGCGGTGGCGGACAAACCTTGGGCAGCACCGGTCATGGTTGTTGTCGGCAGAAGAGTGTGATGACCCTTAGAGCGTCCAGTCATTGGTACGGGGGCAGGTGTAACGTGACTAAAAATCGAAAAGAAAAACGACATGATTAAAAATTACTGGGGGCTGACAGACAGAGTAACGAATGTTGCCGAACTGGGGGAGACCATCCAGCAAATCGGTCAGGGTCGGCAACCAGTTTCACCATATAAATCTGAACAGCAAAACATCCTACCAAACAGCAAAGGCCCAGCTCCCCAGCTGTGTGGGTTTCATTTTTGTGAAGCAGCGAGAAAACAGATTTAAACTAAATTCAAAGGCAGGAGCTCACATTTAGGGAGAATGACTAACGATTGAGAATAATACCAAACAAATATGAGATGAGATTGGTCAGTCCGTCTTGATCATAATTTAATCACACCCATAAAAGATCTTGAGTTGGAGCCTGGGCCCATTTGACCAGGGAGCTGAATGGCGGACTGGGTAGGTTACGAGTCCACCCTCTCATAGATTACCGAGTATGCAGTGATATGACAGCACGGAATATGATCATTCTTTTTGCATCAGAGATTTTACATAGGGTAAAAACGGGAATTAAGTGGCAGGACCATTGGCAGAACGAACAACTGGTTTGATATGGAACCGGCATACATGGCCCCGCGTAGTCACCTCCGGACTGGCACCACTGGTATCTGATTGTCCCCTGACCACTATAAATATTACTTGATTTTCTTTGCCGTTTTATCTCTGACGATGGGCTCCAGTAAGAGTTCGAAAGCTCAGACGAAGAAAGCTATGATTCCGATGAACGAACAACCCTCTTCTTCACTTATATGCACACCTGGAATGCGAACATTCGCCTCTATTCGTAACTGGTCTGCAGTTATAAATTCAGGGTCGGTGTTGTAGTCCAGTTGGCTGAGGAGGCCGTATAAATCGTAAATGACCAGTTCAGTCTCACTTTTCACTACCGGTAATAATTCTCGAACATCTCACGCAGAACGATCACATTCCGTCCTGCAACCAGGCTCACATCAGCGAACGCCACTCTAGGGCGAGTAGGAAAAGTGTTTACTTGCCTTCTTATCTCGTGTGAAGGGAGTCGTCCACCTGGTTGAGAGGTGGAGCCGCCCTTCTCCAGACATGCAACGACACCAGCTTTTCCAACAACAGCAGCACCAGCGATTGTTGCGGTGACGCCACCGGCGGCGGCGGAGGCTGCGCCACGACCAGTGCCCGCGGCGGAACCGTTCAACGAAACGGTGTTGGCGGGCAGCGCACTGGTTCCGGCGATGGATCTTCGGTTCCCCACAGCACCCGCATTTACCAATAAGTGATGGTCAGCGTGGCCGCCGGCTCCGACAGCATGAAGACGGCGACCTAAAGAAGAAGAAGAAGGAAAATTTGGAGGATTCATTGAGCCAGTCCATCCTATTTGGTCTTCAAACACGGGAAAGTGGTAACTTAAGCATATCAATAGTGACGTTAATAAAAGTTACAAAAATGACCTGGGTGTAATGGCTGCAATGAATATGTGACAATGAAAGCGAGTAAACCAGTATTTCTGCGTTAAGACAGCAAGGTCTGAAAACCACGACGAGGAGTGACTTCAAAGGGCCTCAAGAAAGGACTTAATTTGAAACCTATCATCTGCTAGATTTACAATTATCCACAGGAAAGTAGTAAGAAACGCGATTCCTTCGTATATCGAAAGCAGCTAACAGTTGGGAAATATTTTCGCAATTTGAGTGAGATGCAGGTAGAAAGAACGAGCGAATCACGTACAAACTGAAGGAGCGAGCATGAAAGCGAGAGCCCAAGTTATAAAGTTGACAGAGGCTGTGTCTTTAGAAACAGTGGAAATAGGCGCTGAAAAGTAGCACATAATTGCAACGATAGCTTGAACGAACTAGAAAAATATAGGAATGCAGCCATGGAGAGAAAGTCCTAATTTGGTTTTAAGAAACATACAGAGGTGTTTACCGATATAAAGTCCTGGGTATAAACAAAACGCAACTAGACGGAAACTGAAGCCACGAGTTTGTTGATCCACAAGGCATCATGAGGACATAAACGATTGTGGGGCACAGAACCATGAAGGGAACTAGACTATGAATGGTAAGTATGAGTGCATTTAAAATAAATCAGTAAAGCTTAAACAGCAAGGTTTCGTTTAAAAAGAAGCCACGGGAATGAGTAGACAGAAAGCACACTGACGGAAATGAATATGGCAAGCAAAGGGAAATTTTGTGGTCTCGAAGGTTGAGGCTACATATAAACTTACAAGCAGAGCGCGGTCGAGCAGGATATGAGAAGAAAACGCGAAAGCAACACTTACTCCCTTAGCAATATGGACTGATCGCTCGTCTATCTGAATGGATGAGGAGCATTATCGCGATCTCAAGGTAGCAAAATATAACAATAAAGACCACTGCAACATGCATCTCAGCCCGAAGAGCCGAGTCGATTGAATTCCAGTCCCGCTTGCTAGAGTGACACAGGGTCACGTGGAGTCTGTTTATTTTTTTTCCTGCCATACGCGAGTCAAGACTGCTTTGACTGGCATCGAGATGACATAGAGCGCAGTAGGATTTGTTGGCTCCGACAAATTTTGCGACAGCTTATCAACTGCAACCCGGCTTTACCTGACATAGACAACGAATAGAGGCAGACAGCAGTTTGAATTTGCACAGGGTGTCAATGCATAACAACAAGGGTCAGTGTTGATTGCAAAGAATGATCAGATTAAGGACGTTACCTTAAAACATCATACAGGAAAGATAAGGTGGGAGGAGTTATCACAAATCACAGTCGTGAGATAATCTGGGCGAGAAGACTACCAGGACAATTGGCGATTGAAAACGTGGTCTAGTTGCTGGCAAAGATCAGGCTTCTCTCTCCATATATACGCTGCTTCCAAGTAGCGCAAGGCCCGAGTTGTTCGTGCCCGAACAAGTGCTCGGAAAGCTGTTACGAGGTCAGCAGAGTGACCGCTGTCCAGCAGATCTTTCGCACTCGAAGACCGTGGTACTTTATTTTCTTGTCTGCAAAGCCAGCTGGGCAAGTGCTCAGAATCCTTGGCTGACAATTGCCTTTGCGTTCGCCCAATGTAATTGCATTCGCAAGTGCACGTGAATTCATACACCCAAGATGGAGTGGCGTGCCACGGAAAGGCATCCTTTGAACGGTTGACTGGACGGCTTTTAGTAGGAGTGATAAAGACGAGTTCAAATGTGTTGTACGTCCTTTCTATGCTGTAGTGCAACCGTTGCTTGTGTTCGAAATGCCACACTTAAAAGGTAAGGATATCATAACGGCTAACGTGTCAGCTACGAACCTACATAAATACAGGAGGTCCCACACAGTCAAGAAGTCGTGTCGCAGAAATCGGTTTGAGGGATTCGCAATAAGACATGGACTACTATTCATGCAACAAGCTGGCTGTTTCGCACTCAGAGACGCTGAACTAGGTGGACAGCAGATAGTTGACTGACGCAGATCTATCAAGGTCGATAATTGTCAGCGCTTTGAGTCTTTCGAGGAACCCAAAAACTCAAATCGATTGACTGGAACCACAAAAGGAGGCTGACGCGATCAAAAAATTGTCGAAAAATGTAGAGTAATGTACAAGTTAAAGTTACCACTTTAACTCAGCAGACTTGTTCACGAATTGCATGAGTATGGATAGTAAAAGTGCAGACACGCCGGCTTTGGCAGAACTTTGTACTGCAGGTTGTATTTAACTGCAGTCATGGCTCTGCATGATGGTCGTTTGTGTGTGCATGTGCGAAGCAATTTATTTTGGATCATACGTGTGAACGGTCGATAGGCCTGGACAGAAGTGAAAAAACATGCGCTTTTGTGCCAAGTCGAACAAAAAACGGGTGAGGAAAGGCTGCCTGACAGCCGTTTAGAGTCAACATAGGTGATCAATCACAATGCACGGATGGCCGTGTAAATATTAAGTAGACGATGGAACATGTTTACAGGAATAACTGATCACGCTTCAGGGCCTGCGTCCAGACGAAAGATTGGCAGTCACATCGTCATCAAAATGAAACGGATAAAGGACATGTGGTATTCACAGAATACGCAGAACAAAACCACAGGAAAGTGAAGATATTGTTAAAATACGCTTGCCGGTAGATAAATTCTACTAACAAGCTTATTTTACGATTGGCCTATGCAACAAGGGAAGTAAGTCGTTAAGTAAAATGTAGACTCGGACTATGACAAGACTATTTACAGGACTAACTAGTATACATTTCCTGCTCGTGAAAATTTAGGTCAACATTGAAGATTAATTGGAATGACAAGACGGTGCTGCCTAAAAATTTTAAAATTTAATTTGAATTTTTGATTGATCACTAATCGCCTGATAAAAGGTTTCATCCCTGTATAGGGCAAGGACTGATCTCGAAAAACAAAGCAGAACTCCTAGTTGAGGACATTGACGTCTCTGAAATGATTTTTGGAGCGGCCTTAGGAGGAGAGATTTCCTACAGCAAAATCGCTTTGACAGGCCAACTGATGTGTGTTTCTGCATATTTATTCAGTATGAAGGTCGCTAATAGAAAAGGCAAAGACTACGCCAAGCCGTAAATCATACACTCCAGGTAAAAGCTAGGCATGTAGCGTGTTGGTCGAAAAAAAGTATTTCGAGGGTCCTCACCCTTTGTCTAAGGCCGCATTCGCAGGTCGCACTGGCCGAACAGCCTCATATATTACACCGAGGAGGTCTTAGAAAATGTGGTCTCGTGAATGAATTGTGTTAGCGAATATGTACAATCCAAGCTAATGTATTAGCAATTCTCAAGTTTCATATGCTATAGGTGAAATGTGAGTGAAAAAATTCTCTCCTCACTGCACACCTCTAGTAGTAGGTATGTCAAGTTGCGTTTAGGCCAAACGTTTCGAAGCCCCCACCGAGTCCACGGTGGACGCTCGATTTTCCACTGAATTGAGTTAGGTTAACTATAGTGACCGAAAGTGAGAAAGAAAGAGAGATACTGGGTAGGTGGAGGGAGACCGGCAAAGAAAAAGAATATGTGGTTCATTACTAGAGGCATGATTTCTTTTCATCAGAAGCGTCTATGGCCATGGAAGGCGTCGTCCGCGGATTGAAGAGCTGTGAAACACAACGATTGGTGGTCAAAATGCACAACCAAATACTACAAAACAAAAACTGCCTAACCTAGGGTGAGCAGCCTGATGTCATAATACCATTTTCCGTGTGCTGTGTGCTTGTGGAATAACACAACCTGAAGGACACGAATACTGTAACGAAGGTTGCACGAACGCAAATTGGCTTCTCGGATAGGAGGTCGATTACTTTCGTACTGTCCACAGGCTCACCAATGAAATTTTTTCAACGTCGATAAGCGATTATCCAGGCGCAAGACAACACGAAAAGTGATCAGTGAGTAAGATTATAGTCACAAACTGGGCAATACGTGTGTTTAATTTATCGCAAATTCCAAGTTATTGTTATTGGTCAGAAAACTACAACCACAGATGGCAGGCGCCTCGGCGGATGAAAGTGTGAGACAGGTCCGGGAGTAGGGTTTTGGTAGACGGCAAATTGACGTATGTGGTAAGTAGGAGTGTGCCCATCGTAGGATTCACAGCTGCTACATCAAATGTTCCGGCTATCGTACCTCGATTCAGGACTATAAGAGGTTTACGGCAAGCTATGTAGCATAACTAAGTCGTTGTTGAAAGTTCTGCGGACTTAGTAATTGGTTGTGCCGCTCGACTGAGTATCTTTTCAATGATAGTACGGATGATAATATTTTAGTGTGCAGGGTTCGGAAATGACGTTTGCATACCCAAGGAGCTGACCAGGCCACCGAATTCAACCAAAACAAAGTGCGCTCAAAGCGAGTCACTGTATATCGACTGTGAAGGCCCAACATCGACGTAAGCCAAGGTCAAGACTCACCAATGTCCCAATCGTGTCCTCCATCACACTTCTCTAAACGCATAGGTATTGACAAGCGCAAGTGCGTAGGAAAACCTGACAAGGTTCTCTATTCTTCATGTCTGAAGGTACGCGAGTGTTCAGGGGCTACGGGGAGGTCATCGCCTGCTGCAGTCATCAACAACATGTCATTTGAATTGTCAAAGGACACAGCTGGACAGGCGGTGTAGGCGCTTACAGTATTCCTTGCAAGTGCACTGGGCCAAACTATTTGTAGGTAGTGGAGGGCAAAGGGCGCAAAAACATCTGCACGAGATAGTGGATATGCGACAGACTTGGGATCAGTATTACCGATGGAGGCATGGGGGAGGCGGGGAGGGGAGAGATAGGGGAGCAGATAATATTCGGCAATAATCACCCGGTGACAATAAACGCATAACACAAGACAGACCAACGCTAAAATCGATTGATTTAGTAAAGACCTTAAAGGAGAGCAAACTGACTATGAAAGAAGGTAATTTTCACATTTCAGAAGCGAATTTTAAATAAGAACCAACCTGTAGGAGTGTTGAGGGCAGCTGTGTTGGGTTTGGAGACACCACTTGGTCCGGAAGAGAGTTTCTTGGTCACCCCAGAGCGCCCGTTGCCCGAACTCGGTGTGACGTCCATACTGGCTCTCTGACCGGGCACATTCATGTAGCCTGGGATGTTGCCAATGCCGGTGATTGTCGTTGTCGCCACTGCCATATCACCGGCGGTACCTACAGGCTCGGGACGGGGCCGCATCATAGGTCGGTTGGCATCGCTTGAACGCCCACCCACTGGGGACTTCCTGGCATCTGGTTTGCGGCCTTGGGGGGCCGGAAATCGGGATCCACCGGGTACAGAGTTTAGCACTGCAGTTGCGTTGGAGGACGAGGACGAAGAGGAAGCAGAGGCGTCGTTGGAAACAGGTACGCTGCCTGCCACGACTGAAAGGTCGAAAGGACACATAATCGAGAAAAATGTGCATTGACAACATATTAGAACACATTCCGAGTACGAAAAAACGAAGAGCACAACAGAATGGGAAATGAAACGCCGCTGCTGGTAGCCTGTTTTTTAAAAAATACCGAGTGTCCTTACTAACTTATGGCGTATGCGTGGTACAGTACTGCGCTTGACCGAATAAAATAGAAATGAAGTTGCCTCACAGGAAAAGGCCAAATAATTTAACAAAAAAGCCAAATATGGCAGACCCAGATTTATATTCTCGTAGGGCAGCAAATAAAGAACGCCTCTGCAGCATTCAAAAGGGGTCACAACATTGTATTAAATAAGATAGCATGTACAGTAAAGAACTTAACACAGGCAGAATGCCGAAATTTACGAAAGATTGAAAACCGACATCAAAGAATGTACCAAAGCCGTGCAATTTTAACGAACAAGCTTAAGCGAATTTACAACTTAAAGGAAATGTGGAAAGTAATATCATTTTGTTAAGAAATACTATTTTTTTAAAAAGCGGCAAATTCTGAAAACGTGAAAAACAGTGCAAAAAAAGGAATTAAGAGAACTATCCTTTCGGCAAATTTATTTATAGGTAATTCTTGCATTGGATTAAAATTAATTTCAAATAATCCTTGAAATATCGGAGAATGTTTCACAATTTTCACTGTTTCCGATAGATTGGCGATAAATTTAGATCCTGTTCCACGTGTTTGTCAAAACCTTGAAAATAAGATATTTCTTAAAAGCATTTACCGAATTGGTGAGCTTTTGAATATTCCTTCTAATGCAGATGACCGTTTGCGTTATATTTGTAGATTTACTCAAACATGAAAACTCGTTGCCGAAAAAGTGGACGCCCACAACAAAAGTCAACAACTAATATGCCTAAGCACAATAGAAAAAAATAAGTTATTATAATAAGTTACTTCTTTAAAAAGCGCGTTAGACATCTCGCTGACCAATATATGCGGACTCTATCTTTTTCAGGGTTAAGTCAAGATGAAAATTTGGTAGTTTTATCGGTTTTGTATTGGAGCGTTTTTTGCTTAATTTGTTTAATTTAATGCCCGTTCTACGACTGCAAATACACAACAGGGTGTTTATAAATTCCGGATTAGCGGAAACTAGGTTACACAAAAATTATCCTATCGCATGCTTTCAATTTAACATAGGTGTTTCTACAGTCTATCTCCACAGCATCCCGCACGTATTTTGTTAATTTGCACAAAATAATTTCTAAAGCTGAATTATTTGCTTGTTTTTGAAAAACAATGCGATTCCTTACACTAGCCTTAACCTGATTTTCATTGAATTAAGATCAAAATTTCCAGTTCCCGAGGGGATTTATTTGAAATCCTTTCTTATATTTATGTTCTTTTATGACACAATGCACAAAAACTAGGGACTTTGCTCTGTGATTGTAAATAGTAAAGGAAATTTCGTGGATGTTTAGCACTCCCTGATTTCGTCCAAATCCTGCCTGCTTTCCTACAATATATATATGATTGAACATATAATAGTCTTTAGTATAACGCTTTCTGAGTCTCAAATCCACTCAAAAACCAAAATAACTAAACCAAATGTAAGCTGAGCTACTCACTCAAATTTCGATCAAACATTGCACGAGTTAGGTCATCCACTGTACGCTGAGATTACAATATGTATTTACTAGTTTAAATGCAAGTTTGAGACATTTTTAAATCACGATTAATTGAAGTTTAAAAATACAGAAGGACTTTTGGGACAATTCCATACATAATGTTTTTGTTGTTTTATGGTTCAGAGGAGCCAATTTGTCAGCAAAGACAGCCTCAAACAAACCAGACGAAGTCTGTTTACTGTAAGTTTTGAATCAATCACCGGTTACCGGAAAACCAGTCTCTGGGTAAAATTCCTCTGAGCTCTTTGTCATGGCGGTTCATGCAACGTTTCCGGTAGAAGCGGTACAACACAGCTGAGGTAGAAAGTAATCAATGCTCGGCTAGCACGCGGCCAACCAAAGGAAGCCTATCAAACCTGCATCAGATTCGGTTACTACCCTACCACAGCGGTCAACCGGCTAGCTGAAACATCTCATGCCACATAAATAAACGATGTAAAAAACTCTCCTGTTGCAATCTGTTCATAATTGGCGGTGGCTCGGATGATCAGATCGAGAGATGCGAACTCTAAAAACTGTTTCATTGATCGTTTTTGAGCCTGATGCGATGAAGGATGACTGTTTTAATGCATAACCACTCGACTGTGATCCCTGTGAACTTTTACCAAGAAAACCAAGCCTAGTGGCCAGACGTTCCAACCGGCCAGATTGATAGCCTAGTAAGTTCGATATTCAGTAGCTGCGTGCACGATAGCAGCTCGATCGATTGCGTAAAAACAGGTGATTTCATTGGAGCAGATCAAGGGCATGCGTTGTATAAAAGTTCACCTCTCGAGATCTTCAAGATCTCAAAATAAAAATACGATCTCTACTTATGGTCGATGAGAGGAAGACGGGTAGCCTATTAGCCTAGTTGCTGGCCGGCTGGCGTGTCCACAGGTGACAAATAGTGGAACGGCCTTTAGTGAAGGTTAGCTGCCAAATAAGCACTCTCGGGTCTGCTGAATAAGCAGTCCCCACGTCGAAAAAATGCGGCAACCCAGCACCACTGAGACTCTGAGCAGAGAAACCCGGCTCTGGTTTACGATCAGAGTTGACAGAGAAGGCAGTAGCCAGTGTTCATCATTGAAAACCTGTAAAAATTATTCCTTCGCCAAAGTCGGAAGATGACGGCAAAATCGGCTAGGGATGACCAGAAGAAATATTGAGCTGAAATAGCGACCTCCCTGGAGCAGGCCTCAAACGTTGCTGACACTCGAAAATTCAATCAAATTATCCGCCAAGTTAATGGTATTCGCGACTTAAAATGGCGACTGTATTGCTGACAACTTGGCCAAATTCAACCGCTGGCCCGAGCACTTCGAGTACTTCAATACCGAACCCAGAACACCCTCGTTCCCATCTGCAACGGAGTCTCCTCCCTCTCCAAGCTAGGCAGCACCCTGGAACCCGCTTCAGAAGGAGAAGTCGCCGATGCCGTACAAAGGCTACACAATAAGAAGAAACCTGGACAGGATGATATACTCACTGAGATCTGCCAGTCTTGCGTCGATACTGGCGCCCTGGTTCCATGAAGTGATTGAACAAGCGCGGAGAGACTAGGTCGCTCCTGGTGACAGGGGCTCAGCCATTCTTGTACCTGCCCCCAAGAAGGAGATAAGACGAGACGCGAGAACTACCATGGCATAAGACTTATCGACGGCACTGTGAAGATCTTCACTATTGTCCTTCTCAGGCGATTCCAGGCTGTGCGCGACTCTATGACAAGGCCCAATCAAGGAGGATTCCATGCTGTGCGCGCATCCTTTAATTCCATCATAGATACCAGCAACCGACGGCCATCTGCTTTGTTGACTTAGCCACCGCGTTCGATTCCTTCATTTGCGATTCCCTATGGCGAATAATGGTACTAGAGGGTGCAGCGCCAAAAATCATCGTTATGATCAAGGTCTATTACCACTGCACCACAGCGCGACGTCCAGTCTATAACACTCTCTCCTAAACGTTCGGTATTCGGTCTGGCGTTCAAAAAACTATCATGTGGCCCATTCTTTTCAGCTAAGCTATTGATGGGATTCTAGGGCAGGACCTACAAGACGTTGGCGGTGTTGAGTCTGCACCCGGAAGTCGGCTGACTGATCTCGACAACACCGATGATATCGCCTTACTAGCTTAAACTTTGGCGTTCTGCAGTCTATGGTGTCACGGGTGAATGAGATCGCTAAATCCGTCGGTTTGTCCATAAACGCGGGAAAGACCAAATTTTTTCAAGCTGCATCCCTGCTCAGGAGAAAGCACCTCTCGAGAGTGATGCCTGTCAAATTGAAGAGGTAGACAGTTTAAAATACCTCGGGGTGGGGCTATGGACCGAATAAGGACGACATTGTCTCCCGAATCGATGCCACTCGCCGGGTTTTCTCAAGCCTATGGATCTGACGCAATCCTCAACGCTTCGCGCCTCGCCTCGCATCCACCGTACATCCATCCGGTCAGGCCCTCTCTAGGATTGCGAATACTGAGCTGAGCACATAGAAAACGAATTAAAACGGGAGATATTTGACCACTACTTCATAGGAACATCTCTCCAGTGAAGAACACAGGTTTCGTCTCAAATGCGACAGACCGCACTCGCAGCGACAGAATCGTAAGGATACCCTAGGCTATCCATAAAAAACGAATGAATAGGTTTGAACACGTTCTTGGTCGTACACCTCACGAGCTCATTGTTGAGGCCCTCGATCGTGCACCGTTATCCACTCGGAGGTCAACTCAAAACCTGGCTCAACACAGTTCGTCCGGACACAGAAGTGGTTCTTGGACCTTAGGTATTCGGGCTCGTCGCTGGCGAAGGGAATGGGTTGAGCTTTCCAGACCTGCTGCCGCGGATCGTCACGCGTGGAGAAGCATAATCCGTGACATAATCGAGGTCGGCTAGATCAGGCATGATCGCAGCCGTATCAGATACAAGTATAGGTAAGTTTCCAATTGGTGAGGAATAAAAAAATCAAGAGACAACTGCTATTTGTGGCTATTACAGTCTGCGAGGAAGTCAAAAGACCCTTCTATTGAATGAAATATTATTAATTCCAAAAGAAATGAGGATATGCTAATATGCGCGTTCCAGAAATTAGTCACGAAGAATGGGTAATGAGGGTACCTTAGACCTTCCAAAGGGATGACCATAGGTTCTTAGTCCAATCATAATAGTTCACCATGTCGGTTCAGTAGTGATGCAGCAAAGCAACGCCGATCCTCCGTTGGAATTGACGTACTAGCAGTCACCTCAAGGTGTTTCTCAGCATCGACAAATGACAATTTTGAAGTGGATCGTATACAGTTGGTGTCCGTGACCAGATAAATCGATCTAACTTGCCAGATGTACTACAGCAAATAATGAGGCAAAGTGCGAAAAATTACCGAGTTCGGCTAGACCCGTGGTAATATCGGCCGAAAGTACGGTTTTCGTGTCTTGTGCGCAAATGAAGGCCACGAATGAAGGTTTGGTGAGAAAAGACTTGGTTAAAAACCTGGGAGTCATCATTTTGTAACACGCTAGGTTCGTCTGAACTGATTCGTGTCACTTAAGCACCTGATTAATTTTCGCATTTATGCATACACAAAAGTGCAACAATTGCACACCAGCAGAATGAAGTGGTGCTTGTGTGTCCAAGGACAAAACCAATCGAAATTAGTCATAACCGTTGTGCGCACTTTTTACGCCGGACGCTTCCTCGCCCCCCTGTCGGTCACCCCTGGCTGGGTGAATGCAGTATCGTGCTACGATTATCAAACATTAAACACTTAACTTCCCTGGCAAGGCCACAGACAGACATACGATTGTGTGTGGGTTCACAAATTGGTGGTCAAGTAAATAACGGATCGTTATTTAGTGTGCTATCCAGGTCTGCTGCCGCGGATCGTCACGCGTGGAGAGGCACAATCTGTGACATCATCGAGGCCGGGCTAGATCAGGCACGATCGCAGTCGTAACAAGTACAAGTACAAATACAAGCGTTGTCCGGTTTCGACTGAAACCAGGAGCCTCTAAAGTCAACCGGAATAACAGACTCCAACCATTTAGTCCGCAACTTTTGAGGTTCCGCGTGATAAAAAAACGGCCTACGGCAATTTGCAGAAAATCGGTGGGCAATATTTTTTTCAGTAAGCGGCGCAACAGTAGGTAAAACAAAACTGACTATACGCAGCACCGCCGCCTAAAACCTTATTAGTAAAAAATTGAAACGGTACGGATCCAGAGAAGCTAGGAAACACTATGTCCAATACAAGTACTGACCCGCCAAACTATTGCACATTTGGAAAGACGAGTAGTCATAGAACATCATCATTGCCCGTATAAAAAAATTTTCCAAATTTAATGCTCAGAAATGGATCGGCTCTGAAAAAAAAACATTTAGTCTCGTAAGAAGCGAGTTTAAAGTTGTATATTACGGTCGAAGGGAACTTTTTACGTGTTAAGATATCAAAAGTGAAGAAAATTAGGATCGTGACCCAGAACGAGTCAGCTGCAGCCCCTATGCTCCCTTCTGTATTTGGGAGTGTGATGACTTCGATCTACATATTTTCAATGGGACATAGTTAAACGATGATCGGCGGCTAATGACAGAAGCAAGCTCTTACTATAAGGTTCTCCTAGAGGCATGATGAAGATGCAAAGAACTTTTGAGACGTTTAGAAGTATTGAACGGTTTTATCCAATGAGCCACTGAGCTGGCAGTTCCTGTTGTTGCTGTATACATCGCAAAGGAACCGTCGTGTGCGAAAATACGCATACGAGGTATAGTAGGAATGTAAATAGAGATCGCAAAATGAAAATTTAGTTCATCAAGATCTGGGCATGAAATGACAGTTAACATCGGTGGGCGATAGGAGGCAGACTTTTCAAATTCTTCTCCTAACATCTATGCCCGATTGGTATTAGAGATCATGTGACTTAAAACTCCCGTAAATACCTTCAATTGCATGAAGCTGCACATCTTAATGATGGTGTTAAATTTTACTAAACCGGTGTGTTCAACTATAAAATTTAGGCCAAATTGGGAAAGAAATCCATAATAAACAGTGATTGCTGCAGAACATATTTTGACCATGCAAAGGCGATGAATTTTCCGACACAATACCACCTGCAAATGGATACGCGAAAGCCTCGGCCTTTGAAGGAATAGCTTCCTAATACGGATAGAGGGAACTTGCGTTTGGTAACTATTTTTTTTCCAAATGACAGACGCCACTGGCGCAGGACGTACTAGAGTGCTTACCGCTGTGTTCATTGTCCGCCTCCGAGGTTGGTTTGCTGTCCAAATTGGTTGAAGGCGTTGCGCTCGACGCCCGTCCAGTACCATCACCCGACTTGGTCGAAGATATAACGCTGTTCTTTGTGTCAGAGTCAATTGCATTGTCACCAGTTGCATGTTTGGCTGATTTGCTGGTTGCACCGGCCGATGCTACGAGGGTCCGGCAGCCGGTAGGATGGATAGAGGCGCCAGGGCTAGACAGAAAAAAAATGGGGAAGGCGTTATTATTGTTTGGGATGAAGTCCCATAGCAAACGCCGACAAGAGATCGCTCCTGTCGGTGCTAGTGACCCTTGGCAAGTCCAGCTAGAGTGCGCGGACCATAGCCCTCTGTTTGTCAAAGTTTGGTTAAGCCATGACCAGCCAGATAGTGGTTGCATGGGGTGGCTTGGCGGGAAGACGGTTCCCCGTAGTTCCTGGATTTGACGGTTAACGCCTTCATACACGCCCCAGATACTCTAGTTTGAGATTCCAGGATTATAACAGACGGTGGGCGAATCCGTACTGGGTGGCAGGCAATACTTGTTTATTGTACTGTCGCTATGAGTTAGTCGGCTTTATGGGCGACCGACCCCCTTAATGGGTGCTCAACCACGCTTGATGGTAAGTCCAAATGCTTTACAGATAACCGCTCACCAGATGCGAGAACGTCCATACTCAGCAAGAAGTCGTTGAATATTATACGCACAACAGTTATCCCGCTTCAATTCCAGTTGGTATCAAGTCCTCATCGGTGATCCCAGATAGCTGTGCTGAGCCCAAGGAGATCGCCCCATTAACAACTTCGATAGACAAGCGAAAACAGACGGAGGTCAATAAGGTGTGTGTGCATTCATATTGGAATCTTTGCTGGGCTATGCGGGAGGAACCAGCCGCACCGTGGCACGCGTAAACGGGGTATTTATGCCCCGTCAGGTATCGGATTCTATTTTATCGTCATGAGGTTGGAAAAAAGGTGAAGTCGATAAATGCTTCGCAAGTTTTCGCCAATTCATCCGCAGGCAATAATGGCACTTGAAAGGCGATGGTAGTCTTCGTCGTGTTCAACCGGTGAACTGTAGTGCTGCTTAATGTTGTATGCGAGATACTTGACGAGAGGCCCTATTAAGATTTCCTATATATTTGTGTACGCAATGTCAGCACACGTCTAGGTGCATTTACAGACTTGCCTGATACTAGATGAAGTAATGTGTTTTGTTCGGAGCAGCGAGGATGCAAAAAGGTTCCATTTGCCACGAGCAAGAAAAAGCACTCTGTGATTTAAACACATCTAAAGAAGCCTCCACAACAAAGAAATATGCGTGCGAAACATGCTGTGTCTGACACAGACAAAGTTCACGTCACTATAATCCAATTTTCGTGTACGTCAATAATTCACGCGCGTTATAGTTCGTGATTTAAAGGCTGCAAACTGCCAAGATACTTGGTCCGCAAGAGAGGCCCAAGATGTCATGAGTGGCTACAAAAGCAGTCTTCACAACATCTCCGATTATGCAGGCATTTACAGTGCACTCATATACTGAATGCGTGCGGCCATCGCACGCGGAGAAACCTTTGCTCAAAACAGCGCCAATCTTGACAAACTTTGACCCTTAAAATTATGAAAATTTAGAGTATGGTCAATTCTATACTTGCCCACTTCAAGTGAGATTGACAACTTCGAAAACAGATGAAGAAAGACAAGGTTTCGGCGATCGAAAAACCTTCTTATTCCTTACTTAAATTTACAAGTTTCCAGGTAGGGGAGGTGGTCTATGAGTACGACCAAGGCACTAACTCTGCCTTGCAAATTTATGCAGTAGTTCACTCCACCGAAAAAATCTAAGAAAACTCACGAAAAAGGAGGTTTGTACTTACAACGCAGGTAATCTGAAGTAAACAAAATCTCGGAATGAAAACGTGCAGCATATTTTTTTTGTATTGCAATGGTGTCGTAAAAAGGCTCATAACACGTTCACGCCTCGATCGGCTAACGTGGGTTTTGAAACAGTGCATTCCAATTAAATGCTATATCTTGACGAGTGCGATAGATTAGATAAATAATAAAAGAACACAAAAGAATGGCAGGCAAGTTCTATTTAGTGATAAACAGTTCCAAAATATCACAAATAAGCGCAGAGGAAAATTGGGGTTGGCGGTCGATCATGAAGATTCATGCACAGATTGAACGCATGGCAATAGACACAGCTGCACTTATGTTGACGGACGACCTTAACCCGACGAGGGACAACATGTTCAGCCAATAGTAACACTAACTGAGAGCCAGACTTGTGGACTAGCCGGTCCAATTAAGTCGGCCGAGTGAGCACTAAGTGGCTGCTTTTACTAGCTAGATTAAGCTGGTATTAAAAGACGAGCAGTCAGCTATTCAAATGCAATTTTTCTGAGTCTCTGGACCAGTGGGTAGAGTGCTCATAGTGAAAGAGCTAGAAACTGCGGCAGACACTAAAAATCCGTACCTAATGAAGGCTTGCGGCACGTACCTGATATAGGGAATTAGAAAAATGTCAGAGGTAATAAATCTCGTTCACTTAGGCTTAACTAAACATGAAATATTCATCTTCGCTGAGAAAAAGATTGGGTTCAATTCTGCAGACCTGAGGCCGCTAATTGCGCGGCGTGAAGAACTACACAAGACATCAGACAGGCCGAAACACAGGTGTCAAATGCAAGCGGGTAAATAAGCACATGCTTGTAAAAATAATGGTGCGGAGACTGAGTCACACTCAAGCATGGCAACAGCGACGTGAATGTGCGAGCACAGACACACGACTGCGCGCAAGTGTGCAGAGAAGCATAGATGAATCGGCTTTACTATCAGAAAAAAGACGGAAAAAGAGGGCTAAATAAGACAGTCAAACGGCTGAAAGTCTCCGCCTTGGTCCTGCTTCGGCTAGTAAGTTAACGAGCTTTAAACAAAAGATGTTATACAGCGTTGGGACTAGTAGAAGGACGCAGACAACCGTGCTGGTGCATACCCAAGGAGCAAAAGAACAAAAAGCAAACTTTTATGAGTATTCTAATGCAACACAGTTTCCGAAACCTTTCGTAAGTGGAAAAAAACAGCTAAGAGCGTTTACTGGACTCGCATAGCTTTATGTAGTTGAAACCCCGCACTCTTAGATGAAAAACACGGGAGGCGCTGCCAGTGAAAATTGAATAAGAACTTAGGTGGATGAGGATGACGCTGGTACATACAACATAAACACAGCAGCAGTTCGGTAAACCAAAGACAGAGATTTGAAGGCTATGTCATTTGTGTGCAGCCTAGGATGGTCTACGAAAAGCTTGTATCGCTCAAAGACGATTTCTTAGATGGTAATACCAGATTGAGACCCCATGAATACTGCCTTGTAACTGAGAAAATTACAAGAGGTAGCTGTATTGGACTCGGTTCGATGAATGAGGGCCCTAATACAAATAGCTGCATCAAGTTACATGCCCTGATAAAGGCTCTGTAACATGCAGGCCGAAGGGTAGGAGAGTTAGCAAGACCCTGTGGTTGCATAAATAAGTAGTGTACGCCTATTTCGGATTTCCAGACAAAATCATTTCTCCCTGTTCAGTGTGCTAGTAGAAGTGGTTAATGAGCGTTTGGTTGAGTGGAAAACGCTAGAGCGGCATTAAGTCTAAAAGTGAGTACATCCTCTTGATCTTCAAAGAACCAACCATAACGCAATCGAAGGGTTTCATGCGGTGAACGTACTCGGCCGTAAATCGCGTCTCAATGGTTATTGGCAGTGATTCACACACTGCAGGCACAAATCAGTCACCTTTAAAATCACATCATTAATGGTTTTGCTTGACTAATGACGGTAAACAGCTTAAAAAGCAGAAAAAATGCTCATATAACAAAACTCCTTCAAGCAGATAAATATTGTCGGCAAAGATATGGGAGACTGGAATGGCCAGTTCTGTCTTATTAGCCCTCGTCAGCCAGTCATACCCAACCCCAGGTGGTGCACAACCCGAGGATCGAACCCGCAACCCGTTGGTTGAGTATGACTGGCTGACGATGGCTAATAAGCCAGAAATGGTCATTCCAGTCTCCCTTGTCCTTGCCGGTAATATTCATTTGCCTATTCTACTACTAGCCACTGTGCGGCCGCTGGCGTGGCTCGAGTGAGCCTCAAGGCAGAGCGCAAAGATTGAGTTCCGTTAGTGATCGGTAGGCGTTCATTAACGAATGCAAAACTCCTTCAACGAGACATGCTAAAAGTATGCCAGAATGCTGTGGATGGCACCTGATGGCCACGAGGAAGCACTAAACGGATTTAAGTTAACTCCGTTGATTGCGTAGATGATCAAATTTGTTTGATGCAAAGCTAATGAAACACGTAAATGAGCAATGAGGACAATGGAACGAAAAGCCAGAAGACGTAAGTACAACTTATACGCTTGAAGACATGCTGAATCTGGACGTAGTGCGGTACTGTTAGATTTTGCCTCTGTTTAACACCTAGCCCATCGGGATTCCTCCTGGTTTATGATGTTGCATAGTGGCTAGCAACTGACGATAACCAGAGAGAGTCAAATCTACTACTTTGAAATGAAAAGAATAGTCCACAAGTATGGTGATGAGAACGATTTCTAGAATGTTACCTCTGGTACAGTTCCAAAAAACGTCCCTCTGAGATGAAGGTACACGCCTCGGCTCCCACGTCGGGAAGCAGTTACCCCGCTATAATACACGGTAAAGTTCGAAAATCAATTGACAGCCTCTGCAGTCTCGCGTTAAAATCCACCCAAATGGAGCAGCATAAGGCTAAACGCGATTATTGGACCAAAAGCGGATCAACGGTCTTCCTTAAAGCTAATTTGGGCCTCCGGGGACTTACGGTTATGACACTATCTGATTTAGTTGGCCTCAGCAATATCGGGGAACGCGCCTTCACGTGAGATTATTTTCAACAGCAGACCTAAAGAGCGCGAAGCCCACGCTGCTGGTAGTGTAGTGTCGGATTCTTTATTAACCTCATAACTGCTTCCTGCTCAGCAATGGTGTCAAACGAAGGACAGCAGCACTGGACTTATATGACGGGCATCGAATAACGTGTCCAAGCTACGCTAATCACCTTTGTTGGGTGGCCTGAGATAACCTGGCGGTGCTGTCACAGCGACTGTTGACTGACGTTCGAAATAGAGCCGGTATAAGTCACTTAAAGAGTGGTTCTCAGGTCACGGTAGTTCAAGGCTTGCAGTTTACGATCACGATGCACAACAGCATGTTCAGTACCTCTAACAGTGCACGAGGGTCGACCGGGCAGATTTTTCGGTGATCCGGATCTTTTAAGCACTAGAAATATCCTCAGGAGATATAAGGTGCCGAGGACGCTTGGTTTTCAGACAATTGAAAAGTGTTTAATCAGTCGAGGGGCAGAGCTGCTAGGATACGAGGCTTCCGTAAAAACAGTGGGTGTAAGAAATGGCTCATTTCCTTAAATATTCATAACTCACAACTATGTAACCCATTACTTTGCGGTTCACACTCTGAATTCGCCTCTCTAATCATACCACCAAACCACGGCTATACAGACAGTAAGGATGTCAATTCTGCACGTGCGTCACGTTACTCGCCGACGGGGAGGATCCGGTCATGTGCTGCGCTGACTTAAAGGCAGAGTTGTTCGGAATGTTATCTCGCCCGAGCACAGCGTCGATTTGGCCAACTGAAAACACGAGCGGACGTGAGGAAATCAGACTCTAAATACATTCTTGGCGCAGTGATACTCGGTCTTCGGGGTCGGCAAGCCAATTGGCTTTACTTCAACTAACACTCTGCCTATGACCCACTGCAATGGACGGCCATAATTCATAATGCGGAGAGGGCAAAACATGGAACTCATTGGATACTGTCACGATTGATGTAATCACACGTATTTAAAAGATACCGTCAGAAGAAAAATTCATTGATGAGTGGATGCAGCAATTTGATCACGAAAATTCTATAACGCAGGATCGGTGCCAACAGCTTATGATGGCATTGAGCTCGCCGAAGACAGCAATGTGCAAAACCTGTTCCAAGAAGCATTAGAAAGAAGCTGTAGGCAAAAACTGCATAAGAAACAGTCTGGTTATATGCAAAAACTTTGGAGCACGTAAGGCAGCTACAAAGTTCAGTGTAAGCAGCCAGAAGCGGACTCCGGAAGAGGTATGTTGAGTTAGAGCAAACGGTCTGCTCGGGTTCATCAAGCTGAGCGGACGCTACAACGAGCACATCCGCCTTGAGGAGAAAAGGCTCGACGGCAAACGCAGAGGCAACAAGGGAAGCTCAGATACTTAATCGTAAACCTACAATTGACCTGGCATTGAATCATCAACCAAAGGAAAGAACAACTTTCAAATCCCGAAGGAAAATTGATACAGACTAAGCCAGTCATTCAATACGACGAAATCGAACAGTGGAAAATCAAGACTCGCTCAAATGGGGTTATTCCATTTATCATGACTGGATGGAGTACTGTCAAATTCCGGAACAAATTCCACGATAACATCCAGTCTTACCGCAGGGAGGTTTCACCGCCTCGAATTGAGTCAGATTCCACGTTCGAAGTTCGATGACCGAGGAGAAAGTAGGTGGCTGCAATTGCATCAAAGTTGCCGGATTGTAGGGAATTGATAATTTCCTGCCGGTTGAAACCCATACTAATCATGATTTCTATGCGTACGGGATCGGTGAGATCAGGTTTCGGCTCAATGTAGGGAGTCAGTGGATTATCTTCGTACCCTGTATTGATCCACTTGTCCTTCATTACTGACTGAGGAAGAAAAGACGTCGTGTAAGAGATAATTTAGGGAAAAGACAAGAAAAGGCTAGCGGATACGCTATAAAACAGGTATTTTATGATTACTGATTTCACACCTCTGCGGAATAACCTCTGGCCTCCAACAAACACATAATTCAAATATGACTAGTCAAAGTCAGGTTTTGGAAAAACTGCACCGACCTCCCGTATCCGGGGGCTATGCATCCATGTATAGAGGGGTGGCTGATACGGCAGTTCCACGATTAGAGCTTGTTGGTGATAATCAATGAGCGCTAAGGATGAAAATTTGACTCGTTCTATTCCTGAAGGAACAGTTAACATGTCGACATTCAAAGAAAATGTGCTAGATGTCCTTAGCGAGCACGGCTCCTCGGAGTTTACACTTCACATCGGAGTTTACGCTTCTGACGAAAGGATGATTTTTTCACACATGAAGTACATTTCCTTTCAGGTGATGTGGCAAATTTCAAACGTACGGGGTGCGAACTTGCGTTTCTGCTTTTAGAATCCCAGACGATCGCCCATCGGCAAGACGATACGAGTTCTACGTTTCCATTCTTGAGAGCAAACTAAGGGATTTATCTTGTAGTCGGCGAAAATTCTTCGATATTAACAGTAAATAAGGTATATCTTCACTCATAATGGAAAATACTAGATTTTTAAAAAATAAGTAGTGGGAGATCGGAAGTAACACATCACTTGCTTGACTGGCACAGGAGCCAACGGGCAGCGGTGAGTTCAAAAGCGAAAAGTCGCTATTTCTGGTACATTCATCTTAGGATAAAATGGTGAGGTACCATCTTGGGATGTGATTGCAATAGGTAAAAAGCGGGGCGCAGATTGATATGACGGAAGTTGCATGAGGTGTCGATGGCGGGGATCCACGTCTAGCTGTACGGTAACTTCCCGTTAGTAGATGTGGTCGGATGGAGGTTGCCTAATACATGGACGAAGGTACTTGCTGCAGATATACTGCCAGCCAATGTCATGCATAAAGGGACAACATACGCGACAACACGTTCATTTCGAGCAGGCACGAACATAATTGTAGGAAGTACTTGTAAGCATTACCCTGTGAGCTGACACCAAAACAAATCGATGAACCTGATGAATACGCCTACTACGCACCATACCAGCCTCCATCTCACATCTGTGGCTTCATAAAGCCATGCTCAGCACGGCGGCCATAACCCGGTAGTTCATGAACTAATCTTTATTACCCCCACCATCAAAAAAGAAACCCTACGGATAGGACGGCATGCAAGACTGCAGGTTGCCTAAGCTAATTCGGGTTGTCTTCTGGCTGTATCAGAGTCGTAACCCGCAGTGGGGTTCGGCGGTCACCCTGGATGACTAAGCAGTTATATTTACGGGAAGCACTGCTGGACAAACCCTCTGGAGAGGACATCTAAGGGCAGAATCACGAGACTCAAGAGTTGCAGTCGTAAACAAAAACGACGTCACGAGGCGGTTTTCCTCACTTATGCAGGAAGTTAGCGAGGAAACATGTCACTCTTGTCAGCTCCTACGCTCCACAGATGACCAGATTTGATGGCGAGAACGAATTCCACGAATACCTACACGTTCGCCTTACAGCTGTGCCAAAAGCGGACAAACTGGTTGTTCTTGGTAACTTCAGTGCCGGGCAGATAAAAAATCACTCTATGTAGGAGCGTTGGTGAGCGTCACAGATAACGGGTCTCGCTCTTACGCTCTTCAGTCTCATATTATCTATGATGATGATGATTGAGACCTGCCATGAGAAGCGGTACGGATTCAACCCTGACTACCGATACTATGGAATACGGTTGAACCGAGGACGCATTAAGCATCTGGTAGTCTCCAATTCCGGTATTCACAACAATTCCTTTGCGGATCGCTGTACGATAAACATTACAACGAAGGAGAGCATAGAGTGGAATGTGCGTTTCTTCATCCTCCTCTGATTCAACGTCGGCCTGACCTTGCCATGAGGAAAACAATAGTCATGCACCAACCTGCGCTAAATGATAACAATAAGGAATCCAAGATCAAAGTTCAGTTCAGTTCAGTGTATTTGAGGAAAATAGGCTTACGCCTTTGAAATCCCTATGGATGGGTTGATGGAACTCACCTCACAAAAATGCAACAGTTCACCTACCTAGAATAACTTATTTGAAGAAACCCCCAAATCAACGACGAAATTATAGGTTGGATCTCCAAAATCAGCCAAGCAGTCAGCCAGCTACTGCACTTCGCCTGTTACCGCGGCGGCACCCTTCTTAACATTGAAGTGATGCTACACCTCCACACACACAAACACCCTTAGGCAACATATGAAACCACACCAGACGCTTCACTCTACCAAATTGCAAGTGCTATCGGTCATGGCTTGGAAGGATGACAACGGACGGAGAAACCCGGTATTTCTCAAAACTGATTGTCAGTCCACAGACTTTTTAATTTGCCCTTTATGAAATTCTTACCAATTTGAACTCCGAGACCTCATTAAATGTAGCCTAGGGTAGAAATTGAGGAACAGAACGTGTGTGAAACACCTAGACGGACTGGTTAGCTTTGTCAATCACTACACAACCGCCCACATCCGGTAACATTGACTTTGTCATGCCGTCGGAGTGGGAGAAATCTAGGTGCATTGCAAAGCTTCTTCATTATAAATGAATGCACACACAAAGCAGCGCCGCTGTTTCCATTTTGAGTGACAGTATTCGATATCGTTTGCGACAGACGAGCAATCGATTCATTTTGAGAAGTCTGAACATTAAGCTTGCTTCAAGGCGGCTGCTACGGCTATATGGCTGTCCTTAGATATTTCAATCAAGAAAATTTTGCATTAAAGAAGTCAATTACAAAATTAGTGTTGAAATGGCCCTGAACCCGGTTATTGATTTTTAAAAAATTGAGCTTGGTTCCGATCATACAGTCTAGCAGGGGGGAAGGCGGTATTGGTTGCATGATTTTCAGTTACGCGGTGACCATTGATATTGCGTTTCCTCTACACAGGGCGTCAGCGACCCTGTTCAACTGATAATTCCAATAAAGCATTGAAATACCTTAGAGAACGCATGCCAGTAGCTGTTGTACGGTTGTAATTTCAAGTCACCTCTCGAGCGTAAATACCACTAAAAGATTCATATTTAATTTTTTACTACTAATTTCTGAGAAAAAAACAACACGGCGAGCCATAAGCGTTCCAAGTGAAAGGAAGTCTGCTGCCCTAATAGGCTTCCACTGCACAGGTAAGCACTCCATCAGGCTTATCAAAATTAAGTAAATTAGTCCTCGTTTTTTGCATAAACCGACTATATTTTCAAGGTTTTTGTTTACGCCGTGAATAGTTTATGACCAACAAGGGCAGTAGAAGCGAATCAGTACATGTAATCTTGGATGAACCCAATAATAAACTGGTATCAGCCCAAAATGTTAAGACTCAAAGTTCCATGTGTCTTAAATCCCTAAAGCGCGTTGAGATTGGGGCAAACGACGAACCAGGAGTGAACTATAGCACACCGCACTGGCAATCGAGCCAGGAAGAGGTGGAAGTTAAAAACTATCGCGATCATGCAAACACCGATTCAGTCCTGTCGCAAAATGCGGAGAACGTGTCCGAGGGTGTTTTGATTTTATCACTTTGATGAGTAACACAGACAGCTTACGCCTGTTGAAGTCACGCGTCGTAAATTTCTGCTTCTTTTAGCAGCCTTGGAAACAGCAGTTTCAAACTCATAAAATACTAACCTGACTGGCGTCCAGATGCCTTTTACTAATGCGTAGAGCGATAACCCTGAAGGCACCATAACAATCTGTCTGGAACTGAAATATGAGATCGAGGATGTCGCATTTACGCTGAAAATTACCCCACGCTTATTTCAGTGGATAGGGCGGTCAGGGTCACTCATTAATGTATTCTATGTCTAACCAAACAGCATGCAGGTCAAAATTCGTCAAAAGGGAAAATATATTTTAAGTTACCTCCAGACTGTGCCGTTTTTGGGGATTTAGATGAAGCATCTTTCGTAGTAGTGCCTCGCAATCAGTTGACATGTAGAAGGGGACACGGTACTTGCCAGTGAGTACTCGTTCTCGAAGTTCGCGCAGGTTTTCGCCATCAAATGGGAGGGAACCGCTGACAAGAGTGTAAAGAATGACACCTAGGGACCACACGTCAACCTCCGGACCATCATACTTTCTTCCCTGCAAATATTAAAGGAAACGCGTCAGAGGTTATCCGAGTGGCATGACAAATCGAAAGCAGCGTGGGCAAAGGCCCATGATAGGGCGCTTACTGCTCTACACGAAGTCCTGGCTGAAAGCCGAGCGACCATATAAGAAGCAAGGCCACCTCATTAAAAACAAAATAGTTCGTAAGCGACGGCTAGTTTGTAGGAAAGCAGTGTTCGAAAAATGCCATTTATATCCGGAAGAGACTCGTGAGGAACGGGGCAGATTTCCGGGATCGGGGTGGCCACACAGGCGAACATAGTAGCCCTCCTCAGTCGGAATGAGATGAGATGTAAGTAATGAAGTGACTCTGTAGATCGAAGACGAGGAATAAGAACAGACAGTGATATTACCTCTAAATTAAGGCAAAGGAAAAGGCGGAGAAACCTTTGGATTCAGCTCATCATGTAAAGCAGATCACAAAAACAGTTTAGAAAGTTAGCGGAAATTAGCAAGTTTTGATATTGTAGGATGGGTAGTCTTTGTCAAAGGCCAGTGCGTGTATAAACACTTTACTTGCTCAGAGTTCAGCGACACGAGCGGAAAAAAACAGGTCCTGAGACAAAAAATACACAAGGTTTTGCTCACAAATAATGCCGACCAGAAAGATGGAATACATTCCACAAAAATCGACTTAGCGTTTCATTTCCGAAAAATATGAGGGCGAAATATCCACCCCTTTAGGTTAATGTGGAAGACGTAAACGTTTGCTTCAGTAGAAGTATTTGTTCGCTCATGATAATAAACTTGGCGTAGGTATCAACAGTATGGTTAGTCACGCAACTCTAGGAGATCGCGGCTTCAATTCGTGATATCTCATAAAATCTGTATTTTAAGCAGGATCATTCGAGCAACGGTGGGCGGCCTACAACTTTCCCAATTTGAGTGTGGTTGAACGTAATTGCTCTGGACGAGTTAAACTGCTATCAACTAGCAGATACGGCAGTTCGACCGTCGATTTCGACGAGGTCCACCGTATGCTCCACGCCAGGTGGTGGAGGGACGGTGACTTGCGCGTGAATTAGTTTAAGTAGTTAATTAGCCTTGCGCTGCAGCTACCGCACTCTCTCCTCCTCCCCCCACCTGAGCCCGGTGTCAAGACAGAGTCAAGAAGACCGGGGATCGGAGAGTGCGCAGGTGGATGGCGCGGCCGGAGCCGCCCCTGGGCGTGCCACCACACCTGGCTCGGATCCCACGGAGTGGGAGTGCCATAAAGGCCACATTAAGAAGGAGCCAATGCAAACTGACTCTCAGTCCGCCAGTCAGCCACTCCACACAAAACACACATTGGGCTGACCACGAGGTCCGAGTTATCCCGTCAGCTGGCAACCTTCCTAGCCACGGCTTTTAGCGTACCGTAATAGTTTCAAGCGCGTCAGATCGTTTATAGTGAGGAAAATACGCTGAGCTCTCGACCTCACTCTCTCCCCCCACCCCCACAATCAGACCACTGTCCGAGCCGGTCAGTTGTCTGATGCGGAAGCGGGCGCAGCTGCTGGTGACCTCGTCCACGTGTACTACGTACACGACCTGGCCCTCCAAACACAAGCACCAGGATTTCACACAACAGGGGGTTGAATGGCTTACATCTCACATGTGTGAGATAGCCAGAGGTCACGTTAAGAAGGAGCCATCGCAGCCTGACTCTCAGACCACCAGTCAGCCACTCCACACAACACACATTGGACTAACTGCGAGGTCTGAGTGTAATTGTCAGTTGACAACTTTCCAACCGCCGCACTCAACGTTACCGCACACTCTTCTCCTCCCCCCACCTGAGCCCGGTCTCATGATACAGTCAAGAAGACCGGAGATTGGAGAGGGCGTAGGTGGCTGGCGTGGCCGGAGCCGCCCCTGAGCGTACCACCACACCTGGCTCGGATCCCACAGTGGGAGTGCCATAAAGACAACATTAAGAAGGAGCCATTGCAGCCTGACTCTCAGTCCGCCAGTCAGCCACTTCACACAAAACACACATTGTGCTGACCATGCAGTCCGAGTTATCCCGTCAGTTGGCAACCTTCCAAGCCACGGCTTTAAGCGCACCGCGATAGTTTCAAGCGCGTCAGATTATTTATAGTGAGGAAAATGCGCTGAGCTCTCGACCTCACTCTCTCTTCCACCCCCACAGTCAGACTACTGTCCGAGCAGATAAGCATTTTAAAAACACATTTATCAAATAACTTATGAAAAAAGTCAAGTATCGGATGCGGAGATCATTAGTCCACTCGAGTCCCTACAGAGCATATTCAAATGGCAATCATGCGGAAAAATGAACAGAATTTTTTTCCTATACGTTCCTTCAGAGCGGATTAAGAAAAGCAGTGAATAGCAGTGACAACTCCACAAACACGGCAGCGAAACAAACACTGGTAAAAATCACTTTGAGAAAGCTTCTTAATATTGACTTGGGACGCGTATTTTACTATGCTGTGGTTTTCACATCACAAGCATAGTACATATCGTGTCCCAGCAAATTTCTAACAGCTAGTATGTTACCCAGGTGTTTACTTACAACCGATCAGAAAGGATTTAAGAATTTGCTTCAAAAACCCGCAACTCAAAAATAACAAAGGGGCCTGAAAACGATTGAATTTCATGCTACAAAAATAATGTATAACAAAGTACTTACGCGTACATCATATCTTAAAATGGTGCACTTACAGGTCTGTGAGAATAAAAATTAGTTACACGGACAATACAAAAAACGTAGGAAACATACACTATTCTTAGCTTAAAGAGTTATTTGTTCGAGATGCTGTTGCAGGCGGTAGCGAATATATGCATTGCAAAGCCAGTATCTCCGGTGTACATAATAACACAAGATTATGATCAAATGGATTTTGCTGAACGAAGACCAAGTTGAACAGAACGGCTATTTCACGCATGCTTTTCGTCAACAGCTAGCCATAATTAAAACGGGGTCGAGTGACTCAAGATTTGAATTCATTTCAAGTTAGTTCGTGGGCTGTGTTTTGCTATGCATCTATGCGCTCAGCTGAATTAGATAAGGGGCACTCTAACGTGATTGAACATTCCGATCTGTTATTATTGTAGGACAAATAAGGTATAGTTCTAAACCATGGTCGGTGAATACCACTACGACAAGGTATGGACGATTCCTGCTTGCTGCAAACTGAGCGTTGGCTCGTTGCTCAAACGGCCCAGTATTCCGTCCGGTGAAAACTGAAGTTGAATTTGCGTTTTTGTTTTCATGTCCTAGGCTGGCGTTGAGCCGGTTGACGAGGGCAAATAGACCAGAAACAGAAACTCCACACCACAATTTCTTTATCTGAAAGGCTGTGAACATTACTTGCTCTTCGCCACGCGGTTAACACATCTTGGGTCCTAGAACTATGTGCTGCCAAATGGGAAGTCGGTATTCTTATACAATAGAGGACTGGTGGACACTATTTCTATATAACTTCGTTATTGTTCAATTCTTAAAAATCCGAAAAACGCATAAAGGTCCCCTCTATTCGAAAGTGTGTTCAATGATTCCAGCAAATCTGGAGTATTAGAGGCATTGTAAACACACAAGACAGTTAATATCGAAAAGTTTGGCCAATTTATCATTGACAAAACGAAGGAAAATAACCAAATATTTTTTTATTTCATGTCTCATGGCTATTTTTATAGGGACATTTAAGGTACGACTACGAAGATTACCTAACCTAATGTACCTGTACTTTAGTACACACACTTGTGTTTTAAGGAAGAAAACGCTGTTCATCGATGACAGTTTGAGGCTGTTCAGATTGTGGCAAAAGGTTCGCAACAACCCAATAAGACATGTTAGTCACTATTCATGCGTCTCTAACCGAACATGCTATCACTATATAAAAAAAGTCCCAACAATGAATACAATATGCCAATGATGTCCAAATCTAGTGCGATAGAAAAAGTAAGGTAAATTAATAAAGTAAAATGACATGGAACGTACTTCAAACAGCTCGGGGGCGGCGTATGGGGGGCTGCCACAAAAGGTATCCAACTTTGTTCCAGTGCTAAATTCATTTGAAAAACCGAAGTCGGCTATTTTCACATTCATAGAGGCATCCAAAAGCAGATTCTCGGCTTTCAGATCCCGATGGACTACGTGCTTTTGGTGACAGTACTGAACTGCAGATACGATTTGGCGGAACTTGGCTCGAGCCTCCTTTTCAGCCATTTTACCATGTGTGACGAGGAAGTCAAAGACCTCACCTGAGTAAAAAGGTAAAATGGTTATTGAGCTAGCGTTGTCTGAGGAAATTGAATTCACTCATGGAAATTCCCCTATTTAATAAGGCGGAGATCGGTAGGTCAGTCTAGTACTACTATTTAGATTTTATTCAGGAACTATAC
Source organism: Schistocephalus solidus (assembly GCA_017591395.1). Classification (NCBI taxonomy): domain Eukaryota; kingdom Metazoa; phylum Platyhelminthes; class Cestoda; order Diphyllobothriidea; family Diphyllobothriidae; genus Schistocephalus; species Schistocephalus solidus. The sequence goes on along the minus strand of WEDG01000067.1, from coordinate 300,574 downwards.
AGTACAGGTGTGAAGAGATGCTAACGCGAACGGACTACTATTTGTAATTCCGATTCATGGAATATCCTGTGTGCTCTTCCTGTAACACAGGAAAGGGAACCAAACAAAGCGATTCAATGACAAACGGTAAACCGTCTCCTATATTGTGAGGAGAGGAACAAAGGGAGAATATTTTACAGATTTGAAGGTAAATGATTGCACTCAAAGCAGTCATTCACGAGCCACTATAAGTTCGGTACGATCCGAGTGAAGTAAAACTCGAACGGCTATTCGGCCCAGGGTGTCACATGACTATGTATTTAGGAACGCTGAGAACACACCTGAGACAAAAACGTAGGAGGTTAGGGATAAGTAAATAAGACCATTCAAGGGCTTCAAATTTGTGCATTAGCACATATTTCTAAGGTTTCTTAAGGGTAGCAAGAAGGGCTGGTCGTGTGAACGAAGCTTGGAGAGAACGCATGGGGAACGGGGCTGGTGGAGGGAGGGTTAATAATATTCGCAAGCGGTTTGATCGGAACCGTAAGTAAGTAGTGCTCTAGAAAAAGTGTTCCAGTGAGGTAGTTGACAGGGGATATTCAAGCACCATTTAACGCCGGTCGAATGGCTATCCAATCACTTCCAAAAACCAAAAATACATGATTTGTTCGTTAACGAGGTACAGAATGAAGATGGTAAGAAATGCAAAGCATGGATTGCGACACAAATGATAAAGCCAAAGGTAACAAAGCAACCGTACAAAGTACAGCTACAGGTGAGTAGGAAAATAGTCACCTTGCGCTATAAGACACTGAAAATACATGTAGCGTTACAGAGGAGCAATAGAATTTAAAAGAGCATGAGAAAAATTTACTACGCTAGGTAGAAAACGATACGTTTGTGGAAACTGACGCGTTTATGTGGAAAAATCTTAAAGCTTTTAAAATGTAGACTTACCACCGCTTGCATATTCCATGACGAGGTAAAGGACTTTTTCATTTGAAATAATTTCGAACAACTTGACAATATTAGGATGATCCAGCATTTTCATTATTCGCACTTCCCTGAGGAGCTAAAACAAATCGATGATCAATTAGACCTCGCGACAACGAACCTTTTGTCGGCTGGAAGGGCTTAGTTGAGTTTTGTCAATAATCTTTATAGCCACTTCCTTTCCGGTTATCACGTGACAAGCCAATTTAACTTTGGCAAAGTTGCCCTTCCCAATAGTGCGGATGAACTTGTACTTTCCGATGTGCGGTTGTTCATCGGGGTTTCGGATACGGGGTGTGTAGTTTTGGTCCTTCGTGGTTCCATTGTGGTGGTGGCCAGGAGCAGGCGGTTGGGCCGAAACATTTGCGGCAATAGTGGGTGTAGCCATTGCCTCACAGTCAGGCTAAATAGCAAGCATTTTAATGAAGGCAAAAAATCAAAACGCAACCAAATACAATAAATAACAACACGTGCAAAAAATATCACGCGAAACTGCGGCACAGAAAAAGCTATCGCTGGCAATTTTTATCAATCCAAATAAAAATCGCCCGCGTTAAGCACTTGTCACGTTGAATGCGACTTTGCATTAAATAAATAAGCAATGTAAGTTTATAAGATACCAAGAGTTAAACTACCAAACAAGTTAGCTAAGTAAGTAACAAATAACTATGAGAAATATTAATCCTTTCGTCAAACGGTACTTTGAATTGTCATCTCTCCTAAGAGTGAGTCATTAAATTGGATGGAGAGGCAGCGTCACTAGTAAATGGTACGACCTTAATACTAGGATGAAGTATGATCACTGAAACAGAAGTTGGGAGTCGTATATAGCCCACCATCAGACTATCGACATTCGCCTAAGGTAGGCGGTTCCACGTTCGAAAAAGATCGACACGAGCAGGAGTGAAAAAGCAAAATGTAAAATTGGGTTATAGTAAGAGGAGTGAGTTGAGCATCAATCGGAACGGGAGGAGGTATTCTGGACTGGACTGGGTATATCTAGTTTAGTTTTACGTTGTCAGCCAAACATACGTAAACACCAGGGTTGGGAGGACAATGACATCGGGATTCAAACCTCAATTCTTCCGGGCTCGAAGTCACCGTACAGCTGACTGGCGACGGTATATTCTGATAAGAACGGTTTCTCTGGTTTTCCCGAATGTTATCGCTAATAGCTCATAGCTACGGCGAACTGTCGGCGACTGGTTAGAAAAGCCATCAACTTTAGTCCCAGATCTTTTAACAGACAAAACAGCAAACTTGACGTTATGACTTATTTCTTCCAGCGATGGGGTTAACTCGATTTCAAAGATACGTTGGTCAGACCATAAAAGATTGATAAATTCTTGGAATCTAAAAATATACGAAGTATCATAAAAGGTACCTCGAATTACTAATCTAGTGTAGAAAAACACGAGTCACTGATTTGACGAAACGCACCTTATTTGGAAATTGCTCGTTGACAGGAGGGAGGGTCGTGCCCGTTGACATCACAACGTAATCAGGGATTCAAACGACGAAGAGCGTCATTTTAGCAACGTATTTCCTCGAGAAACCGCTAACTAAAATGAAAAATATTACGTTTTCTTCCAAAATAACCCGTGATACGGCAGCAGTGTGATATAGAAACAAGATAACAGACGGCGTGTTTCGAGCTAAGTTGGGAAACATGCTAGTACAGTTGCCCGAAGAAACTACTAGAAGTTGTAATGCGGGGAGAGTTCCATCCTAATCCTCCTAATGTAAACGCAGGGACGAAAATCAAAGTATTCCGTTGGTTTAGGTCAAACAGGGCTAAATAGAGTGACATTTGATGCAAAAGGTGATTATTCGTTTGATAAATCAACAGAATTTAGAAACAGAAGAACTAATATATCCACCCTCGATCACTTTAGGTACGGAAAAAGAAGTATATTAGCGGAAAAATACAACACGAACTAAATATAGGAGTTTGGACAAAATAATGTTTGATTGTCCATTGAATGCGTTTAGCTCAAGCTACACGAATATAAAAAACATGGGCGAAATTTTGTAACGCTCCGAAACCGTCTCCGTAAATCTTACATGAAAGATTATCTAATAATGAGGTAACAAGATGGATCCCAACTTATTTCCACATAAAATTGAATCGTACTACAAAAATCAAAGAATCAGCGTAAACTATACGGCGAAACGCTTTGCCGGAGTGTGAAGGAGAAAATGTTACACAAAAAGATTCAAATAAGGAAAACCAATGTGACAGAACACAACCCTATCAGACGGTGACGTTACTTTTCCAACCGGGGAACGCACACTACAGCTCGGTGGCGGTGGATTAAAGCGAATGCAGACATGACGTTTGTTTAGTGTGTATCATAGTTTACTGTTTTTGCAGTTAATTTTCTTATTTATGAGAAAAAATTGTTTAGTTTCCATATTATGAAAATATTGTTTTAATTCATGGGTTAAATGCGCACCATTTGAAGTTCGGTTTTCTGTATAGTCCACTTGCTACGCGTCGGGTATTCCTTCGCACACCCAGCAAAGAACTAAATTAATAACAGCCCTGGTATATTTAAGTTCATTTGAATCTTATTTCTCCCAAAATTGCATTTTCTGGTTAATTATCAAGCCATCGCTCTTGCGTTAGTAGTAAACTGTCATCTGTTGTTTGCTACAGTGGGAGTTTATAATCCGTTCCGAACGATTTGGGATTTGACCTTAATGGCTTTATTATAAAGTTAACGAATCTGACCTCCCGGCGGAACTGACAATTTATACTATTGGCTATGCGCCGAGAGCACAGCCAGGGTAACTTATTTCTCAATGCAATATCAATCTATAGTTGGCGCTCTCTGGTTAGCTGGGGCAGCAGTCACCGCTCGAGTAATCCGTGTCAATGTTGAGTTCATTGACTCGATTCGAACTGTTCCGCGGCAGAAGCGGCTTTGGCGCCCCTAACTTTTTTTCATCAGATGATTATCAGAGTGGCCCATCATCGCTTTTTTGTCTTAGTATTTTTGCGAACGACTTAATAACTAGTTTTGCAACATTTTTCTTAGGTCCAGTTTCGATGGTTATATGAAATCACTAACGTTTTAAAGCATTTTCGTACGCTTATTATATATATGTATAGAATATCGCACTAGACAGGCTGGCGTGACAGGGCCGACAGACCATTGGCTTGTAAAAGGTGAGTCATGCTGGATTGTGAGCTAGGGGAAGGGGGAGGTGGAACAACTGCGGTTCCCGGTGCTGCAGGGGGAGGGTGGATGGTGTATCAGTTGGATTCCGGGTGGCTGTGTTGCCGGTAGTTGATGTGGCATTTCGACGGGGGTGGTGAGTCGTAAACTTAGATCCTCATAATGGATGTCCAGGTCAACATGGCGGTTGATACTGCCTGCACAGGAGTACCAGGCCTCGAGGAATTCCCTCGCTCCTTTTGTGTTGGCCATGGCGATGAACTCAGTTTCATCCCAATTGAATCGATGATCGTACTCGAGTGTGTACGCAAATACGAGGGACAAAGGGTCTCGGCGGCGGACGGCTAGTTTGTGCTCATTAATGCGGGTGCCCAGGCTTCGACCCGTATGCCCAATATAAACACAAGAGCAATTTGCGCACGGGATGCGATAAATTACGTTGGTTTGTTGATTTTTGGGGATGGGATCCTTTATTCGGGATAGTGCGGTGCGTAGTAAGGATGCTGGCTTGTGAGCGACGCGTATACCAAGGCGATTCAACTGCCGAGCGATTAACTCAGAGGCCCCGTTCATATAAGGCTGGGAGTAGAATTTTCGGGCCAAAATTTCTCCGTTTGGGGTTGGGCCTTGCGGTTGTGCCTGGTTCCTAAGGCATTTCTTTACAAAACTAACCGGATACCCGTTACACTGAAACAACCGATATAGGTAGGCAAGCTATTTTTTGAAGAAGTCATCGTTGTTGCAGTAACGGTATTCCCGGTTGAACAGAGTTCGGACGCAGCTTATTTTTTGAGCTGCTGGGTGGTTGCTTCCATAGTTGAGGATAATCTCAGCATTCGATCCTTTCCTATGGTTGCTTGTTGCGAGACTACCATCATGTAGCTTTTGGATTCTAACGTCCAGAAATGGCAGGCTGTCTCCTACTGCCTCTTCACGAGTAAAGTGTATGGTTGGGAAAACACCATTCAGCCTCTGATGCAGTTGTTCAACTTCGCAGTCCTTTATTACGACAAAGGTGTTATCTACATATCGCAGCCAGATTTTGGGCTTAAACGTTTGGAAAACCTCTTCTTCTAGTCGTTGCAAAACCAATTCTGCGAGTAGTCCTGATATTGACGAGCCCATTAGGGTGTCCTTTACCTGTTGGTAGTACTTATTGTCGAATTGACAGTAGTTCCTAAGGCAGATTTTGAGCAGTTCTATAACATGCTGCGTTGGAATTTCAACGGGATTGTTCTGTAGGCGTTGAGCTACGCATTCGATTGCAAAGTCATGCGGTTTGGAAGAAAACAAGGCAACGACGTCGAAAGACAAGAGGCATTAATCAAAGCCTAATTTGAGGCCTTTGATCCTTTGGAGGAATGCGTGAGAGTTGTTAATGCTGTATTCGGATCCATGCGTTAGCTGCTTCGGGTAAAGGGCACCCCAATGGGCTCGCCAATATCAGGACTACTCGCCAAATTGGTTTTGCAACGACTAGAAGCAGAGGTTTTCCAAACTTTCAAGCCCAAAATCTGGCTTCGATATGTAGCTGACACCTTTGTCGTAATAAAGGACTGCGAAGTTGAACAACTGCATCAGAAGCTGAATGGTGTTTTCCCAACCATAAACTTCCCTCGTGAAGAGGCAGTAGGAGACAGCCTGCCATTTCTGGACGTTAGAATCCAAATCTACATGATGGTAGTCTCGCAACAAGCGTCCATAGGAAAGGATCGAATGCTGAGATTATCCTCAACTATGGAAGCAACCACCTAGCAGCTCACAAAATAAGCTGCGTCCGAACTCTGTTCCACCGAGAATACCGTTTCTGCAACAACGATGACATCCTTAAAAAATAGCTTGCCTACCTATATCGGTTGTTTCGGTGTAACGGGTATCCGGTTAGTTTTGTAAAGAACTGCCTCAGGAACCAGGCACAACCGCAAGGCCCCACCCCAAACGGAGGAATTATGGCACGAAAATTCTACTCCCTGTCTTATATGAACGGGGCCTCTGAGGTAATCGCTCGGCAGTTGAATCGCCTTGGTATACGCGTCGCTCACAAGCCAGCATCCTTACTACGCACCACACTATCCCGAATAAAGGATCCCATCCCCAAAAATCAACAAACCAACGTAATTTATCGCATCCCGTGCGCAAATTGCTCTTGTGTTTATATTTGGCATACGGGTCGACGCCTGGGCACCCGCATTAATGAGCACAAACTATCCGTCCGCCGCCGAGACCCTTTGTCCCTCGTATTTGCGTACGCACTCGAGTACGATCATCGATTCAATTGGGATGAAACTGAGTTCATCGCCATGGCCAACACAAAAGGAGCGAGGGAATTCCTCGAGGCCTGGTACTCCTGTGCAGGCAGTATCAACCGCCATGTTGACCTGGACATCCATTATGAGAGTCTACGTTTACGACTCACCGCCCCCGTCCAAATGCCACATCAACTACCGGCAACCCAGCCAGCCGGAATCCAACTGATCCACCATCCACCCTCCCCCTGCAGCACCGGGAACCGCAGTTGTTCCACCTCCCCCTTCCCCTAGCTCATAATCCAGGATGACTCACCTTTTACAAGCCAATAGTCTGTCGTCCCTGTCACGCCAGCCTGTCTAGTGCGATATTCTAACACTCACTTTTATTTATTTCGCCTGACGATGGGTTGGTGTGACCAGCTCGAAAATTCACGAGAAAAACTGGCATTTTCCGAAGAACCCCTTCCTCTTTTCATATATATATATATATATATATATATATATATATTGATAATGTGGAACCGACAAAGACAAGGGAGACCGGAATGGCCATTTCTGGCTTATTAGCCGTCATCAGCCAGTCATACCCAATCCCAAGTGAGGAACACCTGGGATTCGGAACCTCGCGACCTTTGGTATTTGAGTCGAACGTTTCACCATTGAGCCACGGGCTCGCTTGCTTGTCGGTTGCGATCGGGAATATGATGATAGTGTGTGCTCACCGATCTGCTTAAGGAACATTTATGTTCCGTTGTGCCCTGGAACTCAGACTAGAGTACTCACAGGCAGTCGCATAGCGACGTGTAGCATATGTTAATAATGTGGAACCGACAAAGACAAGGGAGACCGGAATGGCCATTTTGGCTTATTAGTCATCAGCCAGTCATACCCAATCCCAGTGAGGAACACCTGGGATTCGAACCCGCGACCTTTGGTATTTGAGTCGAACGTTTCTACCATTGAGCCACGGGCTCGTTGCTTTGTCGGTTGCGATCGGGAATATGATGATAGTGTGTGGCTCACCGATTCGCTTATGAACATTTATGTTCCGTTGTGCCCCTGAACTCGTGACTAGAGTATTCTCACAGGCAGTCGCATAGCGACGTAGCATATGCTGATAATGTGGAACCGGACAAAGACAAGGGGAGACCGGAATGGCCATTTCTGGCTTATTAGCCGTCATCAGCCAGTCATACCCAATCCCCAAGTGAGGAACACCTGGGATTCGAACCCGCGACCTTTGGTATTTGAGTCGAACGTCTCTACCATTGAGCCACGGGCTCGTTGCTTTGTCGGTTGCGATCGGGAATATGATGATAGTGTGTGGCTCACCGATCGCTAAGGAACATTTATGTTCCGTTGTGCCCTGGAACTCAGACTAGAGTATCACAGGCAGTCGCATAGCGACGTGCAGCATATGTTGATAATGTGGAACCGACAAAGACAAGGGAGACCGGAATGGCCATTTTCTGGCTTATTAGCCGTCATCAGCCGTTATACCCAATCCCAAGTGAGGAACACCTGGGATCTCGAACCCGCGACCTTTGGTATTTGAGTCGAACGTTCTACCATTGAGCCACGGGCTCGTTGTTTTGTCGGTTGCGATCGGGAATATGATGATAGTGTGTGGCTCACCGATCTGCTTAAGGAACATTTATGTTCCGTTGTGCCCTTGAATCCCAGGTGTTCTTCACTTGGGATTGGGTATGACTGACTGATGACGGCTAATAAGCCAGAAATGGCCATTCCGGTCTCCCCTTGTCTTTGTCGGTTCCACATTATCAACATATGCTACGTCGCTATGCGACTGCCTGTGAGTACTCTAGTCTGAGTTCCAGGGGCACAACGGAACATAAATGTTCCTTAAGCAGATCGGTGAGCCACACACTATCATCATATTCCCGATCGCAACCGACAGCAACGAGCCCGTGGCTCAATGGTAGAGCGTTGACCAAATACCAAAGGTCGCGGGTTCGAATCCCAGGTGTTCCACACTTGGGATTGGGTATGACTGGCTGATGACGGCTAATAAGCCAGAAAATGGCCATTCCGGTCTCCCTTTGTCTTTGTCGGTTCCACATTATCAACATATGCTACACGTCGCTATGCGACTGCCTGTGAGTACTCTAGTCTGAGTTCCAGGGCACAACGGAACATAAATGTTCCTTAAGCAGATCGGTGAGCCAATAACACCATCATCATATTCCCCGATCGCAAACCGACAAAGCGAGCCCGTGGCCACAATGGTGAGCGTTAGACACGCACGTCTACTCTCAGGTACCACACGATCGGGCATGACCCACTTATATTGGTAATGCTCAGACGGCATACCGGCCTCCCCTTGTCATTTTGTCGGCCCGTTCAAATCAACAGATGCCACGCTAGCGCCCTGTGCGACCATCCGAGTTCCAGGGCATCAATCGGAACATAAATGCCTTTGCTAGATCGGTGAGCCATAATACTATCATCATATTCCCGATCGAACCGAAAAGCAACCAGGCCTGCCTACCAGAGCGTTCGACTCAAATACCAAAGGTCGCGGGTTCGAATCCCAGGTGTCCCACTTTGGGATTCGGGTATGACTCACTGATGACGGCTATAAGCCAGAAATGGCCATTCCGGTCTCCCCTTGTCTTTGTTCGACTTATCAACATATGCTACTCGTCGCTATGCGACTGCCTGTGAGTACTATCAGTCGAGGTCCGCACAAACGGAACATAAATGTTCGCTTAAGCAGATCGGTATGAGCCACACGCATCATATATATATATATATATATATATATATATATATATATATGACAGAGCATATCTATCATGATAGTATGATGCATCGATTTCGATCTCATAGAGAAATGTATGTTCCGTGACTTCGGACCTTACATACCCTCGCAGCGGTTGCTGCAACGACATGTAGCGTATATTGTTAAAATGGAACCGAAAAAGACAAGGGAGACCGCGGGTTCGAATCTCAGGTGTGCCACACTTGGGATTGGGTATGACTGGCTGATGACGGCTAATAAGCCAGAAATGGCCATTCTGGTCTCCCTTGTCTTTGTCGGTTCCATTTCATCATATGCTACACGTCGCTATGCGACCGCCTGCGAGGGCTTTAGTCTGAGCTCCAGGGCACAACGGAACATACATGTTCCTTAAGCTGATCGGTGAGCCCCACATTATCATATATATATATATATAGGCTTTTCTTACGAAAACCCGAGTTCCGCTGGTAATCTGGAGTCATGCGATGTTCCTCTTGCAACAACTCATTTATTAAGCTTCATAGTTCAAGCACTTATGTCAGTTAATTCGGTTCTGTCTAGTGAATTCTAAATATTTTTCATCCAAATTTTGTCTATATTAACGCAGTTTGTTTTCTTTCCGTTATTCATACGCGTCCTTACATTATTTGTGTGAATTCCACAGCCATTTTGCGGAACGGTAGTACTGCATCGGTGTCGAATTGGGGCCTTTGTTGGGTTTACGTTTCATCCTCTTACAGCTCTTTTCACAAACAATCAGGCATGTGAAACTTATAGTAATCGAACCCGCTAACTTCTGTTCTAAACTTGCTAACCTCTTTTTTTCAAATATTTAAGTTACTTAGGTCAATTAGGCATTTCTGTTAATTTTCGTGTAAATGTGCCTCTAAAATACCTTCGTAAGCTTAATTATTTTCAACCACTTAATACGGATACATGTTTTAATGCTGCAAAGTACAAACGCCATTCTTGTCTCCTACCTTGACTTTTTGAGAGTATGCCATCTCATGATTCTCATTTTGTTCGAGGCTTTAGTAAGCATCAATTTGAAGTTTTTCGGTGTTTGTTATCCCCTGTTGCTAAAATTCTGTCTAAAAACATCGCCAATAAAATTCTTTAGCTGCCCCTTGCATTGAAAAATGTAACTCAGCACATGAAATTGCATCTGTAAACTATTAAATTTAGATGCGGTTATCAAGGACGCTACTGCAGTTCGTAAGTCGTTGCGGTAGTTTAGGACATTTCCGAAAATCTCATGGAGAATCCAGCCGTGAACGACTTAGAAGGTGACTATTTAAAGCCTTCTGTCCCTTTCCAGCCACTTTGGTCCCTGGCATTAATCAGCAGGATTGGGGTACGTGGACGTGTCCATATCTCGCAGCTGCCAGCAGGTTTTTTTATCGCGCAGGTTGGCAAGCAGTGCTGGTATATAAGCGGAAGTGGCTGACATTTTGGCAAAGTACCCTCTCGGTCGTACGTAGGCCTGTCGAGCATTGACTTTCTCGACTGTTAAGGAAAAATATATGACCGTGCCATGTTAACCAGAAGTCGTATGTGCTGCTCCCATATACGGTGAGGTGGGAATTGGCCCCCAGGTCTTTTATTTTCCGTGAGCCGGATTCTAGGATTCACACATTTCAACCGTACTAAGGAGAAATACACACCATCAGTCCTTGAGCACCAAGGTCTGTTCTCGATTGCATAGTCGAGAACGCATGCTATTCATTCGTACATGGTAGTCATTTTAGTCGTTAACTGACTCAAACGTTGCGACTTAACCTAGCAGGGTCCCCGCATTACCTACCTGCTTGTAGACGAGACCAGCATTGTAAGATATGCTCAGGTAGAGAAGCCTGGTCAGCTCTTTTGGAAGTCTACTAATACCCGTAACTTTCAGGTTTTTTACCGGCTTCAGGCGGTTTTTAGCTTATGTTCAGCCTATTGGACATCGCTGATTAGGCCAATCTATATTCAGCAACCACTTCGGAGCTCTTTTACCTTCCCAAGGAAAACCGCTCCGGGCAACTGGGACGAGAGGCTGCAGTTTTTACATGTAATGCCATCGCAAGCCAACCACACCCGGCCTCCCATATCGGTCAGGATTTCATAGACTTGCTTGCTTGCGTTTTTTGATGGTTCAAAAGTATACCACTTTTTATGGTCCGAATTAGAATGGGTATGAAAATGACTTGCCATAAGACCGTTATTTTTGGGGATTTCACTATTTGTTTTTCTTCGAATGGTGGCGTAAATTCTTTTGCTGTAAGTACGCTTTCTTCCCTGGAGTTTGTATTCCTACCATTCGGAAGGCGACTTTGCGTCCTGCAATCGATCCACTTGTAGGGCTGACTGTTATGTGGTTTATACCTTCACATTTTGAACACCAGTCCTCATTTAGCCTTTTTTATGCTCGTGTGTATATTTTACGTCAGATGCACGTGGCTTCTGCAATACAGTGCGCCAACCATGACTTTATGTATGCCATAATCCCGAATTGGCGTAGGCCGCCAGCAAAGGTAAAATACTCGTGACTGACGTCAGCATATTCCAACGTTGCAGTCGTCAACCCCAAACTATGTGATATGTCAGCAGACAATAACTGGCTTCGATATTTTTGTTCCATGCACAAAATAGACTTATCAGCTGACCTTCAGTTTTAATATTAGTGATTATTGATAGCCTTCTAAAGCTAGGATTTCCCATTACATACTGCGTGTTGAGGATGCGCTAGATACATCCGAATTTTCACTCGAACTTCGCTCTCCTGAAACATAAGACTTAACTCGAATCTTTTGCATTTTTGTAGGAGGCTTCGAGAACTTTTAGTTATTATGTTTGCTACGCCGTTAGTCTGCCTTACAGTCTGTCTCTGGGGTACATTTATTCTCTTTTTTATTTTGGCAGACGGTTAGTAACCTGGACTATGCTAATTCTGACCTTCGTTAGGCCTTCTGCCTATCACCAAATGTTCTCGTCTACAGGGTGACTTGGTTGTTCGGAACTAGTTTACAGCTCACCATGATGTCCATCTGGCAGCAAAGTCGTTTTTGGTGACATCTCTGGCTTAAGCCCGACCCTGACGAGCAATAGCGTCGAACCGACTAGCTGAAGACGCCAGTGTACTTGGTAAAAAGAGATTTCTAGTTCATCCCTGGCCTCACAGTATAAAGCTGACGAATCAGCTGGTTCATCTTTGGCCCTAGCTCTTGCGGTGCAAGACAGTCAATTTTGGTTTCAGAGCCGGTTGGGTAATTTGTAGGTTTCAAGCTTTCGGGCAATTTAATCCTCTCATTACTTGCTTTCTGATTGAAATTTCATTCACTCTACTTAGCTCCCTGGGAACAAAAATGGTCCTAGTCACAACTTATAGCACAATTATTTCACTGTGTCCAAGAAATTTATTTTTTTTCACTCAATTAACTCCGCCTACCGGCAATTTAAAAATTACCGGCTAAATGTGATTTCCCGCGTCACCGCGCAACGTTACTGTTAGCTTCCGTTTCTCGTCTTGCACTTTGAAAGATGCCGGTTACTTTATGCGACATCTTTGCCTCCTAATCTGTTACATCTCCTCCCGAAATCATTCGTATTTCATTTTATTTTCTATATTTTAGCCTCTGCGAAGTTCTTCCATAATCCTCCTGTCAGAAGATGTTACATTTTTCTTTAAGCCGCCATTTCACTCGCCGACCTTTGTGTTCTGTCAATTGCCGGTTTGCAGGCTATAAGTCATCCTTGAATAATCCAGTTTTTCCCTACGGAATTTCTTTATCATCGCAACAACAGTCTCGGTCCTTGCTTCCCTGCAGTAAAAGTGAACATAGCGAACAGTTTATTCTTCACGATGGGCCTCCGTATGCTAATGGCGAAATACACCTTGGACATGCTCTTAACAAAGTAAGGCAGAATTTTCTCATTTTCTGCTAGATTCTAAAAGATATAACGGTTCGTTTTGAAAAGCTACGTGGCAAAGACTGTTCTTTCATTCCCGGTTGGGATTGTCATGGCCTGCCAATTGAACTATCTGCAATGGGCGTGGATTTATCCCTTCCACCTAACCAGATTCGATCTGCATGTATTCATCTCCTTGACCTTACTTCAAACAATTTGCAGCTTTGACTTGGGCGACCAAATGCATGCAATCTCAGCGTTTAGCCTTTGGTGAATTCAACCTCCTGGTCGATTGGTCTTCTGTGTATTCAACGCTTGATCTATCATACCAGTCTGTCGTTTTAAAGGCTTTTAGAGATCTCTGTCTTAAGGTATGTCCGTCCAAACGGTTAATTTCCTTGTTGGCAGGGATATCTTGTCCGAGAGCCGAAACCTGTTTACTGGTCTCCTCGAACGAAGTAACTAGATTTTTTAGCAGATTTTTAACGTGTGTAGCTGTGCAATTTCGGAATCAGAACTCGAATACAACTCCGAGCACGAGAGCGTTTCTCTCTATTTTTTAGTTAAACTTCATTGCTCACTGCTTTCCACACCAGGTTTGTCTTGGAAGAGTAATTTATTCCTGCCAGACAGGTTCCGTTTTTATCCTACATTTATCGTCGTCTGGACAACAACTCCTTGGACAATTGTTGCTAATGAGGCAATTGTCTTCAATCCCTCCGAAAGGTATTGTCATTGGCTTTGTTTACAATTTTTTCTAGATATTCAATCCTTTTAGATGAAACAAATAAGCGCCTTCTTGTGGTCTCTGCCGCCTTCGTCGATTTTTTGAGCTTTCTTGGTGGTTGTAGATCCTACCGCAGGATTGCTGACTTACCTACGGGTATTTTGTGGGCGAATTTCTTATCTAGCTTACAGGAGCTGTTCTTCAGGACTGCGCTTATGCCCATCCCCTTCGTAGCTCCTCTGGCAAATATTTCCTTAGGGCTGCTGACTTTGTGGTCAATAAGGGGACGGGTTTTGTTCATGTCGCTCCAGCCCACGGTCGAGATGATTTTGACTTTGCGAAACGCCACAACCTACCCCTTGTAATACCCTCGTATTTTACTCTTTGTTGAAATCATATTAATTCATCTTCGTATTTCATCTATTATTTCTATTTCCTAGAAGAACTATGTTGATGAAAAGGCGTGCTTTACTAAGGATGCGGGTCAAGAGTTGGCTGGATTATCCGTTCAACCAGAGGGGACCGCTGCCAGTCAGTCCCTTTTCCCTCATTTTGCCATTAAATCTTGTTCGTTTAATCCGGCCTTACTTTCTTCTTTCTCATGTGCCATTGTTTTGAATGAGCGAAAATTTTTAGTCTCCTTTGATAGTTGTATTGCTGTACTTAGGAAACTCCTATTTTTGTACACTTCAAAATAGATGTTTATATCAAATTTTAGGAACATAGTTCCGATATGAATGCTTATTAATAACCCTTAAAAATTTTCATCTACTTCCTAGCTTTGAGCTTTTTAATCAAAATCGATTGTAGGCTCATATTTCGCCTTTTTCATATTGAATTATGAAAAGTTTTTTTTTCACATTTTATGCTGCTCCTTTTGTACAACCGGTTATCATTAAGCTGTTTAATTGTTCAGGCTATACATCAATTGTGCCGGACAGGTTCGCCCCTATATCCCTTATTTTATAATACGTTCGTTAATTTGTTTGTTAACCCCAATGGTAATTGCAAACGAAAATTTCTCTGTCCGCAAGGAGTTGCATCCAGCCTCTAGTAGTCTGCGTTAATGTTTGCTGCCCGTGTGTTTAATGTGAACTCTTTGGACAGTGATAGCTTATTTAAGTCTCTTCCTCATGTTTGTGCGTGAAACGAAGTACTGACTTCTGATCTTATTCCATACTTTTCCTTCAGTCATTCTCTAGTTGTTCTCCACTTGGTCACTTGAGGCCTTTTGCGCAATACGTATCTGGCTTTTTAGGGTGTATATATTTTTACATGTTATATATATATATATATATATATATATATATATATATATATTATGTGTGTGTGTGTGTGTGTGTGTTTGCCCCCCCGTGTGCCCCCTAAACGGGCCACGTGGTAGATGCGTTGGATCAACACGGAGGCCACACTATTGCATGGCAGGCGTTATTCGGGTTGCGCTTCTATAACAAATGCCGAACATGGAGGTGTGGTGGCACGCCTAGGGGCTGCTAGGGCTTACGGGGCCCAGCCGCGTCAGCCACCTGCGTCTTCTCCCGTCTCCGGTCTTCTTGACTCTGTCTTGACACCGGGCTCAGTTGGGGGAGGAGGAGAGAGTGCGGTAGATGCAGCGCAAGTCTAATATCACTTAAAACTAAATCACGCGCAAGTCACCGTCCCTGCTCCACTTTCCCATGGAGCATACGGTGGACATTGTCGGACTACGACGGTCGAACTGTCGTCGTGTGTGCGTGTGTCAGGTGGGATCCAAGCCAGGTGTAGTGGTACGCCGAGGGGCGGCTCCGGCCGTGCCAGCCATCTGCGCCCTCTTCCATCTCCGGTCTTCTTGCCTGTGCGTGAGACCGGGCTCAGGTTGGGGAGGAGAAGAGTGTGCGGTAACGTTAAGCGCCGCGGTTGGAAGGTTGCCAACTGACAATTACACTAGACCTCGCAGTTAGTCCAATGTGTGTTGTGTGGAGTGGCTGACTGGTGGTCTGAGAGTGAGTGCGCGATGGCTCCTTCTTAACGTGACCTCTGGCTATCTCACACATGTAAGATGTAAGCCGTTCAACCCCCTGTTGTGTTAAATCCTGGTGCTCGTGTTTGGGGGCCAGGTCGTGTACGTAGTACACGTAGACGAGCACACCAGCAGCTGCGCCCACTTCCGCATCAGACAACTGATCGGCTCGGACAGCGGTTTGACTGTGGGGGTGGGGGAGAGAGTGAGGTCGACAGCTCAGCGCATGTTTCTCACTATAAACAATCTGACGCGCTTGAAACTATCACAGTGCGCTAAAAGCCATTGATTGGAAGGTTGCCAACTGACGGGATAACTCGGACCGCGTGGTCAGCCCAATGTGTGTTTTGTGTGGAGTGGCGGACTGAGAGTCAGGCTACAATGGCTCCTTCTTACTGTGGCCTTTATAGCACTCCCACTCCGTGGGATCCGAGCCATGTGTGGTCCTACGCCCAGGGGCGGCTCTGGCCGCGCCAGCCACCTGCGTCCTCTCTCGCCTCCGGTCTTCTTGACTCTGTCATGACACCGGGTTCAGGTGGGGGAGAAGGAGAGAGTGTGATAGCTGCAGCGCAAGGCTACTATCACTTTGAACTAATTCACGCGCAGGTCACCGTCCCTGCACCACCTGGTGGGGAGCATACGATGGACATCGTCGAAATCGACGGTCGAATTATCGTGTGTGCGTGTATTATTTACCTGTTATCACTATTTGGTCCTTATTTGTCTTTTTTAGTAATAAAACTGCTGGGTGAACACGTTTTAAGTACAAAGAAAATGCGGCACAGCTTTCCATATGAATGGCGCACAAATAAACCTGTTATTACCCGCCTGTCGGAACAATGGTTTATCGACACCGACAAGCTATGCGAACCGGCCAAAGTATGTTCACTTGTCTTCGTTTCAGCTCTATTTTCGTCTTCTAGATGGCATATGCAACTGTTAAGGTATTTCCACCAGATCTCAAGTCCTGCATGATACCCTTTATCGAGAATCGACCCTTTTGGTGTATTTCTCGACAACGCATCTGGGGAGTGCCCATTCCTGTTCTTTACCGAAAAGGGACCTTGTCACCGATTGTCGATCCGTACGTGCAGTGACCCTTTGGGTTTTATCCATGTTTTAAGGCTCAGCTGGTTTATCCAGCACCATGCCAATGCTGCAACGTTTTTTCCTACTCACTCCTGAGTGTAGCATTTTTCGTACACTAGCATGGAAAGAAACGGTCTTTAAACCTGTTTATTCAGCCTCCATTTTTTATCTCACTCGTATGACTGGTGCATATTTAATTATCGTAATTATAGCAAATCGTTGATGGTTTGTTCCGTCTGTGTTTGAATTATTTTAGGTGACCTGTACTTCTACTCCATAGGGTTCAGGTTGTTTTTAGACTATAAATAAAATGGTGGCGTTTCTTAACAGCTACGTGCTCATATGATTTATTCTTTGGCATCGGATAGTTTACACCTGCTGTGACATCTTTGCGAGTGTTTCGCTCAATCGCTGTTACTTTGAGTCATGGTTTCAGATGTCTGTTTTTGTGCTTTTAGGGAATTTATTACGAGCATAGCTGACCGTGTCTCTGCTGAGGGTAGCGAGTTCTGGTGGTCTGAACCTATCGATACGATGGTGCCGAAGTCGTTCTTGAATAAGGTACGTTGTTTCTATGCAAAAATTTGCCTCGATCATTTACAAGTCTTTCTTTGGAAATTTCAGCTCTTCTCCGCCAGTTAAGATTATTTTTTTATTTTCTTAGTGGTCACTCTCACCGAAGGAGATTGTCAAAGGTACCGACATATTTGATGTATGGTTTGAGAGTGGCCTTTCCTGGAGGGCTGTCCTACCGATTGACTGTAGGTCCCAAACGTATTCTGCTTCTTGCACTGAATGTCCGTGCGGTCCACACTCTTTATGTTGCTCAACTCTTATTTATTCAGGTGTCGCTGACGTTTATCTTGAAGGTTATGATCAGTTTCGTGGCTGGTTTTCGTCCTCATTGCTTCTCGGTGTCGCCCTTACTGGTCAGGCACCTTTTAAGTAAGACTCATTTTGCCCCTGATTTGTTAAAAACTCATTTTCTTTTCTTTTTTTGTGACTGCAAACTAACAGGGTTCTTACCCATTCAGTAAACAGTTATGTTAATTTATTGCATTGGAACGATATTTACCTATTGTTAACCCAGTAATATAATCCGGTAAGAACTTCTCGCACATGTGTGCACTCATCATCTCTATCATCAACTTCCAACTTTGTTTTCTCGCGGAAACCAAGGTCTTTGTGACCTACTTCTGTGGTGTTAAATGCCCGATCGAACTGTAACCGTAATGGCCCCTGTAACATTGTTCGCTGTCTAAGTAATTTCATGTTTAAAATCATATTTTTAGATGTGGTCTATGGTAGTTGATAGAAAAATCGTATTACCAAATCTTCAAATGCGTTTCCGTCTATTAGGAAAGTAGACTGTTTGCCACTCAGGTCTCATTTCCGTAGTTCACTTAACCTACCATATTCTTCCACTATGTTATCGTCATGCAATGCAGGTATGCTGAATAATTTGACCGATGGTGGCAGGAATCTTATTGTAGTCGTCAGTCTGTCTCTGAGAGTTAAAAACAGTTGAAGGAACAACTTGTGTGCCTTGCTAGGCGTACTGGCAGCCTCGCGTCATCAAAAATGCTGGGGATTGGAACATAAATGTTTTCCTTGGTGTACGTAGACAGCACATCTTCACCGGGGAAAGCGGTCAAAATTTAGCAGCCGAAACGCCAAACGGTATCTGCTGAAGGTTTCATTATCTAAAGGTGTAAAATACCCGATCGAAGCACCAAAATTTAAGAAGGGGACTAATGTCAGTAGCGCCGTTCTGCTAATATCCAATTATAAATCTTCCTTGACTTGTAACCTTTCCGTATTTTACTTCGAATATTTCCACTTCCATCTTAATGTTTTATCTCTTCTGGTCGCATTAGAACCCTAGTGGTGCACGGCTTTACAACGGATGCCGAGGGTCGTAAGATGTCCAAATCATTAGGCAATGTTCTAGCTCCAAAGGACCTTTTGAAGCTAACTGACAACTGCTCTGATGTCCTGCGGCGATGGGCTGCTGCCAGCGGCCTTTCTACCCATTCCTCTGTCAGCACGAAGGAGTTCATTGACCACGCTACGTCTTACAAGAAGGTATCACCAGTTGGCTTTCACTAAAGTTCACCGGCATTTAGTACATCGGCAGAATGATGTAGTGAATTACCGCTTTTAGCCCATTTCAGCATGATTTTATCGTAAATGCCCGACTGAAACTACTGCATTTCTGACATGCTGTTTCATGTGAAAGTTAACAGATTCAGAAACGCACTCTATCGGTTTGCGTGAAACTTGATATTAAGTACTTTATGCAGTACTTTATACGCAGTAGTATGCTGAGTTGTTGTTGGTAGCCTCTGCAACCATCTCTCGGTCGCGATTAGAAAAAGCATAACATGTTTCACGGGTTCTATGCTGATGTCGAGACTATTACTCCATGCACGAAATATTTACAGTTTTCCTTTCTATATTTCCTCTCGGAAACTTCGTTTGTTTGAGGTTTTTGTTATGTTTTGGTTTTACGAACGTTTGTTTATTTATTGTACTTATAATCGAATTTTCAACAGCTGCTTACTGGTCGAGTTGCTGAAAATTGGTCCAGATTCCTTAAAATGCTGGAATGGGTTTTTGTGTAGTTTGTTTACGTGGAAACGCTGTTCGCTTTTCGAAAAACATATTAATCACGAAAGATTTTGAAGCTCACACGTTAGTTTTTACGTAGTCTATTTTCTTATAAGGCTGTGACAGTAGTCATTCAGATCAAAGACTAGGGAAACGAGTTCTCCCGAAATCCGGGACTTACTTGTGTCTGCAGACGAACGGGGTTGGGAGTGAGAACTTGATCCCTATAGGGAGAGCCTACAGAGTTCATTCGCCGGGGGGGGGGGGGGGGGGGTCGTAAGCGACGGTGTGCCTGCAGTCAGCGTATACACTTAGGCTGTGGTAGTTAACTTTTTGGAAAACGGCAACCGTGTTTTATTTCATCACCCAGTACTTTAGGGTGGGAGCCACCGCTGCTTTTGAGGTCGGCGCGACATTTAGTGCGGTTTTTTGGCCGTGATAAATTCTTCGGGGGTCAACTGAAGTGGCGGCAGTTTTCAGGTATGTACAGAGAAACGAGGGATAAGGAGGCTTTTCGAATGACAGCCTGTTTATGTTTACCGGCGCGTCCGGTGGTGTTTGCTTGTATGTTCAACGTGCACACAAAAGATGCACGCTCGCATGACATTTGGTGATTAAAATTTCTTTCCTACTCTGTGGGCATGGAATACTGCGTGGCAGTCTTGCCCAGAGAGGGACGTAGGCTTGTGCGGTATGCATAAAAATGTCCTTTTCCAGAGTGAGTTCAAGAAAAAAAATTCGCAAATTCCTTGTATAAAAACTACCCGACCTGGCGAACCTACGCCTTCGTTTTTTAAAATGATTCCATTTTGCAGACTGAGAAGTCTGTGTATGTATCCAAAGTCGAAATTATCTTTACCTACCTGTATTGCAGTCTAATCTTTAAAAAATTACTCGAAAATGCTTTCGTCTTTCTTGCATGCTTCCTCGGTCCATCTGTCTAAAAATGAACGTATTTTATGCTTCGTGCCTTATGAGTTGATGGTCTTTCAGCATTTGTTTTCTGGTTTTCTGAGATGTATGTATTAAAATGTCACGACGGGAGATTGTAAACGCATATTTAACTTACTCTGTCTACACGTCATTTCTTTCGCTTTCTTTGCATTTTCCAGGAGTGCTCTTTTTTCCTTTTTTATTGTGTGAAACATTTTTTAAACGCAGAATAACGTCTTCTGCACGCCACCTCTCCCCTTTTTGTAATCTGTTTATTGCTCACGTTTGTTTTCTCCACCAGCTGCGCAATGCATTCCGGTTTATGCTTGGAAATTTGCATGACTTTACGCCAGATGCTGCCTTCTCAGGAACAACTGCTGATGATCTATTTCACTTCCTACTCGGGCGCCTCCGTACAAAGCCTCCTGTGAATTTCTGTGTCCTTGACAAGTGGGCCCTTTGTCTGGTTGGCACCTTTATGGACTCGGTCTTGAATTCCTACTTTCCGAATTTCAAGTTTGAGACCATCATTGCAGAGTTAGATCGACTGGTTTCAAGGCTTTCTGCAACGTACTTCAATTCAGTGAAAGATAGGTGCATTTCCAATATATGAATCGGCATTTTTAATACTCGCGTGTGTTCTGTCCAAAAGAGCATGTTTATTAACTTAGCCCTTTTAAGCAATGATATCCCCTTTTGTTTGTTAGTTGTCGTGCTTTCTTTCCTGTTTAACCGACCATGGCCTACATAGCAAACAAATGCTTGGTTTTCGAATGAAGCAGGCGTTATTGTATGGGATCTAGTTTAAGTGCATTGTACGTTATTGGAGTCGGGTGGCCTTCATCGGCCCATAATGACTGTTAGATAGAAGTGGACATTTCAGTCCTGCCGACTAGACGTAGGCTCGTAACGCAAGTGGGGAAAGCGTTTAACTGCAATTGGAATCTTAGAAGCACTGTCTTAGGTTGGGGTTTCACTGTATAGTGGCTGACAATTAGCTTCAAGTTGACACTGTGAGGTTCCTTTTCTTCTTTAGTAACATCTTTATCTCTGTATTCCTTTGCACGACTTTTCTTAACTATAAAATCTGACTTTCTTATTCGGCGCTCTAAAGCACCTGCGTAGTTGATCCACGGGTAGAAATTTCTAGCTATCAAGTGTTTGTGTCTTTCGGCTCTAGAGAACATATTGTGCCTATGTTGGACAGGCTTCGGCTGGTACCATTCATTTTTCTGTCTATGGGAATTTTTATCCTTCTGGTGTTTGATTAGCTTAAATTGTTCAATCTATATATTTGTTTGAATTGTTCCTATATGAATGTTTTAATTCATTAAATTTTCTAGTAATTATGCATGTATCATAATGATATTTAAATGTTATGACTATTTTTGTGATTTTCGCATGTGACCTGCGGGAGACGGTGACTTCATACCACGCCAGTTGCTGCGCTGGATCTCCCTCTGCCGCTAACTTAACTCAATCTTGCCACTAGTAAGCATTAGAGGAAGGACCTAATGAGACCAAACCTTCGCCATCCATCCTCATCGTAGTAAATCTGAAATACTTTTAGTTAACATGCTGTGCCAAAAGCCGTGGAATATTAATTTACCAGCTGAAGGCATAGTCGGCCCTCTTCGCGCATACAGTCTGACTGCCACCATGGTTTCGTTATTTGGCCCTCGTGGCCTCTCTCAGCTCTGTGGTCCTCCGCGTGTGCGAAGCCTTATTCCCGGGGTTTATGGCACGCGTAGATAAACGGAGTTGCCTGGTCGGCCATTGCGTCCACGCCCATCTCTGGTCATTCTTGTCTTATCCAGTTGGAGCTAGGTGGGCATGGAAATGTAAATGCTGTGCATGTCCGCTAGCACTATTAACTAATTGGCGCACCAACCCTCGTCCCTGCGCCCACTATGCTTGGGGCACACCGTAGACACCAAATTTTCCTCTGCAGAGGCTGGGGTTCACACTGCACACAAATCTTCAGTGCTAATCCAAATCGCTCGCGGTCCTTCGCCGACCCCCGTGCAGTGGTTATTCTAGTCGAGTCTGACTGACAAACTTACGGCTTACCCTGCAATTATTTTTTCGTTCCAAACAGCCTGTACTGTGACCCCGCCAGAAGTTCGCGACGCCAATTGGTACAAAATGTTCTCTGGCTTCTCGTTGAGTCTCTGAAGATATCCCTGGTGCCCATCTTTCCCACTTTGGCTGAAGAGGTTGAACTTAGCCAGAAATCCTTGTCTTGCACAGCTGGGCTCTTTTCTACCCTCGAGGCTGATCTTCTACACAGAGTGAGTCGTCCTCGACCGAGTGGACTCTCGCAAGCCTTCGAACTGCTACGTGCTCTGAGTAGCTGGACATCCCAGGGCACTGAGATAATGACTGCTGTGTCCATTGCCAACCATCTACGTCACGAACTCTGCATTCGCCAGCGTACGGCTGAGGCCGAGCGGCCACTCTGGCCTGGGCCTGTTACAAGTCCCCTGTCCAGGCTTCACATTTCATTGCAGGCTCATCCTGATGACCCTGCACTGAAGGCGTTGCAGGTTCGTTTATTGGGTATTCTTTTTCGTTTGCTGAAATTTTTATTATCTTTTTTCCTGTCGTCTTCACCGTAGGCCAAACCTACCAGTACTATGGGAGTCAGGTTTCGCCCTTGGTTGAACTTAGAGAATGTGCTTTTAAGGGAAGTGCGTTTTGTCAGTCGTTTGGTGCTGCGAACTCGGCATACAGTGTGTGAACTATCTTATGAAACACGATAACGGACATTTAGTTGGCAGGTAAAATACTGTGTATTGTATTTATTCCCTACCCTATTCCTGAGCATGTAGGATATGTTCACTGTATTTGCTGAACCCGAACCGCTTGTTAGGCCCATGCATCTCGAACTCTCCGGTTTGGATTTATTTTCATCTCTCTTCTTTCAACCGCTCCCGTGTATAACGCTTTGCATGTTTGGGGATGTCGTTTCTAACGTAACCATCATTCGTCCTTCAGTGCCCCTCCCCGCTAACTATGTCTGCAATTTTTATGGTCCATCATGCAGATATCCGAGACGGTGTGCGTCCCATCCCTCAAATTAGTTGGCCAGCCTTCTATGTGATTTCTAAAAATTGACCATACCATTTTTTTCCTAAATGAAGGGAATCGTTCGCTTCGTATATCTTGACGGTCGTTTGACTGCGCTGTTCATCGTGCTTTAAAGTTCAGGTAGGCACTTTAGCTCAATCGATCCACGACCGCTCGTTCACTTCAAATGTTATTTTGTTATTTTTAGGCCACCTCTTTTTTTTAAAGACTGCCTTCTCGTTAGCTATGTCCTAGTTCACTTTAAGGATACCGCTTTTTCCTTGAGCTTTGTCGTCCTTGGACAAGTATTGCTTTCTTCGGTATTGTACGCAGTAATTGTCTGTACCACAGTAACGTTTTTATTCATATCGAGCCTTTGTTAGCATACTCGTATCATTAATATTCCGGAATTATCGTTTTTCCTTACTTTCAAAAATTGCAATAAATCCTCTTGATCTTGTTGCAAAAGTGGCTTGAGAAAGAATCCATTGGAGGAACGACCTCGTGCCTGGCAAGCCTGCTTCGCTGTGCTTCTGTCCGGGTTTCCGACTCTCCAACCACCACTGTCACAGGCAGTACGCTTTCAGTTGAATTAGTTTCTCCTGCTGGCTTTCCTGTGCTTTGTACTCTTCGAGTTGCTGAGTCGTCAACGCAGTGTCCGCGTTGTCACCTCTATGTGTCTTCTGGCAACGCATCTTTATGTTCGCGTTGTCAGGAGGCCCTTATAGCCCTCCGACTGACTTCGTAAATGCCAGGCTTTTTCTCCTCTGTCTCACGTACTTGCCTCCTATCAGACTTTGTCAGTTTTATACATTTTATGTAATTGGCTTTTCTCCTCAGACCTGCCACATGAAGTGTATCTGTGAATGCTGTATATAACCTTTGATATACTGTAGCCTATGAGTGTTCTTTAACCTCTCCGAGTGTAGCTTATTTGCAATTTAGGTAACTGGCTTGCTCTGATGAACAGTTGTGCTCATAAAGGGTCATTGTAATGGAATCTAAAGGGAATCGCTTAGTGTGTTCTCTGAAGTTCATTATTTTCCTTAGAGCTCACTGTGCTTTTAATTATGTTAAACGCAATAAGTAGACGTGCCTTTGTTGTGAGGTTTGTTCTCCTGTCACGCCGTACTTAAAACCTTTCTGGATTCTTATGTGTTGTTGATTACGCCAACATCCTCATAACGGTCAAATACTGAGGTCAATTGTATTTTGTGTCCAACGGTATAGTTTTTAGCTATTAAAGGACTATCAGTAGGTTTCTGTGTGCAAACTAACGGGCGATCTGAGGTGTGTTGCATAGAATAAGGAGCATGCGTGTGAACTCGGCAGTGGTGACCGGTGCCTTGCAGAAGTTCATTCAGCAACTGAGGCTGGTAGAATGCCTGAGCGCAGTGAACTCTTGAGATAAAATCGCCGAATTACGTGCTGGCAGTCTTCGGGAGACGTGGCAGCAGATAATATTCTAGATGTTTAGTAGTCATTGCCAGTGCCAGTAGCTCCACTCAACACTCGACAGATTGATTTTACTTGCTGAAATATACCCCGTGGGCGAAGAGCAAGGGAATCGGCCTCCCCAGATGGGTGTACGGGAAAGCAAACTTGAACCGGCTTCAAGTAGGGCCAAATAGGAACGCAGGTGACTAAAGGACGAATGTTAAACCTGTGAAGAGGAAATCGGGGACAGGTTATCCGGAGCCAATGTTCTCAGTGGTCAGGCTATTGTGTTTCCATCTTTTATTTGACCTAGCGGCGTTCCTGGAGCTAGCCTCTGTGCCTGCACCCATCCTGTTGCCAGAATCTGTCTTTCCGTCGTTGCGCTGTGGGTCTTGAAAGGGGAGTTTAAGTAGGCGTAGAACGCGTCTCGCGAGAACCGTATAAACAAAGCCACTGGTGAGTTCTGGTCGAGGTATTGGCTCAATTCGCTTGCTACTAACGAACGGTGCAAGTTGTTTCACCAATCTGCTTACTTTTGGCCCCACTTCTTCTTGCGATGAAATATTAAGCTTTTCGCAACAAAGTTGTTAACACTGTCACTTATCAGCGGTGGGGTTTCGTTTTGTCAAATGGGTTTACCGTGTAACCGTAGTCAAGCAAAGAAATACCACCTTTACCTTTAGTCCCGGACGCATATGCTGTCCCCAGGATCCAACTACCTGTCTGAATCAAGTATTTTAACGATTTTAAATAAGTGTGCAGTAGATTATGCTCCTTGTATGGTATCTTGCGCATTTTCCCATGTATCTTTTGCAGTAATTTTTCGCAGCTTTAATCATTGTGGTGGTCCTTTATTCAGCGGTTTCACAAAAATTCCATATATTTTTCATGAGCAATTTATCTTTTTATTCTTTCACAACAAGAATGTCTTTACAAATATATATGCCGCACTGACGTGTAAATAATAGGGTTTTCAAGGGTGTTGCCTAGTATTCTCGAAAATTAGCAAACAAACGTTTTAGCACAATTCCTCTCTTTAGGGTTAGTTATATTTTCAACTTCTTATCCCTTGTCGCCACATTTTGTTTGGCTTGCAACAAAACCTCCTTTGAATTATCTTCGGTGACACCTGCTTGAATATCGGGTGGAATAGTATCAGTTCACGAATGTAAGCGACGATGCGCATCCCAGATTTGTTGAAAAGAGGACAAAGATACGATCACTGGACTGGAAAGTTTATTGGTCTGAGATTTCAAACTTGAATAGTAGGCTGTCGGAGTCCAAGCCTATCAGCCAGGAGATGATTAAATTGGGCGCAGGGACTGAGAGAAATGAACAACCCGTTTACTTATGCTACACACGACCTGATCATTTTATTTACCAGGATTAATCAAAGAACATGCTTCCCTCCTACTTGAGATGCGCATGTTCTGACCTGTAACGTTTCGTCGGTCATTTCGTCGAAGACGAAACGAAGCACATGCTTACTTCCTGAAAGATATGTGACTGTTACGGAGTCTGAAGAATGGGGTGGAACGGGTCAATCTGCGGCCTAGAGATGAGGGAGTAGGTAGGAAGGATGGCGAATGATGATGCAGTTTGAAGTACATTGAAGCGCTTATGATTAAATAGGTCTACCCGAAGACGGAATTTCACTGAGCAGTGTCAACAGGATTGACATGTTGGGCTTCTGGCGCGGATTCACCGGTCTATGTTCGATGAATTCACAAGTATCTGACAAGGCCGAGGTGCAGTAGGTTGGTGCCATCAGAATGTCACCAGTTTGAGCCGAAGTCCGCATTTACGCGTTAATACGAATGTTCTAATAGGGTGAGGCATTAAGACACTGAATGTGGAACTCCTTCCCTCTCCACCCTAAGGAATTCAGGTAGGCTTGCGTTAAATTTTCAGGAAAGGCACATATTCGCATGTTCTAAAATTAACCCCACCATTTATCTATGTTGAAACCGTAACTCTCAGGCTACCCTAATACTCACGTTAAACCTAAATCTAATCTCCAGTAGATTTTTAGCAAGTCAACCTGCATTACGGGATGGGCTTCTATTGCCGTGTCTTACCGTCGAGGTTATTGGAGGCGCCACCTGTGGTGTGATGATGCTAGTTGGTTTGGTTGTGTTTCTGCTGCACTGAAACAGAAGATTTCCAATGAGGTCCAGCTCGGACCGCCATTTTAGTTGACAGTGTTAGCACAATAGCTTGGATAGTAGTGCCATAGGCCCGTAAAACCTGAGTATTTCTGGTGTCTCACTTTGCCTCGACAATGGCTATCAGGTAGGTTTCGAAGATGACTGCTTCTCACACCTGCTGGTCTTGGGTGAGGTTTTCTTGTCTAACCGCAAGCCTTTATGGTCGCTCGTCTAACAACGCCGTGATCAAATCCCCAATTTGGAACTTAACAGCAAGGCGAAAGAATAGAAGTGTATTTACGTATTATTACAGCGTATTTAAAGCAACGAGGAACATGCGAGTTCGTACAAGGTCAGACTGCAATCGTACCACCCCGATAGTGTCCTCGAGGGGTGAGCAACTCTGCTGGCCTTCCCACTCATTCGAACGGTTGGGTAGAGCCCTAATCGCTGTCGGCAGGTTGCGCGATATCACTCCGCATGGTTTATTGGCGGATCAATGGTGCAGCGTGGGAAACATTTGTAAGGGTGGTGTGCAAATGAATCGTTTAGGAAGGCTCCTAACACGAGGTGCTCCCATATTCGCAGGTTGGCATAAAGGTTTGTGAGAGATTTTGAAAATCTTCTTGTAGTGACGAGTCTGTGAACCTCGGTTGCAACTTGACCGTAGAACAGCTGCTTGTGTAGACGCTCGTCATCCATCCTTGCGAGGTTTTATCCTCTTCAGCATAGCGTGGGTGCTGAGGATGACTACTATCTTCAGAATCTCAGTGACGCTGATCAGTAGAAGGGCACCGCTGTTGGCTCACGGCCTAAGGCGAAAGGAAAACTTAACCACGCACGGTACAGCAGACCTAGCCGGACACGGAATGCACGCGTTAAATAAGGCGGCCAATCAGTGTCCTGTAGTACCTAGCACGTGTGCTTCTTTGTTCACGCGTACGGCCTAATCAACCACTGACCGAAAATTCCAGATTTTCCCACGATGGTCAGCAGCCGATATGTAATAGGACAGAAAGTTATATAACGCTCAGGCTCCAAAAAAGCAAGTCATTTTATATAAGCAAATCTGCTTGCATTCGCAGGCTGAAAATCAAGAGTTTGTTTCGTGAACCCGTTAACCTTCTCTTCAATCTACCCATCGGGCTAAATTTGTCGTGGATACCCTCCTGCCCCTTCACATATAACGCGGCTATCCCGCTCACGCTGATAGAAGTTGGTCAAATATTCATATTGACATTCAGTCTTCAGTTATAAAACTTCAAGTAGACTGATTTACTTCATGTTAGGGATTAATTTCGGAGGAAAGTAAGAAGCAACAGCTGAACATTTTGAATGCAGCTGATGTGGAAATGGTTATATCTTCTTACTTGGTCTTCAGTCTACGCCTCCTATCCGTACAAGAGTATTGTTGGCGTACCAACCTCGTACATCCTGCTTTTTTGTTCAGTAGGATTCCGTGAAGTGGCCGGGCGGAGCGCTTTGTCTTACCTATCGCTTGACCGGATTTGGGGATCCCACTTGCGACTTCATCGCCAATATTGAGGTTTATTTACACCGTACTTCCAAAGTACGCCAATTTGTGCACTGGAGTGAGGCGGATTACACTGACACTCGCACGGGGTGCGATTTAGCCAGCCTTTGCCACCGGTTATTGCAAGGTCAATGTCTTCTCTATGGTGATAGTCAACATGAAGTTGGAGCATTCAGGAGGTGAAGAGATTCATGCTCCACTGCATGTCTTTTCTGTCGTCCTGGTGGGCGTGCAGTCATCACCGAATAATAGGTCATGAACACTGGTTTAATATATCCTATGCAATGCTTTCAGACGACCGAATTTAAACAGTTTTCAGTTAGTTTGGTTAGTTGATTTCGATCCTTGAGAACTCCTACAGATAGGTGCCCACCATCATAGCGGAGAATATGAGACAGTCTAGAATGGCCGTGAGTGATCAGTCCTGATTTATCTAATCGGTTACCGTGAATGCTCCAGAGACTGACCCATTGTCTGTGACGCTAGTTATCATCCATCATAAAGTTTGAGGAGTTCAGTAAATCGCTCAGGTGTCTGAATGTGGGCCAAATTCTTCAGAGTCCATTGTGATTGACTGTGTCGTGGGTCATCGTCAGATACCTGAAGGTGTCGTTATGTTTTTTTCTCATTTCGCAGAACGTTTCCTGAAATATTTAAGCTAAAAGCAATCATGGCTGCGGCTCCATGGTGCTGTCGGTGTGCGCATCCTGTTCCTAGAGGAAGTTTTTTTTATTCAGCTGCGAGTTTTGGGCGATTCAGTAGGACACTTGTGAATCTTTTTACCACGAGGTTGTGAAGGGTGAGGTCTCTTAACTTATCACAGAATTGCCGGCTCTTCATTTGTTTCGAGGTTTGGAAGATGGTGGCGTCCTTTAAGTCTTCATGCATGCGTTTTTGTAACGACATCTCCTGGAACCTCAACGTAAATTTTCGGCAACGAAGTATTGTGTGACGCTAGGCGCCGAATGCTAACCCCAAAGAATACAATCGACAGAGATAGGGTAACGTTTGGGGTTAGGGTTAGGATGGCGTGCAGGTACACGAAGATAGGTAGGCTTGCAAGTCGGCCTAATTCAGACCAAAATACAGCTCATTTGAAGGATGATGGTTTACATATAAATTTCTTCTCATTACGAAACCTTTACCACCCTATTGCGTCCTTTAACCTGCCCTACCACCATTCCCAATGTTCCCTGAACATGGACCTATCTGTTGATTTCATTCGTTATTAGGGTCGGGAAGTAATTTTTCCCGGTTATTACGTTCACAAAACCATTCATTTCCAAATTTTCTATTAGCTGTGGGCTGTACTTTACGAAAAATTTGTCGAAAATTACGTCTGTTTTTATGGTTTTCTACTGACCAGCTGCTGCACTGCTCCGATTGTCCCAGAAAGATAGAACAGGCGATTGAGGTCGTTGTTGGCGTCAACTGGAGAACATCTGTTAATTGATTCTTTGGAGATTGTTTATGCGTTGTTGAGGGGGCCCTGCTAACTAGCAGTTAATCGCAGAAAGAATTACTTACCTCCATCAGGAGGGTTGTTATGTTCTGTTAGCTCTGAAATAGTCTGCTTGACTGACGGATGGTACCCGGTTTTAATGGTCACAAAAAATTCTATATCCCAGAAAGTTTGCATGTGGCTAATTTATGTCAGTTCTGCTAGTCAGCCGGTCGTTCCTTACGTCTTTGGGCCTCTGCCACCGGAAATATTCGCCTTTTGACGATAGTGGTGTCCTGAATGGTAGCCCGGAGGCTGGCCATTGAGTTTCCACATTGGTCTGTTTTTTCAGTGTTTTGATTCGCGACAGAGTGGAGTTCCTACGATTGCTGGAGCTCAGTTGACGTCATGCCACATCAAGTGATGCATTATTTAACCTAGCACATGCTTACGTGCATTTTGTTCAGGGTTTGTTGTCGAGAACTATCTGGTAGCGACTACTGTAGAGGTCTTAGAAAGAAGTCGATTTGGGTACTATCTGAGTATCCAAACTTTTGAATCTAGCATTCATTGCAGAACGCAAAAGCTCTTCCCTCAAATTTCGTATCCTACAGTCTATAACCGCGATTTTCCAGAAATAATATTTCATAATAAATAGTAGCTTAAGAGCGTTATGACTAGTTTTTGTGGGTATGTGCGTAGTCCTCTGTAGTAATTTAGTTTTCGTGTCTGTGAACCATTCAGCAATTTTGTCATGAAATTATCGGTGTAAGGGAATAAATCATCTACTAATTGAATGCGGTGAATGCTTTTGTGGGGCAGCACCAATTCAAGTGTTTTTCTCTATAGTTCGCTAAATAAAGGTCAATTTAAGTTCTTTTATTCAAGGAATAAAGCTTTCATCCTTAAGCCCCCTATTCATATACGAAAACAGCAATCGGATCAATTTATGCAGCAGTTACTGTGAGAAATGTAAAGTTATCGGTATGGTTGGCCCATTTTAAAACTGTCACCACTGTCACAATCATTTGGTTCAGTTCAGTGTATTTTAGGGAAATAAGCCTACGCCTTCGAACTCCCTATTTGTCACATAAAATCGCAAGAATTAGAATAAATATAAAGAAGATACCGTTCAGTGAATGTGGGCAACGTTACGTAGTACTCTGGTATTTTTAATGTTACGTAGTCTCATCGTCTTTTTGTGCTGCAACGTATGTACGTGAAGCCGATGTTTGAATGCCTCCGCAGACTGGGACATAACAATCGCCTCGGGAAGGTTATTCCACGGTTCCATGACATAGTTGGAAAAATACTTCCTCACATCTAATCTTCCTTGGGGCACACGTAGTTGTAATTGACGACCTCGGAGATACGTCCAAGTGACAAATTTGAACAAGTCATCACACATGAGGGCGCAATCCAAGCCACACACGATATGGAAGGTTTGTATCAAGTCTCCACGCAACTGCCTATAACTCAGAGGATAGAGCTTTAGGTTTTTACGGTGGATCTCATATGAAAATTCACCTTGATGTCTTACTTAGTTTGTGGCTGGCCGCTGCACCCTTTCGTGCAGGCTTTAATCCTGCTGGGTTCACGGTCGCCAGGCCTGGATCGCATATTCAGGATTTGGCCTTACAAACTAACCAAAGACTTAACAAAAGCAGTCTTCATGAAAAACTTTAAGTGCCCTCTTGACAGCGTAAAGAATTGAGTTTGCGGATTTTGCTGCCTTGCAACATTGCGTAGAAGTCTTCAGTTTGTCTCTCATTCAAACGCCGAGATACTTCTGTGTTTCTGCTTCTTGGAATAGCATGCCGTTCAGATAGCAGGGTCGCGTATCAGTGACCTGATTCCGATTTCTTAGACGTACAAGGGCACATTCGTTTGAGTTGAAGGTCAACAGCCATCTGCAGGACCACTCGTCCAATTGACGAAGATTGTCTTGAAAATAGTCTTTGTCAACAGCATTTTGGATGACTTTCCAGTTTTTATATTGTCCGCAACATAGCATTGTCGCAGTCCGATTCCTGTACACAATCGTTAATGGACAAGAGAAAAAGGATCGGTACGAGCACTTAACCATGTGGGACTCCACTGTCAATGACTGCGCGCCTTGATTACTCTCTGCCTGCACAAACCCCTTGGGAACGCCCGACAAGTAAATGCTCTATCCAGATAACAATTTGGCCTCCAATACTCAACATTCTCAACTTTTAAAGGAGATGCTGGTGTGGAACACTATCGACGGCCTTCTGGAAATTAAAATAAGCCATATGCATAGTGTCTTTTGTATCGAGTGCTTTTTTCCAGCTTTGAATCGTAGAATGTAAGATCGTTACACAGGATCTTCCCCTACGAAAGCCGTTTTGTGCATTGGATAAGAGGTTTTGGGTTTCTAAGTAAATCATTAATTCTCTTTTGACAACCTTCTCCATAAACTTGCAACAGCTTGAGGTCAGACCGACAGGCTTTTAGGTTGTAGCAAGTGCACTCCTTCCGCTATTGTGAAGTGGTGAACTGTGGGCTGTTTTCCAGTTTGTAGGAAGAATTCCCGTATCGACCTTTTTCTAGCACAAAAAGGACAGCGGTTTTGCCAGCCCTCGAGCAAGAGCAGAATTGATTACGAATTTCGTTTTTATATTTGGTTAGCGCTCGGAAGGCACTGTCGAAACAAATGTTAGTACCGAAATAAAATTATGACAATGTGTGCAGATAAAATGTAAAAATATGTAATAATGTAGGCAGAACTTTTCCTGTCAGGGCAAAAATTAGCGATGCCTTAAAATTAATTGTGAACTAAAAAATAGGCAGTGAAAAAAACTCCCACCTTGGAAATGGAGGCAAAGTTCAATAGGCCTTAATTTTCGAAAACAGGTTTTGAGAAAATATGCTTAGGAAAATAAGGTAAGGTCGTAGAGTAGGCTAATACTAAAGTAGCATTTCAGAATTAGATAATGAAATATCGATATGGTTCCCCTTGATAACTAAGGCGCATGAAAAAAAATTCTCGCAAAAGGCGTCAATGGGCGTGAGGCCTCAGCATCCGAGGATCCAGAATTGAATTCTGATAATGGTAAGTATCCAAAGAACCAGGAGCATTATTGATTGTGTATGTCCAAATGACTTCCGTCGTTTGAATATCTGGTGGTCTAAGGATCCTGGGGGAATCGAGGTAGAGAAAAATAGTTTCAAGAAGGTCCCTTTAATTCTTGAGAAGCAGCTTTGCTGGAATCTCATCGGAGCCGGGGGTATTATATGCCTTGAAATTTTTTAGTTCTTCAAAGACTGCCTCTTTTCACAAAAGCATAAACTGAATAATTGGCGCTCCATATAGTGTCGTAATTAGATGGAATGAAAACAGCTTCTCTGCGGTAAACCGAGTGAAAGAACCGAGAAAACCTTTTAGCTTTCTTTTTAATTTCAGATGTTTCGAAACCATCATAGTCTAAAATAATAGGACGTTATTTACTGTTACGTGTGCTTTGTATTAAATAGTTGTAGAGCAATTTGGGATTGTAAGCTGCCCACTGGAGCAAATCCTTATCGTAATCCCGTCGTCTTCTAAACGATCAAGATTATATGTACAGTTTTTTCTAGACAAATGAGCGTCTACTTTGCATTTAAATCCTTAAACAGTTCCTGTAAACGACCACCGTTTTAGTGAGTCCATTAGATCTTCAAACGATCCTGTGCGAGATTGCACTCCATCAATGTCCATATGA
Source organism: Schistocephalus solidus (assembly GCA_017591395.1). Lineage (NCBI taxonomy): Eukaryota > Metazoa > Platyhelminthes > Cestoda > Diphyllobothriidea > Diphyllobothriidae > Schistocephalus > Schistocephalus solidus. Next base: position 266,808 of record WEDG01000067.1, on the reverse strand, counting down.
ACCATATTTCTATGCAATTTATAGGGATGACGACACAACTGGTCCATCGCAGCCAATTCGTAGAAGTCATCAAACTTTAAGGCATACTCGTGGCCTCAAACAGTTTGAAGGAGTTTACCGCGTAGTTTCCTGAATTTGAGAGGAATATAATTAAGTTTGGTCTGTATGGCTTCATAGGACAGATAAAAAAACATTCCTGACCATCCTCGTAGCCCTCGCAAGCAATCGCTTCAGCTTTAGATAATCGTTCTCAAACCATGAACGCCACGACCGGACGGTATTCTCCAGAAGAAACCAAACGAATGCCCCGTGGGTTTATGCAAACAGTTCCTTATATGTATACTTATAGTTTCATTCGGTACGTATGAGATTACCGGTATAGTAACTAGAATCGAAAGTAACATTTTCGAGTGAATTTTAAGAACAAGTAAGCATATGCTGTACACTGTTCAGTTTGTGTTTGGAAAATTGGCAATCTGATATGAAAAAAACGGTTTGCAAACATTAAAAATTTCTAAAAATTCTGGTTCAAAAAGACAAAATACATTTGATTACCTTAGTATTTAAGGAGAAAACACTGACTCTCATGGGAGAGTAATAATACGTGTGGCACAGGCCCGCCTTGCAGGCGACAGAGCAAAATGGCTTAGAATAGTTCCTCGTCAAGGTAAACTAGGTGAGGCTTTTCGATTCAGGTGCGATCATTATATTATTGGGATTACAACCGAGCGACCGTCAACGTGGTGAGATAGAAGGAACTCACCGTGATCGGTCAAAGTCCACTAAGAGTCAAATTCAGGAGCAGATATTAAAGGCTGCGAGGATAACCAAATCGCGGAGAGATGCGACTGAGCTGACTGACCAAACTAACGCCAAATGGTGAAAAATGAGGAATCTGTCATGATCGATATCAGATAAGTTGTGTTCGAAATGATAAGATAACGTAAATAGCCACAAAGTTGATTGCTACAGAGGGAGGTGGTTAAAGTGACTAGAGAAGCACTGAATACAAAGTAAGGAATTATAAAATGTAAGTGAGAGTATTAATTTGTACAAGTGAAGCATGCATTATCTGACCTTTAATCCTAGGAGACCCCTTTTCTCAGTCCAGAACTTGAGTGTTCCGGAATTAATCAGGAAATATTGACTATATGCTTTCTGATATAATATGCTTACCGGATTAAAATTTGGCAACTGATACTTGACCAATAACATAAGATCCAGATAAAAAGAGTATATCTGAGGAAGAAATATTTAAATACGAAATCGTTTAACATTTAGACCTATAGCAAAGTGGTAGCGTACATGACATGGAGGAATTACACATGACATAAGACCGCTCTTTTGGAAAAACATAATTTGGAGATGGTCCTCTAAATTCTTAATGGTCTTTCTCGTGGTCATTGGAAAGTTGCTCGTGAAGGAGGAGAAAAATAAAAGGTAAATTGTATCAGTGTGAGATAGATGTGCATTATTTTTTTGAAAGCAGGCAGGTTATTTGATAACGTAATATCTATTGGCAGGTTATTATTAAGAAACAAAACCTGGAAGCAAAAAACAGAGAGCGTTGAGAAATGGAGGATATAGGAGGAGAAATTTGTAGATTGCATGGACGATAAACGGGGTGATGGCTGAAATTCGGGGAATATTTGAATTATTATGAAGTTGGAAATGAAGGCCTTGTGTAAATCTAGACCGGCTAGACTTGATCATTATATCAAAGAATGGACACGAAAAGTTTATAGTGGGCAGTACAAATATTTATATCATGGATTTCAAATTGGCAGATGGACTTTTCTTTGTCCAAATGCAGTTTCATATGTTTTGGCCCTGTCAATCTTCTTGGCACCTTCACAGAATGCTCAACTCTAATGAACCTGGGCCTGTGTTATACAAATAAGCTTACATTATCTGTAACACGGCACAGCCATTCCGAGTACTCAAATAAAAATATCTATCCATCTATACCACGAGACAGAATGAGTTGTTAGAAGGAAATGAGACTTTGTGTGCATTTATCTGTGATGGCTAAATGGTAACTGAGAATTGGCGAAAAGAACCAGCATCTTTCTCTCTCTTCTCTCGACACACAACCGTTGCCACGCTCTCCTCTGACTACGTCGGCACTTCCTACGACCCTTCACTGCATCTGCCAACAGCTCTGCATTCCCAAATCTCCAGGCCTCTCAGCACCACCTCCCATCCAGATAAGGCATCCCTTGCCATACATTGTCCTTCTTGTAGATCTCTTTCATTACTATATGTTCAATTTACGTTCGTTTTCTACGTTTATGACTCTCTAAATGCTTAGTCTCACTTATCACCTGGATGAGTCTTGACGGGTTTAACAACTCGTTTTATCTCAGGCATATTAAGAATCTGTTTCTAGTACTCCTCCCCTGCCAAAATGTGGCCGCGCATAGGAGTTTTTTTCAGGTGAGGCCAGACACGGTCAAGTCCATGCCTACATCATAAAAATTATCTGGAAGCGTTTTAATTGTTAAAATGACCACTTTTACATAAAAATGCACTGCTAAGCAGATTGGTGAGCCACACACTATCATCATATTCCCGATCGCAACCGACAAAGCAACGAGCCCGTGGCTCAATGGTAGAGCGTTAGACTCAAATACCAAAGGTCGCGGGTTCGAATCCCAGGTGTTCCACACTTGGAATTGCGTATGACTGGCTGATGACGGCTAATAAGCCAGAAATGGCCATTCCGGTCTCCCTTGTCTTTTTCGGTTCCACATTATCAACATATGCTACACGTCGCTATGCGACTGCCTGTGAGTACTCTAGTCTGAGTTCCAGGGCGCAACGGAACATAAATATTCCTTAAGCAGATCGTTGAGCCACACACTTTCATATATATATGAGAAGAAAGGCGATCTCAATGACCATAGGTGTATTGTCCTGACGTTTTAAAAGCATACAAGCTTCCATCGTCAGAAGTGAGTATCGTACCGCTTCTCACAGTATTTATAGGGGGTGATAGCCAGTTTGTAACACAGGGTTGATTGTACTGGTTTACCTTAACAGTGTGCACTAAAAGAGGACGGTGTGGGGGAGTCCTTAGTTGGCTTTGGCGTTCTTTACTGGCATACACACAGGAATCATCTCTGTAGGCACCGGGGTGAAGAAGGGGGGGAGGAAATCGCTGTCAGTTCACATGTCTCTCGTTGAGGGTGGCGGCCATTGTCTGGGTCCGCATTGACCTTAATTGGCGCCCTGGGTCGATAGTCATGTTTGTGTCCTGAGTGCATGTCTCCTCGTCTGTCGGGGTAGTAATTGATGTGGCGGTAATCATGACTGCGCCTTTGTCGGCCCCTAATTGTGGCGTGGTTAGGTGCATATCCGTCGTAGGTTCTCCCGCAGTGGAATTCACGTTTGGCCTAATTCCGTGTTTGCTCTTACGTTCGATAAGCTGCGCCCGGAGGGCCTGGTAGGCTGCTTGAAGGGCGACACAACGGTTGATCGACGTAGGCTCCGTGTGCCAGGCTTCGATTGGTTCCCTGGCTATCACCCGCTATAAATACTGTGAGAGGTGTTATGATACTCACCTCCGACGATGGAAGCTTGTATGCTTTTGAAACGTCAGGACAATATACCTATAGTCCCTGAGATCGCCTTTTCTTATCATTTATGTCCGGGGACACGCATCTTCGCTTCTATCAGCAATATATATATATATATATATATATATATATATATATATATATATATGAAGAAAGAACGCTCGTTGAATAATCAAGGTTTACTCATGAATACTCAAGCTGTTTACACCAACCCGTCGTCAAACGAAATGAGAAGTGAGAGTTGGGATTGTCACGCTGGAGGGTTTAGGGGCACAGAGTTTACATCGATAGACAGACGCCATTGCGGTTTGGGGTGGCGTGAATCGTGTTACGATAGCTATTGAGTCAGATACAGGAGTTTTTTGTGAAATGTCTTTAAACTTTCTCAATTTTTGAATGGCTAGATTCGTTCATTAAACCTAACAAAGGACAGTGAAATGCAAGAATGGGAAGGACAAAAATAGCATGACGTCTTAATTTAATGCAGACTACGAATAGCAACGGCCATAAGATTGAGCTTTTGGATGCAGTTTATAATGAGGGTAAGGGTTGCCTTAGAGGCATTGATACACATGGTTTGCGAAGTCCTCGGAAGAAAATTTGCGATTCTTTTCAGCGGTTCTCCTCTTATTTCAAGTTCAGATAACTTATGGAGTAAATGATTGTGTGTGATGCTACCGAATACTTTTTGAAATCACTGCAGGTAACGTCAAACCAAACATCTTGGTCCAGTAAGCCAGTCCACTGCTTGCTCAAGAGCAATAAACTGAAAATGCAATAGCGGCTCTGATGAAAGCCATGCTGGAGCCCGGAGGGTATACGGTTATCCTACAGGAATATTTTATTCGTCTTCCTAAGTATAGGTTCCACTATTTTACAGTAAATGCAGGTTAGGCTAACGCGTCGATTACTGGTGACATGAGTACGAGCCACCTCGTTGTATATTGGGTAGATATTCGCTAACTTCCATTCGGATGGTAGTCTGCCTTGTTCATATTACGAACAGAAAACATGTACTAGTGGTTTGAAAAATTCGCTAGCTTATTCTTCCCTTCGCTTGGTTGGTATATTTTGTGGACCCTATGACGTTGCCTCTTTCAGATTCTGCAGCTCTCGTTGCACGACGGGTGCCGGGAAGATTACATATTCCAGCGCTGTTTACATTTTGAAACCGAAACTGAGTGACTGCAATGGTGAACTCAAACCGGAAGATTTCAGGACACATATTTGATGTATTATTCAGCGATAAAAGGCTTAATTTAGATTTCACCGTTTAGCTGTATCTTCCTCTCTCAAACACACAAATTTATGACAATAGGATTGAAACCCCTCAATCTCAATTAAAAATTAGCATTTCCCAAACTCCTTTTTTCACTCACGCAGGGCTATAAGCCCTTAGAAATACATGAACAGTAGCAAGTGACGGACTCCGTTTAGGTTTATTTTTATTTTGAGGCTCCAAGGCTCTTGTCCTGTTCGGTTTAAACTCGTTACTTTGTAGGCCCTGAACTCCTGACTTAGCACCCACCATCATGGCTCGACTTGTGCCATGTTTCTGCAAAAATGGCTCTTAATCGTGCCAAGAAGGCAGATAAATAGTCTGCTTATTAGAATTCCCCTTTAGTGACGGGCATCTAATCAGTCCCCCCGAATAAGTAATAATCCTTCTGAGAAGTTTGAATCAGGCTTTGATCGCCCTCTATAGATTTCGCAACTGTTCAAATGTTTGTTACCCCCGGTAACTAAGCCCGGGCATGTTGATACTAGGCGTGGGGCCAGGGATCCTTATTCTAGCCCTTCTTTGGGTTTGTACTGTCGTTGGATGTGCATTTATTATCTTTTCTAAAGGAAAAAAGTAAGATATACCGTAATCTTTACTTTCATACAGCTATAATTGTTTTGTAATTCTTTTAATCTCATCTATCATCACGGGAATTCTGCTGTCTATACCAAGAAACAGTAGCACACAGACTCAGAATATTGTAAGAGCATAATCCCCACGTTTACTTTAGACTTAAAGATATACGATTATCACTTTTTCACACGAATAGTGCTTGTCATGTTTTACACGGCAACCTTGACGGGGATCTCCTTTATGTACTTGATTTTGTTCGCGAACAAACAGATTATACAACAAAATTAGACGATCTGGAAGAAAATTTTAGTGTCTACACATGCTGCCTGCAACTCAGCACTTAGTATTGAAGGTGTACAACCCTACAATTTTGACAATAAAATGAGACAAAAAGTTTTTCTCCCTAGAAGCCGACCTGTTTTCACTGCTTATCAAGCCACGAAAATAGCAAGGCCAAGAGCATTTGCAGAGCACCGAAAATCTTTGCTGCAAGACGCAGCGTCGACAACAGACTTCACATCGGCTTCTTATGTCCGAAACATAACATCTCGATCGAGTCATGCAAATTAGGCGATGTCCTCTTTCCTACATATTAATTCAATTCTCGGTAGCAATGATTTCCGTATTTTCTAAAGCCTGCCTAAGAGAGTATTAGTGGAGCGCTCCAAACGTCTAAAAAATATTGATAAAACTTCGTACTTGTCCAGGGAACAACTACTTTGGGAGCCGATAATAAGTTTGTACCCGTGGCAAAATATTCAGAAGCCGACTAGGAACATAAATTTATCTCCAAACTGATTTTTTCTCTCTAATGGAAGTATAGAAAACTCTGTGCAAACCTAGGATGATTTATTAAATGATCCCCGTAGCAATTTCTTAACCGATTGTAAATCAGGCATTAAAACCGATATACATGCTTTCGAAATAAAGACCAAAAATCTCCGAACTTTTACGAGACGGTGCCGACTCGAAAATCGCTTAATCACGATTTATTTTACAAGAGACCAGATCTTTTGGTCTGGCTTTAACTGTTTGTCCGAAGGATCGGCGGTATGCATAACGGTAACTGCGAAAAGTTTACCGGGGTGGGACTTCAGGCTTTTGTTTACGTGCCTTTATCACACGGAAGCGTCACCACTGGTTCCATTTGAAAGTTAGAACAAAGGCTTGTTGACGATTGAAATATTGGCAAAACTTTTACTCGTTACATATAAATATAACTTAACCCATTTGTAGTTGAAGACTGGTCATGCTAAATACCTACAAAATTATTAGATTGGCCCAAAATGTTGGCGAGATGAAATGCACTGCCACTTGGCGTCAACTGCGAACAGATCACTCGAAGTTAAAGGTGAGCCGTGAAAGGACGGGAACCTGATCTTTAAAGCTAACGCGACATACGGCTACTGGCATGCATCCCTTAGAATAATCAGTGTTCAGCATCAGAATTGCATTGAAAACAAAAATCGGATATTCGAACAATCAGACTAACAAAATGCAAAAGGATAGATAGGTAAATGCATAAGGAGGAGGCAACGGCACATGAAGACTCTGTGCGACGGATATGAAAATGTTTCGATCCAGGTGAGGACTCTGAAGACTAATACAAGTCAGAAAGGTAAATATAGCGTTAATCTTCATCTGAGCTGAATACTTCTCGTGTAACACGTTCTCGCGTGCGGGCCCTGGTGGACCGTAATACGGGTCTTTCTTCCGCGTCGTCTTCTTCACACGACAGACGTTTGGAAGAACTGGTCTCCTCCTGTTCCTCCGATGTGCGACGTTTATTGGGCGATGAGCGGTGATGGTGGCGACGGCGACTGCTTTTTAGCCCATCTGTAGCGATGGTAGTTTTGCGGCGCCCTTGCTTGGCCGCCTGTTTAGCCATTATTTCAGCCCTTCGAACTGCCTCCTCGTCAGCTACTCCTTTTTGGTGAAACTGAGTTAAGTAAACCAAAAGACACATTAACATCTGGCAAGGTTGAACAGACTTCACTAGCGATACCCTATAGCTGTGAATGGTGTTACAGTAAGACCGATCAAATGTTGCTCACATGTGCAGCAGGGTAAAAAAATGAAAGCGGTTCTGTTGCACAGTTCCGAGGCCTAAGGATACTTCAGTAACCGTACAGTTGGGTCTTTAGTAACAAATACAATCGCTATTTTTTGCGTAGAATTAACCAAACTGGACAACATAAGGATTTTTAAGGTGATAAAGCTTTAGTATGCCTATATCAAAACAGGTATTTATTACTTGGAACGAAGTCTTTAAGAGCTAAGCAGTAGTGTGCCACCCCATAATATCTTGGTATTTATATAACAATAAAAACCATCTTTTTCACGTTGCGGATGATAAAATTTGGTAGAAAATCGAAAATATATTCTCTAAAATGTACGACTGAGACAAAAGAAAACAGATAATGTAAATATCAACACAAGCACTGACTTCGTTGACTTTGGCTTCAAATTCGTCGAGTTGAGGAAGAAAATCCGGTTTTGCTGACTTTCGAGCACTCGACAGAATCTCTTTAAATGCACTGTATACGTCAACAATGGAGAGTTGCTGGGCAAATATTGGCAGATTCTCCTGCAGTGTGCGCACCATGCGTTCGTTGTACGACATCACGGAGAGGCAATAGGCGAGATCACGCCATTGCCTTTCAGTTCTAAAAGTCAGCAGAGATTAAAACCAAGCTCTAGAATGTTAGAAGAAATGTAGAGGCTTGGGAAGAGGCAACTTCAGCCGACCTTCCATCCTTCTCGGAAACAAAATAAGCAAGGTGCAGGGTTACAGTAGAAGTGAACAGAAAACAGACGCAGAAGATTGTTCTACTTACTGGGTGACACGAAAACGAGCACAGATTTTTTCGACAAGTGTTTCACAGAGTCGCTCCTTTTCGATGAGCGGGAAGAGAAAACTAAAATAAGAATATACAGTTGGATTTGACTTAAAAAGGTTAATCAAACACGACCATAACTGGGCACGAAGTCTGAGGGCGATAAAATTTAAGCTTTATTAGTTATTTATGAAGTCCATCGGTATTAAACAGCTATTGATGGGGAAAACGAAAGAAACACACAAACTGTTGGCTAGGGATATAAAATAGATACCCTTCTGGTAGTATATACATAGTAACATTGACATAGAGTCCTAGTTGGACTTTGAGCTCCGGCTCACAGCCGTTGCAGATACTAGCAAAATGAAGAGTAACCAATAGTTGATTAGCACCAGAAAGTTGTGAGGATTGCGACAACCATATGTGAAGTAGAACCCTGTTTCCAGCCCAAACTGACATGACTCAGGTTCAGTTTATTCACTAAGAAAATACCCCTTCGATAAGTTGTAGGGAAAACCTGTTCGGCTGTGTAGATGAACGCTTGTCATGCTGTCGGCTTTTTTTTATCCTGCAGAACAATTTGTATTCCATTAACTTTTATTCGCCAGAGTGCTTGGAAATGACCACAGTAAAATGGTAGCTCAATATGTATTCTGCCTGGTACAATTTATAAGCTGAACAGCTGAGATTGTGCTTGATTAGGTCAACTTAGATGACGCCACGAAAAGCAAAAACATCAGGACGATCCGCGGTAGCAGATATGGAGGGTTTGAACCCCTCGGATCACGACTACCCCGAGACCGGCCTCAGTACCTTCACCGAACGTATTGACTCGAGTTGGAGAGGACTTTCCCTTCGGAGTTGACAGGTGTGCGGTGGCGCCAAAGCAAGGGCAGCAACACTGTACTCATGCGATGGACGACGAAGAACGTGTCCAACCCGGTGTTAGTCAAATTTCTTGAATGACTTGCGATGCAGTCATAGCGAGAGTAGATTAATTCGTTCGAGACCAACTCGGCCTACTTCATTTAGAGGATA